>JARFJB010002231.1:3265000-3267500 GCA_036346205.1 Vesta saturnalis | reverse complement strand
TATAAATATATAATAATATATAAATATATAAATATATAATATATAATATATAATATAATAATACATAATATATAATATATAATATAATAATATATAATATATAATATATATAATATATAATATATAATAATATATAATATATAATATATAATATATAATATATAAATATTAAATATATAATATATAATATATAATATATAATATAATAATATAAATATATAATATAATAATATACAATACATACACACACAAATATAATACACATAATACATATATAATATATAATATATAATATATAATATAATAATATATAATATATAATATATAAATATATAAATATAAATAATAATAATAATAAATATATAATATATAAATATTATAATAATAAATATTAATAATATATAATATATAAATATTAATAATATATAATATAATATATAATATATAATAATATAATATAATAATATATAATATATAATATAATATAATATATAACACATATAATATATAATATAATATATAATATATAATATAACATAATATATATAATATATAATATAATAATATATAATATTATAATATATAATATAATAATATTAATAATATAATAATATATAAATATATAAATATATAATATATAAATATAATAATATATAATATATAATATAATAATATATAATATAATAATATATAATATAATAATATATAATATATAAATACATAAATATATAATATTAAATACATAAATATATAATATTAATAATACATACAATATATAAATATATAATATATAACACATAATATATAATAACATATAATATATAACATATAATATATAATATACATAATATATAATATAATAATATATAATATATAATATTAATAATATATAATATATAATATATAATATATATAATATATAATATATAATATATAATATAATATAATAATAATATATAATATATAATATATAATATATAATATATAATATATAATATATAATATATAATATATAATATATAATATATAATATATATATAATATAATAATATATAATATATAATATATAACATATTAAATACATAATATATAATATAATATATAATATATAATATATAATATAATAATACATAAATATATATAATATATAATATATAACACATATATATAATATAATAAATATAATAAATATATAATATATAACACATAAATATAAATACATAAATATACAATATATAATATATAAATACATAATATATAATATAATAATATAAATATAAATATATAATATATAATATAATATAATATATAATAATATAAATATATAATATATATAAATATAATAATATAATATAATATATAAATATTAATAATATATAATATATAAATATATAATATATAATATTAATAATATATAATATATATAATATATAATATATAATATATAATATATAATATATAATATATAATATATAAATATATAATAATATTAATATATATAATATATAATATATAATATATAATATATATATTAATATAATATATAATATATAATATATAATATATAATATATAATATATATATATATAATATATAAATATATAATATATATATATATAATATATAAATATATAATATATAATATACATATATAATATATAAATATATAATATACATAAATATATAATATACAATATACAACATAATAATATAATAATAATATAACATAATAATACATAATATACATAAATATTAATAATATATATAATATATAATATATAAATATATATAATATATAATATATAATATATAATATATAAATATTAATAATATATTAAATATATAATATATAATATATAATATATAATATATAATATATAATATACATAATATATAATAATAATAATATATAATATATAATATATAATATATAATATATAATATATAAATATATAATAATATTAATATATATATATAAATAATATAAATAATAATATATAATATATAAATAATAATAAATAATATAATAATAATAATAATAATATAAATAATAATATATAATATATAATATATAATATACAATATATAATATATAATATACAATATACAACACATAATATAATAAATAATATAATATATAATATATAATATATAATATAATATATAATACATAATATAATAATATATTAAATATATAATATAATAATATATAATATATAATATATATATATAAATATATAATATATAATATATAATACATAATATAATATATAATATATAATACATAATATAATATATAATATATAATATATAATATATAATACATAATATATAATATATAATATAAATATAATATATAATATATAATATTAATAATATATAATATATAATATATTAATATATAATATATAATATATAATATATAATATATAATATATAATATATAATATATAATACATATAAATATATAATATATAATATATACATAAATATATAATAT
>JARFJB010002231.1:2487500-2532500 GCA_036346205.1 Vesta saturnalis | reverse complement strand
GTGTGATATTATAATATTTATGTGATGTATTATATAGTGATGTGTATGTATTATGTGAGTGTGATTATGTTTGATGTGATTATTTTATGTTATTATTTTGAGTGTGATGTGTTGTGATTTTATTTTATTATGTGATTTTATGTTGTGTAGTGTTTGAGTGTGAGTGTGATATGTGATTTTATTGTTTGATGTATGTTTATTATTATGTGATGTATTTTGAGTGTGATGTATGATTATTGAGTGTGAGTGTGAGTGTGATTTATTGTGTGTGCGTGCGTTGCGTGCGTGCGTTGCGTTGCGTTGCGTGCTGCGTTGTGTAGTTAATGTCAAACAAAATGACGTATTCAAATTAATATGCGTACTTTTGCTGGCGCGATCTCTTATATACCGAAAAATTATGCATACATTAATATATATATATATATATATATATATATATATATATATATATATACAGTGTGTCCGAGATTCAGAACGCATGTATTGCTATATTCGTTAATATTGAAGATAGAATGTCGGTTAAATGGGAAAGTTTTAAGAATTTTATAGCTATCATCATGGTAAAGTCAGATTTGAAGTACTTTTTTGTTTTGAAATAATTGAAGAAAACAAAAATGTGCATTCTACTACCTGTAGCTCTTTTATTTGAAGTCTGACAACATTTTGATTTGTACATTATTATGACACTTTTAAAAGACAATTTTAAAAAAGTACCAAAATTTATCTAGTCATTTGTTTTTGAAATACATACACTAACTATTGTTTTTCATATGGACGCCATCTTGGATTTTTACATTATCGAATAGTATTTTTATCACCTTTTCAGCGATGTATCACATGATACGAGAATTTACTTCCAACTATCAAAAATTTTAAAAATATAAAATTGAAATAGTAGGCCTTGAGAAGGCATGGATTAATAAATGAAAAATGTATACAATTAGATTCCTAATTATTGTAATTTCTAATAACTAAAATAAAAACAAAACCGATAATAGTAGCTATCATAAAACATACTCGATATGTCCCCCTCTACACTCCATACATTTTCTACATTTTCATTTCATGTAATACATTGTAGAAGAGGTGTTAAAATCCACTATTCGATAATGTAAAAATCCAAATAGCGTCCAAACACAAAAGTTAGAAATGTATTAAATTTTGTAAGTAAAAACAGATAAATTAGCAAGGGTTTAAATTTTTGATAGTTGGAAGTAAATGCTCGTATCATGTGATACATCGCTGAAAAGGTGATAAAAAATACTATTCGATAATGTAAAATCCAAGATGGCGTCCATATGAAAAACAATAGTTAGTGTGTGTATTTCAAAACAAATAACTGTAGATAAATTTTGGTACTTTTTAAAATTGTCTTTAAAAGTGTCATAATAATGTACAAATCAAAATGTTGTCAGACTTCAAATAAAAGAGCTACAGGGGTAGTAGAAAATGCACAATTTTGTTTTCTTCAATTATTTCAAAACAAAAAAGTTACTTCAAATCTGACTTTACCATGATGATAGCCATAAAATTCTCTAAAACTTTCCCCATTTAACCGACATTCTATCTTCAATATTAACGAATATAGCAATACATGCATGCTGAATCTCGGACACACTGTATATATATATATATATATATATATATATATATATATATATATATATATATATATATTGAACTGGCGGTAGATGAGGTTATTACGCCTATCTGTGCTACTAACGGCCCGACAGATACAACTCCGTAATGTAGCTTTAACTTGTGTGCAGGAAAGGCCTTGCCCTAAACGGCTGCAGATCATAATTATGCTGTGGATGGGAGCTGGTCAGTTCCAGTGGTGTAGGGGAAGAATATCCAAAGCGACAAAGGCCTGGAGCAAACTCCGGCTTTTCAAGCGTGATGTGCTGTTCTTTTCAAACAAGAATGTGGCGGACATAGTCGTTTATAGGTCTATCGAGAGCGTAAAAAGGCTTTAATTAACAGCTTCTGTAATAAATACCCGTGAAGATAAAAAAAATTCTTTCTTGTAAAGAATTTCAAATCTTTACAAACTAATAAAGACACCAGTATATACAAACAAATTATAAATAAGGACAACTAAAATTAAATAAAACTAATATAACTATTTATTAAATAAGAAACAAGGCAAGGAAATTGTTAATGTTAGATAGGTATAAAATTATTCATCATCTTCAGCATCACTCTCATCTGAATTTCCACCACTCACCAAAATTTTTAATTGTTGTAGCATTATATATAGCATATTTTCTTGAGGCCTCCTCTCAGATATTATTTTTTCGGTATGCAATATTGTCGTTTTCCAAGTTTCACCATCACATTGATGGAACGACTCTTCCCACATATTCCCAAATAAATAAAGCATTAAAGTGACACTACCGCACGCTTTTAAGTAGATGTTTTTTATGTGGTACCATACATATTGTTTCTTTGTGGCGCAGGCACCTATAACGTAGAGCGTTCTTGTCAGTACATCGCCTGCGTTCAGAAAAGCTAAATACACACTTATCTTCTAACCCAAGTACCATATGTTAGAACGACAAATAATATAAACCTCACGAGCAGTATTAATATAAGCGCTAATCCGTTTTTGAAACTTATCCATTATCGTTATTATCGGTATTTACCGAGTTAAAATCTGCTTGAAAGTTTTATGATCTTTAAACATCTCTATTTTACTGGATTAAATTGTAGTAAAATAATCCTTTGCACGTTTACACAATAGATGTATAAGTATAATGAGGTATATTACAAAAATGTATGTAAATTATGCTATTTTGTTAACATGGAAGTTTTGGATAAACCTCATGAACCATCTCTTAAAAACAGAAGTACTCATTACTTGGTAACGTCCCTACCTTCTAAGCGGAACCATAAGTCTTGCAGGATTTAGCACTAACCGTAAGTATGTATGGCTACTTACTTATGATTGAATTATTTGAAAATGTATTAACCGAACTAATAGCAACGTCCGTTTAAATAAAAAACCAGCACCGTTGTAAATATTTAAAGTCACTGATCTTCACTGAATGTAATTGTGTACTGCTGTTGTTGGTAAAGTAAATGAAAAGATAAATAAAAACTTTTGCTATTCTTCTAAACGAATGTTTTTACTACATCATAATGATTCATTTAAAAGTTCAGACTTACAGTGCTACTTAACCTTTCGCCAATCCATTTGGGCGTCATACTGTAATGAAACTTCTTAATACTTGTTGAAAGAAAAATGCTTAATTCTGTATCGTAACTTTGGTAATTGTATGATATATTGAATAAGATTTACCCAGGCTAGCTCCTTTATAGATGTTGTAATGTAATTACTCACTCAATACGAATCGTAATAAATTACACTAATTTTACTTCTAGATTGCTCAAACCTTATTTCCAATATTATATGTAATTTCTAATAGAAATGAATCGAGTTCTGGTAAGGTCATTTAATTTAAATTGTGAATCGAGCTATCTCAATATCACTTCATGTAAACCACTTTAAATATAATTGCAATTGTCAACTTTATTAAAAGTTATTATTATTTAATACTACTATTGAAGATTAAATACATCGATAAAATGTTAACTGTAAATGAAATCAGTATATAATTTATTTCTAAATCCTCCGATATAATAATACTATAAGGTTACTCAAATCTACCTGTTAATATAAAGTTCTGTGAATTACAACTTAGTTAATTTAATTCAATCAATCTCTCACCTTCAGTAATAAATATTAATGTATATCCGAATTATTTATGAACTGTGTTAAAAATATACAACTAGTGTGCTAAAAGCTTCCTTTACTTAAAGAACAATGATAAATTCCAGTCTTAAATTATACCTTTTGATCACTAAAAAATAAAATAATTGAAGTACTGAAAAATTTCTATTAATTTCTTGTTAAGTTAACTGTCCAAAATATAGAATATCTATGTTACAATTAATTTAAATATAATAGGAAATTTTATACCCTATTACGTGTTAAGTTAGTCCATGTGCTTCTTTCTAACTTAGTATAATGATGTTATATACTTTGATTTGTAATAAATAGAAAAAATAAACACCAAGCCAAAATCTGACAACCCTTATGTAAATTAAACCTCAAGTACAATTGTAGCCATTTTATTGCATGATGTCAAAGACATACAGTGACATCTCTTACATAAATCCTGTCGGCCCTGAAATTCAGCTGCTTAAAGTTTGTACATATACATTCAATGGTCGAGTTCCGACAAAATTTATTTACTCTATAAATTTAATGAATTTCAAAAATTAAATCTACAGCACGCGATCATTGACATTTCAATATTATATAACGAAAAATAAGGTCTCTTAATTGCAATTAATAATCCTACATCAGATACCCTCTTCCGGATCACAATACGCACAAACACTCGTATTATATTCAAAGATAGGTGTGGTATAATAATGCCTCGATCTCTGAACTTTAATTGATTGCTTGACAAATCAATCTATTTCCCTTTCAGTAATGAAGGCACACAACTGTTTTTACTCAAACCATTAAACAGCTGTCTTGGCTTACAGGTATATAAAGCTTTACGTGTATTTAACTTCACTATTTATTTCATACTATTGTCCCAATTCAACATGCATTTACTTAAAAAAGTTTGATTTTTATCTTATTATCTATTTCAGTTCTATGCGTACATACAATTTAAACAAGCCTTTTGATCTTCCAGTTATAACCTATTAATTGTGCACCATGCCAATTCACCTTTTGCTTAATTAAATTTATAAACTTTTATATTTGCTAGTTCCTTTAAAGGAGAATGAGTTGTTAACATTTACTTGTCTAACTTGAATGCACAACAAAATATTTCTTTCGTTGGTCAGATCTGGTAATTCGACGCTTAGGTCCTTTTAAATGTAATATACAATAACAAATAGTTCTAAACAACCTTATGATTAATTATTGCCGACAAAAAACTTTTAATTTGAAAATTTTAAATTGTAACGTGTAGAAATCGATATCTGATCTTTTCGTATCGACCTCATTATTTTCTTTAATTACTGTTCTAAAGAATTGAATTGAATTGAAAATTTAGCATTGTTATTTAATGTTTTTCTCGTTACTTATTTCCCTACTATACTTGTCTAAATTTTTCTGTATGTGCTGTATTTACCTTTTACTTTACAAAGGCTCAAATTAACATACTAGCCCCATCTATGTGATTTCTATGGTTTCCTTGTTAGTTAAAAATCGGTTACTTGAAGGTATCTGTTACTTTCGCGGAATTACCGTTAAATAAATACGTCTTATTTACAATTGATTTTACAATATATATATATATATATATATATATATATATATATATATATATATACATACAGGGTGTTCCTTAATGATATGCGAATATTGAAGTGGATGAATCTACACGAAAAAATAATTATAGTTTGATTAATAAAGTACGGTCCTAAAATGTATCGTTACGGAAATACGGGTGTCAAAGATGCACGAAAAATACGAAAATTAATTGATATCTTCTAAACCGCTAAACATTTTCCAGTGAAATTTAGTACGAAGCTAGAGTGCATGAAAGTGGATATTTTTCGATACGAAGTTAAATTCCAGCTTCAGCAGTGGCGTACGTACGGGCACTCACTTCGATATTTTTGAAGAAAAAAAATGATACGCCACTGATTTCTTGAAAAACAAAATTACATTTTAATTCCTCGTTCAATTTGAAAAATAACAGCTCTCTTGAATTATGTTCCTAAAATGTTCCGTTTGGGAGTAATAAAATAAAAACCGTTGTACTGTACGAGAAAACTATGTAATTTAATGATTTGCCCTCCTTCTCATGGAATTCCGCACTCGTTGAAATATTCCCGGAGTATGTTTTATATTATTACATGCTGCAACTATTCTCTCTTTCAATTCTTCTACACTGTTAATGGGACTTGTGTACACTAGCGTTTTTAGATAGCCCCACAAGAAAAAATCTAAGCTGTTAAGGTCGGGGGACCGTGGTGGCTATTCTTGAGGTCCCCCACGGCCAATCCAACGATTGGAATAAACAGTTTCTAGATGATTGCAAACCATTCCACTGAAATGTGCTGGTGCACCATCATGCATGTACCACATATGGTGTCTTATTAAAAGCAGAACATCCTCAAGAACCTCTGGCAATTGTTCACGAATGAAAGTAAGGTAAGATTGTCCATCAAGTCGTCTCGGAAGAAAGAATGGGCCAATAAAGTAATCGGCTATAATTCCTGACCAGACGTTCACCGAAAATTGATGTTGGATATGGGTTTCAGTCGTGGCTTTGGGATTCTCATCCGCCCACAAATGGTTATTGTGAAAATTCTGAATCGCATTTCTTGATAAATTACATTCGTCCGTGAACAGGATATGTGAATCGAATTGTGGATTATGTGGAATATTATGAAGATACCACCGACAAAAAGTTACTCGCTTAGGAAAATCTCTCGGGAGTAATGCCTGTACTCTCAAAATATGGTATGGATATAACAAATAATCCATTAAAATTCTCCAAACAATTTGATGGCAAATATTCAAGTTTGTAGCTATCTTTCTTGTACTCGTTTCAGGCTGTTCTTCGACTGCGTGCAGGACTGCTTCCTCAATTTCAGTTGTTCTTACACTTAGAGGCCTACCTTCAGATGTACCTCTTCGGGCACTACCAGTTTCAACAAGACGCTGATGAATATTCGAGAAGGTTCGACTATCTGGTAAAGCACGATTGGGATATCTCTGGTGATAAATCCGTCTGGCTTTTTCTCCATTACCATCAGCGAGGCCATACACATAATGCATATCAGCCATTTCAGCAATTGTATACGTCATCATTAATAACAAAATTGTAGAAAAACAATGGGAAAAGTTAATTTACAGTGACTTAAATTGAACAAGAAAATGTCACATGGAAAAAGCAAGTGTCATTTTGAAAGGCAACTAGACTTATTGCGAAATTGTTATTTCATTCGTTGAATTAATTTTCTCGTACAATACAACGGTTTTTATTTTGTTACTTCCAAACGGAAAATTCTAGGAACATAATTCAAGGGAGCTTTTATTTTTCAAATTGAACGAGGAATTAAAATGTAATTTTGTTTTTCAAGAAATCAGTGGCGTATCATTTTTGTTCTTCAAAAATATCCAAGTGAGTGCCCGTACGCACGCCACTGCTGAAGCTGGAATTTAACTTCGTATCGAAAAATATCCACTTTCATGCACTCTAGCTTCGTACTAAATTTCACTGGAAAATGTTTAGCGGTTTAGAAGATATCAATTAATTTTCGTATTTTTCGTGTAACTTTGACACCCCGTATTTCCGTAACGGTACAGTTTAGGACCGTACTTTATTAAGCAAACTATAATTATTTTTTCGTCTAGATTCATCCACTTCAATATTCGCATATCATTAAGGAACACCCTGTATATAAATATGATCTTGGCAACAATAACGCTTGATAAGAAAAATTGGTTTAACAAGTGTTCTTCCTGAGGTGTGCTTTCTTTTTCGAGCGGCCATTTTGTGTGAAATACAAGCATTTTTAGAAAATTCTCTTTTTTCTGGTTCTTCGATGCTATCATCAAATCTATAAATGAATTTTAGAATATAATATATTTCTTTAGCTTATACGGTAACTATTTGGTGCAGATGTATTAATCGTTATGGCGGATATTTATAAAAATGTTACTTTCACAAAAAGGGGTAAGCTATCTCGATCTCTTGGATTCCTTTGTAGCGATTACGTTTCTTCTAGTGTTGGGATACGATAAGTAACTAACCCGCTCTTCGCAAGAATTAACATTTAACCAGATTCTGTTAATCCATCACTTAGAGCTCACCATTAATCTAAAGAGGTAACACAAGGTTATACGATTAAACCTACGATCACTTACCTAATCTTATTTGTAGCTCCTTCGAGTGGACTACTTGTGAATAAGTTGTAGCTTTACTTCATTTACTTTTGTGCTGTTGATGTTTCGTTTATCTGCAATGAGATCTAGCTGCAGGTTCGCTACTGACAGCTTGAAACCTTCGCCTCTGCACTAACCATGGTGTAAAGCATAATGTATTAATGTATTAATAAAGTTTATCTTTAAGTTTGCGTTACGAACTGTTATACTTCAGAAGCTGCCTTAGCAGTGCTCCAACAGTTCTACGAGACAGAAAGTGCGTTTACATTATTAAGATTACTACAATTTTTAATGAAGAATTTACTTCTACAGTGTGTTTGTGAGAATCACGTTCCGCTTTAGTAAGTGATTCCATTTATAAACATTTTACTACTGAATCACCAATGTATGTGATAAAACCGTTAGCCGTAATACTGTGGGAGTATAATAATTTTATTTAGGTTATTTATAACGGTGCTGTCCTTACCGTCCATTTTGTAATCTTAGGGAAGGTTATCTAAAACGCTATTGTTGCGCAGCTGCATAAACCATATGAATGTGTTATACCGGTTGTACCTTTGTCTCATTAATGCTAACGCGGAATTTTGTGTTCTTTTAAATTTTGTTTCCTAGATTTAAGTACAAGTTATAAGTTTAGCAGTTTAGTTACACATAAACACAATAAAAAAAACCCATGTAGTCACACCCACAATTGTGTCATAAATAATCAGAATAAAAATCGTAATACCAAACATGTTGCCCTTTAAAACCAATCATGCCGGACTTTAAGTAAATAATCACATAATACAATAAGGTAAATTACGGTACATATAAAATACAACAATAGTAAAAATTGCACAGGTGATAATAAGGTAAAGGCAAGGACAAAAGGAAATGGACAAGGAATTTACAGGTACACAATTCTTTAGTGACTACTAAAGCACAAAGTACATACGTAAAATTACAATAAATCACATATAAAGAGAAATTAGTTCGATGGAAAACAATTCTACTTAACAAACACACAAAAAACTCATTAAAACAAAGCCTTACAAGGGTAAGTTGTAAATAGATCATAACATCGTGACCGATATATAAGTTTGAGTGCGTTAGAAAAATACAGCGCCCCTTTCTCAGGTTACACATTCATCTATACAACAATAAAAATAAAATTCGAGGTGTTTAATGCTCATCTGGACCCGGGAGTATGTACACACGCGGTAATTGCCTATTACAATTAATAACCAAGCGGTAACCTGTACCCGTTCGCCAGGCCCACCTCTACATAAATATAAATATAAACAACAAACAACAATGCCAATTCATGCAAATACAAGAGTGAGGAAGCCCTGTACTGTCTTTTATTTTAGCAGATTTCCGCTTAAAGAGCCCGCGTGCAAAGCAACGTTTGATTTTTAACACGTTACATAGGCTTGTAAAATTAATTGCTGCGAGCTTTCATTTATATAAAAAATACCTACTTACACTTCAATATATATTCCTTTAATTGATCACAGATACAAATCGTTAACATACGCGGTTTAACTTCAAAAAGGGTGACTGTTATTTACAGATTAATATTTGAAAAACACTTTAAAAATAACACCCGAAAGAAAGGACAAATTAGCGTTGGCTAATTCAAAAGAAAATGTACACGCAAGAAATATTTTAAAGACAAACTGTTTACAATGAAGGTGTTTAATTAACCAAATCGATCTGGCTCGATCGATATTCTGTAACTCCCTTTTCCCCCCGATTTCAAACTAACTATATTTACTCCCGCAATCCACCCCCATTTTTCAAAAGTAATAAAAAAACAAAAAAAAACTATTACGTTGGAACAGTTTCATATAAATTATTGAACGACATCTTAATTTTAAAAATATGCATTCGTCCGTAACAAGCGCTACATTTAGGTCTCCTGTTTCAAGCTTTACGGGATTTCTCTCGCCAAATACTAATTTACCTTTTTGTTTAAAGCTTGTGGCGCCCTTTTCTGAGCGTTCAACTTGCCATTCTGACTAAAAATTCTATTTCTGCTTTCTAACTAGTCTAACCATATATTTATTTTTTATCCATGCGTCAAAACTGCCCACACTGTCCAAGTGCTCTGCGGTCACGTTTGACTGAGTTCTCACCCACGCTTATTCGCCCTTTTTATGTTTATGTGATGTGGTACGTTAGACACGTGACAAAACGTTATACCATTTCAAACGACATAATTAACATGGCCGTAAAATTTACAGTTTTGATCGTTTCGCGTTAATGTAAAGTGAAGAATATATAATAAAAATTCCAAATTGTACGCGATCCGATTTGCGATCGTCTCCCGTTAATGTTAAATGAAGACTGCCTCCTTCTTCATTCCCCAATTCTATTATACCTGTCGCATCTTTGGCGACAGGTCCAATAAAATGCATTTACAGCACCCTTTAGATGGTCTTGGTTAAATTCGTTTCCTTGTCTTTCCACTTAATGCGTCAAATAACACAAATTTCAGGATAATTTTCTGAATCTAAATGAATGTCCAATTTAATAATTTTTAGATAACCTAGATATCCTAATCGTAATTATCCTAATATCAATGACTACCAGATCAAAATCGATTATAATATCAATTTTTTAATTAATTTTGTATTGAACTTTTTTATCTGCCATAAGAAGTAGATTTTTGCAAACGAATAAAGTACGCAAAAACTATTACGTAATCTTGATTGACCAAAACATAATCTCTCGAGCGCTGTTTAATTCATTTAAATTCTTAACTCTCTTTGTCATTTCCAAAAGAACATGACTAATGTTGTAAGCAGTGGCGGCTAACATTTCTCAATTGGATTTTAAATTTGTCATTGATGTAAATACTAATTTAGTGTTCGTTAAAATTAGTTAACAGTTTTAAATGTTAATTTGTAAACTTATTTTTAACTTGAATATATAATTCATGTTATATTTATACAAAATGTTTTAATGCGTTTGCAATTTATTTTCACCCCTTTCCAGTGGCGTAGTTTCATTCTTAAATATATGAAGTTTTGTTATAAAATTCATGCTTAAATACAAATAATGTTTACTAACTCAATGTATATTTCACTAATTTAATAACCAAAGCTTTCATTCCCAATAAACTTAATACTTACCTACTTAAAAATAAAATAATGTCCAATTCAGGATAACACAAATAAAGTAAATGTAAACAAAAACTTGTTTCACTTCAAGTTGTTACGTTAAATCGATACAAATTCTTTTAATAATTTTTATTCTAATCTGTATACATCGTGTCCCGTAAATATTGCAACAAACATCGAGAGGTGGAAGTATACCTCTAAATATGAAAAAGTTCCCATAAACGTACCCTTGAAGATGCGTGGTTTATTAGGCACAGGTCGTTAAAGAAAACATTTTTTTGCCTTTTTGCCCGTAACTCCTAAAATATTAAAGGCACCTAAATGAGATTCGGTTGATTTATAACACATAAGGAATGACGTGTTGTGCAACGTATGAGATAATTTTTAAATATGTCAGAGGTGTAGATATAGAGGTCATTTGAAGTGTTTAACCCTGTAACTTCTACGTCACTGGCATAAAATGAGTTTCAGTGGCAGTTTTTGAATATCTAAAGTCTTTTACACGAAAAAAGTTTACCTTCTGTGAAGCTCTAAAGCGTTTTCGGGAAAATTTGAATATTATAATAAGATAGAGTAGTTTCAAAATGTTGTGGCACTCGCCCCTCCATGCGCATATGATTCAAGTTTATTCCTTCTCGTTTATTCAAAATGTGTATTTTTCAAGAAACTTTTTATTATTTCATCGTTATTTGTTGTCCAAACTGCCACGTAAACGTTTTGAACATGGCTTAAATCCAATTGAAAAGATATGGGCTCAAGTTAAACATTGTGTAGGAAGTAATAATACTAGGTTTAAATTTGAAGATGTGTGGAAATTAGCAGAGAATAAATTTAACTTAATAGGTCGTGAAGAATGGGAAGCTGTGTGTAAACATTCAGAAAAGATTGAACAAGAATATTTAGAAAAAGAAGGTTTTACTGATGAAGTCGAAGATCTGACTTTTACTGTAAATACAGGTGAAAGTGATGAAGAATAATTAATTAAACTTCTGTAGTTATTTATTTTTGTATGTTACTAAAATTACTTTTTAAAATGTTTTATCAATTTGTGATTTATTTTACATATTGGTATTAGAATTTGAAATACTTCTACGAAAATGTTTTCCGATCAAACAAGTAGGGTCTCATTAAGTTGCACACTACTGTGAAACGTAGTATTTATTTCAACGTTTGTTTTTTGTCCTCCTATTAGAAGTATTTCAAGTTATAATATTATAATCACATTCATTCAAGTTTTTATAGTACACATTTACACCTACTATTATTTAATCTAAGAATTATCGAACAAATAATTGCTCACATTTTCTAGTCTGCACAATAAACTAATAGTATGAATTGAATAAATACTTGTCGTATTTGTAATAACACTTTCTGACACATATTTTGATGTAATGACGCTAATTGATTGATTCCTGTTGTTGGTTCTTAAAAATATAGATATTTAGACCTGCGATCAACGATGAGTTATAAGAATCTACCTATTCGATGATTGCTAAGATTAACAAATAAAAATCTTATCAGAAGTTATTATTATTTTCTGTCTATCTGTATAATTAAAAGTTTATAAAACGTTGAACTTGATTTTTGCAAATCCTTGATCAAAACATCTGATGTTGAACAGGTTAGGTTATGTTTACTAACTAAAAAAGTTATTTTAATGCAAATATGAAATAGGTAATCCAATACATACCTAAATTGAAATTGTTACAAATGATCATTTAATAAAAATGTATTCAGTTACGATACCAATCGTTAAAAAAATCAATAATTGCTAAATTTATTCATTTGCCGTATATTTCTAGGATGGCATTTTTGCTACCGAAGATTCCCGATTATAACATCGTTTAAGTTTTTCAAATTGTAGAAAATCGCGCCGCGCATCTCGAGTGCTACGACGTTTTGTAATTACTCTACATATCTTGTTCCCGGAATTTATTAGTTGCAAATTAACAATCTACTAGGTAAGTAGAATTCACAATATTTTAGAAGCGAGTTTCAAAAATACAGTTTTCAAATAAACATGAATAATTTTGAATATTTAGCCAATATGCATTTCATTTACGGTGAAGCTAATTGCAATGGCAATGAAGCTGTGCGTTTGTATACAGAACGGTTTCCTAATTGTCAACCTCCATACCATTCAACTTTTGACATCGTCGATTAAGAGAATATGGTTCTTTGAAACGTCCTGGTGGTGGTAGTCATCCAAGAACAATTCGGACGGTAGCTCTTGAAGATGCAATTTTAAACCGAATTAATAATCAGCCCGATACCACAGTTCGTGCATTGGCTAATTTCGGGAATGCTAGCAAATCAACTGTCTGGAGAGCTGTGAGTGAGGAATTACTTTACCCATATCACATACAGAAGGTTCAAGCAATGACTCCAGCAGATTATCCTCATCGTCTGGATTTTTCCAATTGGTATATTCAACAAAATCGAAATGAAACTGATTTTCTTCGAAGCAGGTGAGGCATGTTTTACCAAAGACGGTTATTTCAATAGTCGTAACAGCCACATTTGGGATTATGAAAATCCCCACGCTATTGCAAAAGATCAACACAATTTTTCAATTAATATTTGGAGTGGTTTTATCGACAATACTATACTAGGGCCATAATTGTTGCCTCCAAGACTAAATGGTGATTATTATTGGCATTTTCTAAAAATAATTTTACCTGGTACTGTGACGATTTACCATTAAACGTTCGTCCCAACATGTGGTTTCAACATGATGGGGCACCTGCTCATTTTTATAGGAATGTTCGAGACCATTTGGACCAATTCTTTCCAAATCGATGGATTAGTAGAGGAGGTTTTGTGCTTTGGCCTGCTCGGTCTCCAGATCTCAATTCTCTTGACTTCTTTTTATGGGGACATGCTAAATCATTGGTATATGAAATACCAGTACTAAACCAAAAAGATTTTCTGGCAAGGGTGATAGCAGCATTAGAGATAACCCTGGTATGCAAAAAGAGTGCACCGATCCATGATTCATCGAGCTAATTCATGCATAGAGCAAAATGGAGCGCATTTTGAGAATCTATTGTAATAATTTTTTTTAAATAAAAATTATTCCACATTTTATCTTAAGTTATTATTGTGCATCAAAAAGAGATTGACTGTTTAAATGCATCATCTTATAATATTCCAATTTTCCCGAAAATTACTTGCTTTAGAGCTGTCCACAAGGTAAACATTTTTCGTGTAAAAGACTTTAGATATTCAATAACTACCACTGAAATTCATTTTATGCCAGTGACGTAGAAGTTACAGGGTTAAATATTTCAAATGACCCCTATATCTACGCATCTGACATATTTAAAAATCACCTCATACGTTGCACAACACGTCATTCCTTATGTGTTATAAGTCAACCGAATCTCATTTAGGTACCTTTAATATTTTAGGAGTCACGGGCAAAAAACGAAATTTTTTTCTTTAATAACATGTATCTAATAAACGACACATCTTCAAGGGTACGTTTATGGGAACTTTTTTCATATTTAGAGGTATACTTTGACCTCCCGACCTTTGTTGCAATATTTGACTGATATATCAACGCACAGCCTAAACCGCTGGTCTTAGAGATATGAAATTTCGAGGGTGTGTTCTTTGTGAAGTGTAGGTATCCAATAAGAAGGGGTTTTTCGAAATTCCACCCCTAAGGGGGTTGAACTTTTTTGTGAAACTTTGTTCTATGGGTCGATTGGCTCTTCAATTAAAATTATGAGACACGTGTATAACAAGATTTAAATATCTGAATTCAGAGATCTCAGCAACGCGCGACGGGTACGTCTAGTTCTAAATAAATATATACTATCCAAAAATTAGAAATACTCAAACAAGGCGGAGAAATATGCCTTTCCAAACCTTCATTAAATTTCTAGCCTCCACTGAATCCATAAATTAAGTGGTAAAAGACATTAAAAAATCTTTTTTTGTGAATTTAATCTAGACAGTGATATTAAATTAACTAATAAGCTGCAAAAGACATTATGAAAGGTAACATTAAAAAAATTCCAACTTTAGACGGAAATTATCTTAACAAAAATGCTTCAACAATAAAAGTTTATGCATAAAGCAACGTATTCTTGTACCAAAGCAACATTTTTTTGGGAAAGTTATAACCTTAACTTAAATAAGCAATGTAAAATGGATTTTAATTATTTTCATTTAAAAAAGAAAGTTTATACAATTAAAAGTTTCACTAAAGCTTAAGAATAATGACAGCTGATTTTTAAAAAGTTTTATAAATAAGCTTTTAATGTACGTATTTTAAAAGGAACGAAATGTATGAGTGTTTACTTTTTTTACTTTAGTCAAATAGTTTTTATTTCCTCTTTAATTTTATTATTTCATCACAACATCCCATAAAATACAGAAAGATTAGGTTTGTAAATTTATAAAGCCAGTTTGCCTTTACTTAAATGGTTGAACGTAATCATCTTTGTAATAAAAGTATATTTATTTTTGAAAGTTTTACTTCATCTAAATATTAGACATAGACTGGTTTATAAGGTTGTAGTACTTAGATTGAATAATAAAATAATTAGCAACTCATAATAGAACAATTTCACTGCAAACGGTGGAAAAACAAAATAAGGAATTTTTATACACATGATGAAGTTTTAACTTGTTATTTATGTCGTTCGGAATGAACATTTCTCAAAAAATCTAAAACTAATAAAATGCAAAATTTCATTATTTTTATATTTTCAAGTTTCTCTGCTTCGTCTGTTCCAAATGAGGTATGAATGTACGTTTTGTCTCTTGTACACTATCTCTTCAGTAGGGGTGCGAATAATGATCGATATATCGATAATTATCGATATCTCTATATCGACATTATCGGTAAATCGATTATCGATAATATTAATTATCGATAACGCCGATAATATTGATAATGTATAGCTTTCGAGAGGCTAACGCAGAAAGTAGCGACATTAGATAGGAATTTTGTGGCTAATTTTGTTTACGCCTGCGTCTTTCTGTACTATCAGCAAAATGGCGATAGTGAGTGTTTAGACCGATCAGCTGATTTTCATTTCTTTTGATTTATCATAAGAAGGTGTATCTATTTGTAATAACCGTCTTGTCATATGAGTATACCGTTCAAGAGGTGATGTAATTAATATATAAATAAAATTTATACATCATCAGCTTCTGTTTTGTTTTGAAAATGAATCGTACATGTTCTTATAAAGAATGTCGCAACAACAGTAGCAATGCTGAAAAAAATCAGCTTTTTTCGATTTCTTAAAGACGCGAAAAGGTAAAAATGTGTGATATATACCATACTTAATGTTTTAACATATGTTTTCAGATGCTGTTTGTGGGTTAAAGCGTGTGGTAAAGTTGAACTTGAAACAAAGGGTTCACTACAACTTTACACGAATTATAGAGTTTGCAGCACACATTTACAGAATGCTGATTTTTTAAATGATTTAAAAAATAGGTTACAGCCTACAGATTATCCACGAGTGCATTCAAGATCTGACTTACAAAAGGATTGTTATACTAGGTAACTTGTTTTTTTCATTATCAGTTTAGTATTCACATTTAAAACTTTAGAAAACGTGGAACTGAAACCAAAACATGCAAGTACTAGCAAGGATGACGGTTCAAATTTTTGCAATGAATTACAAGTTACTGCAACGACTGTCAACGTAAAGCATCAATTACAACTACGGCAGTACAAAAAATGATTTTTTAGATATTATATGTATTGTGTTATACACACACACACACACACACACACACACACACACACACACACACACATATATATATATATATATATATATATATATATATATATATATATATATATATATATTGTAAGGTTGTGTTGACGCACCCTGTATGTAAGATGTTATAATGACGTGTATTACGTGTTTTGAGTACGGGTGTATTGAGTTTGAACAAAAAAAAAATTTTTTGTGTATATGCATAATGTATGTGGGTGAATGATACGCAACTGGAAATTTAGTAGAAATATCATTCAGTATGCAGATACGTGTATTTGAATGTTATAGAGACATTGGTGTTGGAATAAATAGATTCTGATGAATGTAAATGTGAAGAGAAATGTGTCGATGGGACGATGATGTTTTGCTACTGTTGACTACTGAATAAGGAATGGAATGTTGGAAGATATAGGAGTAATCTTTACCGGAAGATGTGAATGTATAAGTATAGAATGTTTTAGGAAATATGTAGAGAAAGATTTGTTATGTTTAATTGTTGATTATAGAAAGTTCTCGTAATGTTGTGCAATCAGTTTTGAGAATACATGTACGTATATGGGATTTGAGACCTTAGACTGTACTTATTTTTGCAAATGTTGCGGAAGGAGGATGAGCGCATGTGAGAGATAAACGTTGAAAGTTGCGTAATGGTCCAGAGTGGCCACTGAATGAATGTGATGACGAGAAATGGCTTCTCCATAAAGTAATTGTAAAATTTGCAGGTAAGAACAAACATGGCGATGTATTGTAATTACAAGCGTGTTTGTACAGAGGGTAGCATCAGTCGGCACTAAGAAAGTTTGAGTTAATACCATTGGTGAATATAGCGAGGAAGTCAGACATGTTTAAAGATGGATGGCTTGAGGTATAAATAGAAAAGTCAGAGGTTGACGGGGGCTTTTTGCTTTTTGGTTTTTGCTTTTGGTGGATGTCGGTGAGAGCTGGGTGGAAGACGCGCGCGCGAGGTGAAGTGTGATCGCAGAATGGGTTGAGTTGGAGTTATATCTGTGAATAATATTGAAGGCAGTCATTGTTTAAACAACTGCGTAACCCAAAAGGGGATGAATCGTATAAGACATTCATAAATAAAACAATTAATAAAATTGAGATTGAAGATAAAATCAGTTTATGGTTTTTTTTGTTCTTCAAGGAAAAAAAAGTGCGTAAGCAGATTTATAATAAGATAACAGTTGTTACGTTATAGTGTTGAGTGCGGCGCGTGTGCTTGTAATGATCCTTAGTTAAAATTATTTATGGGACCACTTTTAAGTGAACGAAATATTCGTAGTAAATTGAGCCAATGTTAAAGTAATTTTATATGACATTAAAAGTTTATTTGTGTAAGGAAGGGCTAAATTGTCCTAAAGGTTGCAAGAAACTTTATAGAGGCAACCAAACGTGTACAGATTATTACGGTTTATTGGAGTAATAACCTCGTATAGTTGGACAATTCGCGAGTACCGAAAGCAATAAGTGTTTGTGTAATTGTGAAGTACTTGTTATGTGCCTTCAGGCATTCTAAGGATACACATGGACTACAAATAATTGGTTTACGGGAAGAGAGAAGAAAGAAAAGCGACGGATGAATGGACAGTCTTTAAGTAAGAATTACATTTAAGAACTTTGAAAACTCAGTTGAGCACGATTATCTTTTTGGTTAGTTTTATTTGCGTATTGTTGTGTAATTTTTTTTAATTAATTAGTGTTGAAGGAAAAAGGTAATCGATCTCGAGTTATGTTGTATTGGCTGTTTTAGTAGTAAGAATTTTTGCAGAAACGCAAATTTGTATTGACAGTGGTGTGGTGGGTTGGTTTCTCAACCACGCTGTTGTAGTGTATGTAAACATTTGTTTTTTATTATTATATATATTAGTAAATATATATATATATATATATATATATATATATATATTTATCGTTAACTTTTATTCTGTTGTTTATTTAGCCAGTTATGAGACACATTTGTGACGTTTACTTAATTGGTGACCTAGTTTTCGACAATTTAAATGTAGACTTTGCATATTTTGGTTTTAAGATTAATGAACAACCTGAAAGGTTATATTTGCCAGGTTAATTTTAAAAAGAAGATTTTCATGTTAGTTTCGTTTAACGCAGTACACTAATGACGGATCAGCTGTTGATTTAAAAATTTCATTAAGTATAACTAAGAGATGGAGTTTTGAGAACTTACATATTTACGAATGTCCCATACGATTCAGAGGTATCATAAAGGAACAATTATTAAGCCGATGACATTGATTTTCTTTTGGTTAGGAATTTTAAAAATTAATTATCGATCATTGAATGAAGAACTATTTTATTCATTAATAAGTAGAAATTTAACTTTATAGGTATACGAGGGATACGTAGAAAATATTCAGTTAACGTGTTATAACTTTGATATTCTGGATGTACAAGGTACAATCAGGAAGTTTGTGACGACCCGTGTATTTCAGATTTTTTTTTGTATAACTGTTACGTGAATGTAGTTAAATTTGAGTGATAAATTTTGTTTTGGAAATTTTGGTATACGAGGTGTATTCAAAAACTTTCGAATAACCTGGGTAGTACTAAATATATTTGAGTTTGAGTTGAATTGTTTGGGACGAGTGTTTGTTGTAGGACCCTCGTGTAAGAGTTTACTGAGTAAGCACAATCCTACTTTCCACGATCAAGTAGGGTTAATTAACACCCAGCTTAAGACAATTATTTTAGCAAAGTTTCGATTGTGGTGGCGCCTGGAGACATATTTTCCCGGACTGAGCTGTTTGAATATCGGTGTAAGGTGTTTGAGCGTATTAATCATTCATTTTACTTCTTATTTCGACCACACCCATCTCCCTGTTAGCTGGCTTGGCAACCCGCTTACAGTAGTAAGCATACACGACGCCTAGTGCGGTTTGGACGTGTAAATATATATATATATATATATATATATATATATATATATATATATATATATATATATATATATATATATACGAGGTGTCCAGAAACTCTACGGACAAACTTTGCGTAGTGATTCTAGACACAAAAATAAGAAAAAAAGTGTGAAAAAAATTTATTTTCCTCGGTTTTATGGCGATATTTTGCGAACAAATTTGAATATGGTCCTGAAATTTGGAGCACGGGGGTTTTTGTGGTCGAGAAACTTAAATATTTTATTGATTTTGATGCTGCCTGCAGAGGGCGCCATCTACAGTGGTATGCTAAAAGTTAACTGTCCTTAACTTTTTTACCACCCGGTATATTGTCGTGCCCTTTTCAGTTCTAAGCAAAAAAGGTATACTTGGTCGATGCCTCTCAAATCAACCGTTTTCGAGATATTGGTTGATGAACAGTTTAATTTATTTAACCAGCTATTGAATCTCTTGCCATTTTAGCAGGCTTTGACAAAATGAAAATGACAAGTTGTTGCTTAGATACACAAATGTATTTATGACATTTGTTGTTACTCTTGCTGATACAGCGTCCCAAATTTCAAATTAACATAATAATTTTATAGTAATTTAAAACCTGTTTCATTTCTAAAAATGGTTGCTTTTACCAATGAAGAATATGCCGATATGCTTTTAGTCTATGGTGAGATGCAGTGTAATGCCAGAGCAGCACAGCGAAGATACACTGAAAAATTTCCTAACAGAATCCACCCGAAACACTCGACATTTGCAGCGGTTTATCAACGACTGCGAGAAACTGGATGTGTAGCTCCAAAAAACAACCAAACAGGAAGACGGGCCACCGTAACGGTAGCTAATGAAGATGCAATTTTAATGGCTGTCGAAGATAATCCGGAGACTAGTGTAAGAAGGCTCTCAGCAATGCACCCTAACATACCAAAATCATCTGTCTGAAATATCATCCACAAGGAAAACTTATATCCTTTCCATTTACAAAAATAAAATTTTTTCACACCCTGTAGGTCCTAAACGAAGCGTTTCCAGGCCTGGGTTTATATGAACTTTTTTTCTTATTTTTGGGTCTAGAATCACTACGCAAAGTTTGCACGTAGAGTTTCTGGACACCCTATATATATACAGGGTGTCCCAACGATAGACTAAAGTAAGTTTATGCTTAACTAGAATTATTTGTGTAAATATTGTATGGACCATGGGGTAGAGGTAAGAAGTGTGCATTTTTTTAAAATATTGCAAGTTATACAGGGTGTGTCAGAAAAGCAGGACGTGAAAAAGTATGATTTTTTTAAATAGAACACCCCGTATTTGATTTTAGTTTTTAATTCTACGTGTCCATACAAACATATTTTGTCATACAAAATATTGGCTGAAAGTTTTTAGTTCTTGAGATATTCGCGTTTAAAGATTATTATGGTCATTTTCGTGGGGTTGATGAATGGGCAATTGTTCCGTTATTTCACAATAAAAAAAATTGATATTTCGTGTGAAAAATGAGTGATATTATACTAACGTTTAGACCGAGTAGTATTTCTAATTTTCTCAACAGGGTGTTTGTTATAACCATTCAAATTTGAAAATTCTCAAATTAAAAAAATCAGTTTTTTAATTGCACACCTATATATTTTATTTCATTTTATTCGGGATTAAAAATCTATCATTTTTGTCAAATATATCCTATATCTATCTTTGATAGTTTTCGAGTAATTTCGATTTTTCACACTAGCTACTTTATTTTCGATAACATTGCATTGCATGGATCTTGGTAGCCATGGTAAATAATAATTGCGTTACTAAGATACAAAGGTTTCCTACTTGTCAAAATAAACACATATTAAATTTGTCGTTTTCGCATTTAACTTGTTATCAATTCTTGTATCAATTATGGATTATTCGACAAATGAATTAATTGATATGATATACGTGTTAGGCGAGGCTGAAAAAAACCCTTTATTGGCACAACGAATTTACAAAATGAAATATCCTGAACGTCGAATACCTACTACTGTTGGCTTGGAAAATTTGATGGATAGATTTGATTCTAGCGGTAGTGTTAAATACTTCAAACGTAAAGTTGTTAATAAAAGTGTATTGCTTCCCGGTTTAATGGTAGCTTCTACCGGTCTTTTACTGGTTGTAAGTGTCTTATTTTACAACTTATAAACTCTAATTTTTGAATATGAGAGCTTTCTCAAAAAGGGGGTTCAGACTAGGTTGTATACCTAGATGCAGGTTGGGTTGCCTATCTAATTTTTACAAACGTTACATACAGGAATGATTTATTTACAAAGCAAAACGGAAATTATAATATTGATTCTAATATAAGACAAATAAATAAAGAAACTGAAACTAACTGGTTATATAATACACTAGAATACGATTAAAAATATGTTAATTATTCTTGATGGTTTTCTTTTAAACGTCTACGCCTCTGGCCTATCTTGGGTTCCAACCTTCCTTAATGGTTGTGTATTAAATCTAAAACAGATGTTCAAAACGTGGTATACCGGTGAATATATGTGTTTTGTTAATTATAAGTGATAATACATAATTAATGTGAAATGCTGGTGGAGTATTGTAATCAGGAGGTGGTTATATAATGAGTAAGTAGGAAATTTGATTTAATTATAATTTAAGGTAGAACTACTATTTGAAAGTAGAACAAGGGTTGTTCAGGTGTAGGATAAATCGCTATTTTAAGGGGAACGGTTATTGTATAGGGATAAATAAGAGGTGGTGTGTGAGTGAGTTTTATAGGGGAGGATTGAATGAAAAGGTAATTAAAGGAGCAAATATGATCTGGTGGGTGTGTGTGATAGCAGGGAGAATTTATTATAAGGGATGGCGACGTTATTGGTGTTATAATATACAGGGGAAAGAGGATGAATATTTATGGTTAAGGAAGCCTTTTCGGGGCACAAGCCGAAACCGTCAAAGGGGAAGTTTATGAATAACCTGGGTCGTGATCATATAGGATATTTCGGGGCAATATACCACCGTCACTCCTCTATAATCTCTCGGATGTCTATGCCCTATCCTTGTCGCGGGTTACACCTTCAACAAGTTTATAGGATAGCAATCTTGTTTGGTTGATAAAGGTAATGAGAAACAGGGTAGTTAGCTGTGGATAACCATTCGGGGTGTACAGGCCCTCCGTCTGATTTCACAAAATCAACTTCTGTAGGTATACCCAAATCGGGGCCAGAACCCACAATAAGTTTGTATACCTATGCTGGCTAGGGGAAGATGATGAGGAATTAATGTACAATGAACAGGAAGTGATGTGAGGTTAGATGAATATAACAGGAGGACTGCAGGAAGGAATGTAATGCAGGAATAATAAATCAGGTAGACTCAGGCAGGATTAATATAGAATTAGGATACTAATAAAGTATTACTAATTAAGGAAAGGATGTACTAATGATAATTAAGGATGTAAGCAATAATACTGGAATAATAATACTGGTATAATAATAATATGAAAGTAAAGTGTCAAGTGTGTTAGTTGGATGGGAAGTTAGTGTTTATATAGGGATTTTGGGAGAGAGTGGGGAACAACTGATAATATGTTTAAATCATATAAATGCAGTTGTGGAAGAAAATAGGAAATAAGTTTGGAGGAATTTATTGACAAGGATTTGAATTTTTAGGAAGGATCTGCAGGATCATTACAAAAGGGCAGCTAATGAAGAAAAAGAACTTGAAATATTATTAAATATTCAAGAAAATCCCCAAGTGAGTTCTAGAACATTAGCGACGATATGTGATACCTCCAAATCAAACGTGAATCGAACAACGCTGAAGTATAAGTACCATCCCTATCACATTGAGCTTCATTAAGAATTGCGAGAAGAGGATTTTGCAAGACGAATTGAATTCTGCAATATCATTAATCAACGGCTGCAATTAAATAACAACTTTTTGTGCTCGATAATGTTTTCCGATGAGGCGACATTTAAAAGTAATGGGGCTGTAAATCGGCATAATATGCACTATTACGCCATTGATAATCCATTTTGGCTAGGAGAAGTTCAAAACCAAAATCATTGGTCACTAAATGTGTGGTGTGGTATACTTAATGACCAAATTATCGGTCCCTATTTTTTTGATGATCCATTAACGGGCCGCAGCTATTTGCATTTCTTACGTGAAGAATTGCCTGTGTTACTTGAGGATATCAATTTAGAAGGACGACTAAATATGTGGTTGCAACAGGATGGTGCACCTCCACATTTTTATCGGGACGTAAGGGAATTCTTGAACCAGCAATACCCGGAGAAATGGATAGGACGTAATGGCTTTATATTATGGCCACCCAGGTCATGCGATTTAACTCCACTGGATTTTTTCCTATGGGGATACATAAAAGATCGGGTGTATATTATTAAACCTACAACAAGGGAAAATAGAATTCGCGAAGCTTGTCGCACAGTGACCCCTCTTATGTTATCCGAAGTGAGACAGAACATGAGAAAAAGGCTCAATATGTGTATTCAGCAAGAAGGCCGTCTATTTGAGCATTTACTAAGACGCAATGTTGAATAATTATTGAATTACTGTTTCTCATTAATAAAAACTGTTAATATTCTCGCTTAGGTGGTTTGTTTTATTTCGTCGCAATTGTTTTCCATGGCTACCACGATCCACAATAATGTTATAATATCGTATGTAACGTAGCTAGTGAGAAAATCGAAATTCCTCGAAAACTATCAAAGATAGATATAGGATATATTTGACAAAATGATAGATTTTTAATCCCGAATAAAATGAAATAAAAATATATAGGTGTGCAATTAAAAAAACTGATTTTTTTAATTTGAGAATTTTCAAATTTGAATGGTTATAACAAACACCCTGTTGAGAAAATTAGAAATACTACTCGGTCTAAACGTTAGTATAATATCGCTCATTTTTCACACGAAATATCAATTTTTTTTATTGTGAAATAACGGAACAATTGCCCATTCATCAACCCCACGAAAATGACCATAATAATCTTTAAACGCGAATATCTCAAGAACTAAAAACTTTCAGCCAATCTTTTGTATGACAAAATATGTTTGTATGGACACGTAGAATTAAAAACTAAAATCAAATACGGGTGTTCTATTTAAAAAAATTATACATTTTCACGTCCTGCTTTTCTGGCACACCCTGTATAACTTCCAATATTTTAAAAAAATGCACACTTCTTACCTCTACCCCATGGTCCATACAATATTTACACAAATAATTCTAGTTAAGCATAAACTTACTTTACTCTACCGTTGGGACACCCTGTATATATATATATATATATATATATATATATATATTGGAATAAATTTGATGTTTAGTAGGTATTAGTATTGTTTATTTCATTTGTCAGACAAGCAACAAACATTTTGTCGGTTGCAACGTTTAAAATCAAAGGATCGGAAATTGACAATTTATTATTTCTAATAAATAAAAGTGAACTATACATATATTAACAGTTTTGTAGAGGGTATGTATAGTTATGTATGTTTATTGGATTAAATTTGATTTTTTATTAGTTACATTTATTCTTAAAAAAAATTTTGAATTTACGCGCCTGTACTATCCTCAAAATGGTTGTATCCGTTGAAGGTCATCGATGTCAGCCACATAAAGATCAAAGGCGTCGAAAAGCATTGTCATTACTCATTACTGTATGCGTTAACTATATATCTATACTGTGGTATTACTACGTATAGTTTTGTGTAGCTAAAATGTATGCTTGGATACTAAGTAATATATTTACGAAAAAAAGAAACCTAAAAGATTTTATGGTTATTAGTGAGGTGACCATAAATTTTCAAAAAAAAACAAACCTAAAAGAATTTATTGTCACCTCAGTGAAGTGACCATAAATTCTTTTTCGTTTATTTTTTTCGTAAATATACTGCTCCACATAAGTTAGGGATATTATGGAAAATTTGATTTTTCAAAAGAAAAAATTTTTTTTTCAAAGACGATTTGGAGCTATTTAGTTTTTAAATGCTTGTTTTCTATTAAAAAAGTTTACAAATTAAAAAAAAAAGATGTTTAAGCAAAAAGACAAGAAAAAAGGAAAATTAGGCGAAAGTGAGATTAATAACCTATAATAATAAATTAATCAAAAAACAAAGAAAATGAACACAAATTTCCCTTTCAGTATGTCCTCCGTGAGCTTCAATGACAACTTGGCAACGTCTTTGCATGCTGGTTATGAGATTATTAAAGTTTTCTTGCGGAATCTATTGCCAGAGTTGTGGAATAATTCAAAGCTCTCTGCAACTGATACCAAGCATGCTCTATCGGATTTAAATCAGGCGATAGATCAGGTAAAGCTAAGTGAGGAATTTCATTGGTTTCAATTGCATCCATAACTGCCATGGATCGGTGTGGACGAGCGTTATCGTCCAAAAAAAGGAAACCGGGACCCACAGCAGCATGAAACTCTGGCACAATGCTGTTGATCACCTGATTCAAGTGTACTTCTGAATTCATGTTTTCCGGAATAACTAGCAAGTCGGTACGGCCATCATAACAAATGCCTCCCCATACACAAACAGTGCTTCCTCTGAAAGGGTGAACTTCTTGTACTGATCGCCGATGTCTTTATACCAAAGGTTGTGTCCAGACACGCGTTCGACGACTATCCGAAAAACGACCATATCTCGATTCATCAGTGAACAGTACCAACTTCCACTCTTCTGTCCAATTAACACGCTCTCTTGTCCATTCTAATCTTTGTCGCCTATTTTCGCCTAGAACGTAAATTGACATCCCATAAACGTCTTCTTACAGTTTCATCTGATATTAATGTTGCTGTGGCTTCTGCGAGCCTTCTACTTAGCATTCTACATGCGCTCAAATGTTCTGGGTGTGCAGAAATTGTGACATATCGGTCTTCAGCAGGGGTAGTTATTGATGGGCACCCAATTCTAGGTCTAGAAATGACACTTTGGCTAACTTGAAAAAAAGTTACTACGTCACTTTGTCGTTGACCATCCTGTAGCAAACCAATTGCTCTATTTGCTTCGTCAGATGTTAATTTACGCCTAGGCATTAGGAATTAGCAACGCACAAAATTTTGATACCAAATTTGCACAATAAGTCAACAAATTGACAAGTAAACCAAACAAACAATTGATTCGTTAGAACGCGTTAGAAAGAGAGGAACTCTCCACAGCCCTCTACTTACAATACAATGCTACATTTGTCCGTATGGCATAGATATGATAACTAGCAACTTTAATAGTGTCAAACATACCAAAAATTTGAAAATTAAAAAATTGTGCAGATTTTCAGATATATCCTTAACTTATGTGGAGCAGTTTATTATTACTTAGTATGCTAGTAGCATTTTTTCTCCAAACAAAACTATAGGTAGTGATACGGGGAATGGTTAACCTCTCGAAAGCTATGCAGTATCGATGTTATCGGCGTTATCGATAATCGATATTATCGATAATCAATATTATCGATAATCGATTTATCGATATTATCGATATTTTTTTGTTATCGATAATCGGTAATCAATTTTCATTATCGCGCAGCACTACTCTTTAGGTACATCTTGTGCAAGTATTTGTTAAATTTACTCCTTGAAACCATAACTCTGTAGCATTTGATTCTACTAAGCCGTCACCCATTTTCGATACCGAAGTGAATAGGCGAAGCTAATCTTACATGACTTCCTTCTTTGTATTTTTAGATAAATTCTCATAAATTACGTATATGATTAGCATAAATAATACCACCCCATATGGGAAAAAATGGCTTGAATAAGCAGTTTAGGATGTTCTTCTAACGTTCTGATTTTTTGCACCCTGTCAAGGTTTTCATGCATTGCAACGTACCATGATAAGTTTCAATGTACGTTTGTGTAATGGTCGAATATACTATTTTGCATTGCGTTTACCAATGCAAATTTCGCAATTTTAAGTTACATATTAGGTGTACAAATAATTATCAGCTGTTTTTTTTTTATCAAAAACTGGGCATTTATTGTGAAAGAACGGAACCCACTATTTTATCCAAAGTAATGTCCATTGCTTGCCACTACTTTTTCCCACGTTTATGGTAGCATACGGATATCGCGTCTGAAGAACGCTTCATCTTTTGAGTCTATCCACAAGTCGACCACAATTTTTGGTATCCTCATATGATATGGTGTTGCTCAGACAAGCCACGCGCCATCGATCTAAACAAGTGGAAATCAGAAAGAGCAATGTATGGTGAATTTTTAGTAATCGTGGTCCTGCACAGGCTAAATTTGGTCTACCCCGCAAAGCCCTCAGGATCACTTAGGAGGAGGGATATTGATTTGACAAGAGGTGCCTGTGAACGGCTACCTTAAATATTTTGATATCATAAATGAGAGGAAAACAAAAACTAGGGAGATCATTCTAAAGTTTAGAAGCCATGTAAAAGAATGTGGATAGCGTCCGTTTGGTACGAAAAGTTGAAATTTGTACTGCATACTGGTGATGTGAATTAACAAATCGAGTATTCCTAGCAAAGGTGGCCCAAGATAGTATCAAAGAATGTAATTCAGAAGAGCAATAGCCATTCTAATACCGATAATACAAAGAAAGAACTGAAACGATTCTTCTATGCTCAAGGGACTACATGTCAGAAAGTAGGACGAATCATTTACAAACATAATGGCTCTTTTTTTTAATACGATCAACGATATCGAGAGCATATTGGGGAGGATCAACCTAGAGGTGAGAATTATATTCTAGATGAAGTCAAATTTGGGCTTTATACCGCAAAAAGATAAAGTACAGCTTACATCTGTACTAAAGTCCTATTTTACGAGCAGCTGCTTTAGTAACTAACATAAGATGGTCAACCCATGATAGATTTGAAGATACAGTCATTCCTAACATAGTACAGCGCCTGAAAACTTAAAATCTAAGCTCCATTCATGCTTACAACAGGAAATGATCGATCTTTTTGGCGGACGTAAGGCAACACTGAGTTTTATTAGCATTAAATTTAACTAGATCCTCATTCAAGGGTACGTGGAATATCTTTGTGGATTGAAATTGCCATTTCAGTTTTAATGTCTTGATTTGAGGTAGAAGGTGGATTACCATTATAAGTAGACTGAGATGAACTACAATTAAGAGTGCAGTCGTTAGCATGGAGCGGGATAGTCGTTGAAGAAATAAGATCATTTATATATGCAGAAAAGGTGTATTAACTACGACTCGTATTCGTCTTTTGTCAAGGAAACTAGAAACCCAACTGATGACTGTATCATTGAACCCAAACGAGGTGAGTCTGTTACGTAAACACTTATGCCAAACTTGGTCAAATGCTTTTAAGATATCTAAAGCGACCAGGACTGTTTCACCCTATTGTTCCAATGTATAGTTCCACACTTGGGTCACATATGAAAGAAAATCACCTGCTGAAGGATTCTGCCTAGAACCATATTGGTGGTCACTAAGAAGTTTGCTAGTTTCAAGAAAAGAGATCAGTTACTGATTGATGACTTTTTACGTGATTTTAGACAAAATGGAAGTGATGGAAATTGGTCGGAGCAGAAGGGATCGGCCTTATCGCTTTTTTAGGAATAGGTTGATTGTTGGTTTTACATGATCTTAGACAAAATAGAAGTGATGGCAATTGGTCGGTAGTGGAAGGGATTGAACTTTCATGACAAGAGAAATTTCCCAGAAGACATAGAGATCGAATAGAGCTTAGATAGGACTGGTACCAGTTCGGGGAACATTTATTGAGATCAAGCCTACTGATGATCGATTCTAGGAGCTTGTGCCGAAAATGAATTGGTTTCGTAGTGTATGAGGAAGAGGTGACGAGGGGCACATCTTTTCCAGAATCATTACAACCCAATATGATATGATACGATATAATGCAAATGTATCCATAAGAAGATTAGCTTTTTCTACAGAATTAGCAACTACAGATCCGTCAAAGGATATCATGCGATGTACCAAAGTTTTACTGATGGCTTTAGCTAAATAACAAAATTTACGACTGCCCAAAGGAGATGTAAGACCAGCGGCGGAACATGTGGACGAGCATTATCATGCAGGAGTATAATTTTGTCGTGTCTGGAGTGATATTCTACGCGTTGTACCTTGAGTGCTCGAATCAGTATCATCTATTGTGTTGGGTAGACAGCCCCAGCAATGCTTTGGTTCGGTTTGAGAAACGCATAATTCACGACGCTAAGCTGCTCCCATCAAATACACAAAAAGGGTTTTTTCCATGAATATTTGGCTTAGCTGTAGATGTTGATCCATGGCGAGGTGGTCCCAATGATTTGTTCCTTTTTGGATTACCACAGTGGATTTTTCATCACCAGTAACTATACGGTGCAGAAAATCCTTTCGTTTATGCCTGGCAAGCAGCATTGCACATGTCAAAAATCGACGCTCAATGTTTCTCGGTGTCAGTTCATGTCGAACCCAATTCTCTTGTTTTTAAACCATTCCCAATTATTTAAACTGGCGTAATATTGCTTGTTGAGTCACTCATAATGTAAGTGCAAGTTCTTCTTGATCCAATAATGCTTCCAATTCCGCGTCTTCGTACACTTACGGCCTTCCGCTGCGTTCTTTGCCTACGATGCTAAATTTACCGTTCTTAAACTTTTGATACCACTCATGATAACTTCTCTCCCTTAAAGCAGCCTCGCCATATCCTTCTACAAGCAACCGATGCGCCTTAGCTGCACATTTTTTCAAATTGAAGAAGTAAATCAAAAGTTCCCGCAAATGACGTTTATTCTGCTCAAAATTCGACATCTTCGCACACAAAAGAATATATTATATTGATAAAAAATCACTAATATTTTAGGTTATGTTGTTGACAGATGCCCAACCTTACGATAATAATGTTTTACATCTGACAATTATAACTATAACTTACTGGTGGTCCCAACTTTTGTCAAACGGCGGAAAATTATTTGTACACATATGTAATTTTTTTTCATTTGCACGTTTTTATGTAATAATTAATATGGGATAGAATAGTCTAGTCTAACATTTTTATTTCTGAATAGCATCAAATCCTTGAGTATTGGTATTTGGTTTATTTTGTAAGGAAGGTTTTCTGTTTTAATGAATTTTATTGTTGGTTATTTTAACAAACTATTAAAATTTTCCTAATGGGGTTAAAGTGTATGCATTAGGATATGGATATGGATTTAAGAAAAGAAAAGAAAAACATTTATCAGTAAATTATTACTGTTACGTAAGTCTATTCATGCTTGTGTGTTAAGAATTAAATGTGAAATATAAACTAATCTACAAGAGCTAAAATTGCTTAAACATTTTTCAATTAAATTTCGAACAAGGACTGCCGTATGTAGGCAATCCAAATTATCAACTCAATAAGCAGGGTAGGTCTGTAACTTCCGAGTGTTGATCCGCGTGGTGGTTTCTCCATTCCCTTAGTTCTTAAAAGAACTATTAGATTATCGACGGCGTTTTGGCAAGATCCCACTAGCCATTATCAAGTCTTCTTTGATCTCCTTCTCGTAACACGAGAGGATCTGGCCGAAACGTCGTCGACAACCTTATTATAAGAAAGAAGGGAATGGAGAACCCACAACACGGATCAACACCGGAAGGAAAATATTAATATATATATATATATATATATATATATATATACTCAACTATTTTCAAATATTTCTTCGGTAAATGATAGCACACCAACTAAGTTATGTTCCTCCTATATCGGCTTGGATGGATCAAAGCTAAAGATCAACCAAACCTTCAATCAATAACCTAAAGCAATACGGCTGTCACTCAAAAATATTTCTTATGGAAATTTCTAATATCAATTGCATTGACCTGAACACATGACCTATTTCACAGATTGAGTTCAATAGTAAATGTGTATCCAACACTACAGGATAAATGGTTCAAACTTTATCAAATCTATTTTTGCTAGTTGATAGAATATCAATTAAAGATGTTCACCTCCCATTTTAACCTTGATCGGGCAACCTCTACTACGACCTACTTGGTTCAAGGGAAGTAACCTTTCATTCTCATCGACAACGCTCGGTACCATTCATTTCTTCTTCTTCTTTTCCTTCTCCATTTTGCCCTAAAGCGTCGGTACCATTCACGTATGCTAGAAAAAATGCCATCTTCCTGGAAAAAGACGAGACAAAAGTGGTAACAAAAAAAATATTCCACATTTCAAGCCGGATTTGAAGATAAATTTTTAAACCATGCCAAGCAATACAAATATGAAAAGTAATATGTAGGGGATAACATAATTAGAGAACATAGCCACTGCATACTTCTTAGATTGCTGCCATACCAAGGTCAATTCAATGCAAATAAAAATATTTGGTGTATTTCCAAGCCTATTGTGATCAACGGATAGGTAAAGATGGGTAGTCTAATGTCCAGTAATACAAATGTGTCGTTGCATCATGATGGTAAAGCTTGTAAAAAACAATATTAAGATCGTAAAAATAATATCCGAGTGGAGATCTCGACAAAAAGGCTAGATGTAACGATGAACACAATTTCTACGAATGCTGGATATTTAAATGACAGAGATGCTAAAGATAATGAATAGTTTTGTACCTATCTTACATTAACAACCTCTTCCTGTTTGTAAATGTTTGTATATACTTATTTTTGTAATAAAATTCATAATTAGTTTATTATTAATGTAAGTACTAATGTAAATTAAACCGAAGAAATATACCTACATATCTATAGAAAAAATAAAATACACTTTCTAAAATTTTGATTAGTGTTTCCGTCACTATATCAGAATTCAACAACCCAATTTATTAGGAATTAGATACACCTAGTGATGATATTCTAATTATATCACATTGAATCCTTTCTCTACTAATCACATACATTTCCAATTAGGTAAAATATTTTCGCATAATTAAAATATTTCCAAATTATTACAAACAAAGGGAGAATTACTATTATCCTTCCCAAAATATAAGTTCACAATAAGAAACTAATTTCGTAATTACTCTAATTATTGTCTCTAGCGGTCCGTAGAAATTTCATATATGTACTCGTATATAATATAAAACTAATTACGATTGGAAAAAACGTTAATTATAACTATTAATAACCTATGTTCACACACATGATTGAAATAGCATTAAAGCATTTCTCTATTCGTCACTATTACATACGCGTTTGTATAAATTATCTTTTTATGATGTACAGGGTTACCCATTTTCGGAAGTTTTACTGGTTATCTCGGTAATTATTGAACTTATCAAAAAACTGATGTAGGTGTCATGAGATGTATTTGGGAGAAACTAAAAATGGTAAAAGCAGAACGTAAAAACATTGGCTAGTTTAGAAGATACGGCGGTAAAACGAAAAATCGTTGATTTTAAATGTATCCCCTGTATGTTTTATTACTAGTAATAGAAGAAAATGTTTCTTAGTTTGATAAGTAGAATATTATGCTGCCCAAAAATCGCATCAACCGGGTTATGTCAAAAAGTTATCGCAACTTTCTCATTTTAAATGGAACACCCCGTATATTTTTAGCCAAAAAGGTGCATTTTTAATTGTCTTTTCATACATATAACATTTAATATAGTTCATTATTTAAATAAGTGAACAATTATAATTTTGATATTAAATCAGTAGTAGGATTATGCTGTAAGAAAATGAAATAAAATGTGGTACACTTATCGACGAAGGTACTCAAATGACCCTACATTGCGACCAATACATGCTTGGTAACGATTTCTTACCGATCTTAGAGCATTAGTAACATGAACGGGTTTTATTTTTCTAAATGCTGCATGGATTGCTTCAAGAAGCTGTTCCTGTATTTCATTGGTTCGTTTATAGATATCTGATTCTAGATGACCCCATAAAAAAAATGTGTAGGTGTCAGGTCAGGTGAGTGCGGCGGCCATCTAACAGATCCATACATTCCCAACCATCTATCTGGAAAGTTTATACTTAAATATTCCTTTACTCTTAAGGCGTTATGGCTGGGGCACCATCTTGCTGAAAATATATTAGTTCGTTTTCCCAAAGGTTCGTCACCAAGCCAATTTAAAAGGTTAGTTTCCAGAATATTTGGGTAACTTTCAGTATTCAGGTTTTCTTCACAAATTGTGAAGAGAAACCTGTGTCCTTTTAAAAAACAACTGATATTATAACCAAATCTAACCTGTCGGTGAATTGGTCTCAATAAATACGGGTTGGTATTGGCCCAGCATCTTTCATTGTGGCGGTTCATAATTCCATCATTTGTAATTCTTGCCTCATCGGATCATACAATTATGCAAAAACCAACGACAAAATTCAATTATTCTCTCATGATCTCCGGGGTGCAAATATTTTGCCAAGTTTACTTTATATGGGAAGTAATGATTTTTTTTCAATTTCTTTGAACCTTGGTTTTTGACACCCCAGCTGCTTTTTCAATTGTTGGGATATACATGGAATTACCTTGCTGAAAATGAATTTGACTTTAATAACATTATTATAAGAATGCAATTTTAGCATAAAATTAATCCAGGCAATTGGTAACAGGGAGCGAAACTTACTTGAAATTCACATTCCACGATCCCAAAAACGTTTATTATTTTGTTTTCTTTATTTTCCTTAGTATATTCAACAGGTCTCGGTACTAAAGCTTCCATAATTCTTTAGATTGTTTTCTAGTCTTTTAAAAATATCACCGAATGGTTGCTGCCTCTCAGGGTAACGTTGAAAATATAAGTTTAGGGCATTTTCTTTATTTTTTATTTATTTGACATTCGTTATATGCACATAACATATCATAGCTTTCGTAAACAATTTTAACTAACAGAAAACTCGAAACACGTTGCGGTCTGTGATTAAATAAAAGTACTCATCCTGTTTTGTTTTCATGGCAACTAGATTTTGTCCATAGCTTACTAAACTATTTATTAAGTATGTATTCTTAGACATCGTACAATTATGAAGAAAAATTAATAACATACTCTAAAGTTGTAATTCGTGTATTACTCTGAGGGGCAGTAGTCTTCAATGAACAGCATAAACTTTTATTTCGCTTTCTTACCTCATAATGCATGCCCTACTACTGATATAATATAAAGATTTTTAATTGTCAATGTCAATGGTGAATTAGAAAACAAAAAAGTCTCGTAATTAGATGAAATCGATGATAAAACATTGACACTCGATTTTGGCATATAACAAATCTGATTTGTCTTGAATCATTATTTTTGATTATGAAAATGTAAACTTAAATCGTTTTAAATAATTCAACAATTTTTAAAGATATTAACATTTACTAACGACGATAACTGTAATTGTAATTAAACGAATCAATTTATATAAAGATAAATAAAAAATACACGATTTAATGCCTTAAAGATACGTATTTTAATTATTACTTTAGATTAGTTACGTTTTATACAGAGTGGCCAAACGAGGAGGGGGGAGGGGGAGTTGTACAAAAACAAAACAAGTTACAGAAATGATTTTTCGACCAAGGGTAGATAGCAATAGGTACTACATTTTAATAATATTTTTGATCATACAAGGTGTTTCATGTTGTTGGAGCAAACTAAACGTATACTTTTTTAATTAAACACCCTGTATATTGTTACATATTTGGAAAGCCCATAAGATACGTTTTCATTTGATACCAAATTGTATGGCTCTATCTCTTGTGGTTTTAGAGATATTCAATTGTTTTTCGAAAAATTATCCCACCTGCGGACGCCACTGATTTGTTAGGTGACTTTTGGTTATTTTAAAATGACACAAAAATGTTGGTGGTCCTGTAGTATTTTGAAATATCTTAATTTTCAGATTTTTTTTAATAATGTACAAGTCGTGTCACTGTTTGTAAAAACAACTTTTTCTTAATTGTTTTAAATGCCCCCCCCGCCATGATGTTCGTGTCACTAGATGCTTTGTTTCATATTCTTTCTTTTTCAACAAGCATATCTTATACCTAAAATTAATAATTTTCGGAATATTTTTAGTTTATTTGCGAAATTTCGATTGTAATACAATTAGACTGGAAATGGAGGTATTAAGTTGGCCATGGGATTATATTTTCTTACTAAAAAAATGTTTCAAGTAAAAACAAGAGTTAATATAACAATTACAAATTGATTTAATGAATTATTTTAAATTTTACAGACTTTTTGAACAAAATTAGTGCATAAAACACTCTCGCTTCTAGACAAATTTAAATCAGTCCTTAGTAAAATGTATGAAGTACTCAATTTGATTATTTTCAGATCAACTATTTCATTTTTTACGTCTTTTTGCAAATGTAAACGTATAAAGATGATCATGGAATTGTAGTTTCATGCTAAAGAATTTTTTAATCAACTTGTATTAATTTATAAAAGAGACTTTGGCGTTCTTAAATATCTATCACTTACTAAGTTTTGAGATATCTCAATTCAACTGTAAAAATTCGAATCTTCGAAAGTATTTTTAATTTATTTTTTTATCTATTGACATTACCAAGTTTGTCTTAATACTGTAAATTAACTATGCATAGTTTTCAGTTAATTTAGCTGGTGAAAATAACTATAAATATGTATTATTTTAATATGCAATACTGTGTAATAAAATTAACAAATACAAATTACAACAAAACAAGAACAATAAAATAAAAAAGAAAAAAAAATCAAAAATCAATTTTTCATTAAATGCTCTAATGTTATTTCTTCAACTTTTGGTTAACACGTCGCACAAAATTATTTTTCACTAACTCTACTGTCGCCCATGTGATATTTTGAAAAGCATTTCTCATTCTTTACTTCATATTTATACGTGTGGTGTGGTTGTAATTTCTTCATACACATAATCTTTTACGTAACCCCACAAATAGAAATCGAGCGGGGTCAGATCAGTTGACCTCGGTGGCTCCTCCACGACCTATCCACTGATTTTCTTTACAGTGGTTTCGTACGTCTCGATGCTAGTGGGGGATGCACCATAACGTTTGAGCATCTTTATACGTTTACTTTTACAAAAAGACGTAAAAAATTAAATCTTTGATCTGCACATAATCAAATTGAGTACTTCAGAAATTTTATTAAGGACTGATTTAAATTTGCAAGAGTGTTTTAGGCATTAATTTTGCTCAGAAAAGTCTATTAAATTTAAAACAATTCATTAAATCAATTTTTACTGTTATTTTATTTTTATTTGAACAATTTTTTTTAGTAAGAAACTACAATCCTATGGCCAAGGTATTAACCTCTATTTTCAGTCTTTTTGTATTACAATAGCAATTTCACAAATAAACTAAAACTATTTAGAAAATTATTAAGTTTAGATGTAAGACATGCCGGATGGAAAAGAAAGAATATCAAACAAAGTACAGAATGGCATGAACAGCATGGGGCGGGGTCCATTTAACAAAATTAAAAAAAAGTTGTATTTACAATGACACGCCCTCTATATTATTAAAAAAATTAAGAAATTTCAAAATACTACTTGGACCACATACAATTTTCTGCCATTTTAAAACAAACAAAAGTCGCCTAACAATTCAGTGGCGGCGGCCGCAAGTGGGATATTTTTTGAAACAATTGAATATCTCTTAAACCAAAGGAGATAGGCCCATACAATTATTTGGTATTAAATTAAAGCGTATTTTATGGGCTTTCCAAAAATGTAATAATATATAGGGTGTTTCATTTAAAAAAGTATAAGTTTAGTTTGCTCCAATAACATGAAACACCCTGTATGATCAAAAATATTTTTAAATTGGAGTGCCTATTGATGTCTACCTGTGGTCCAAAAATCATTTCTGTAAATTATTTCGTCTTTATACAATCTTCCACCCCCTACTCGTTTCACCAACCTGTATGTGTGGAATAGTCATCTAAATATGCCCGATGAAAGACTCCATTTTGTAAGTACATAATGGAATTTAAATAGTTTCGCATTGATTATAAAAACTTTTTGAATTGATTAGAATTCATTATGTTGTATTATGGATATGGAACTACGAGTATAAAATAACAGACTAACACTAAAGAAAATCGCAATTGATTCTTTTTATATCGCCATGCATATTTATAAGATTCATTTTTGGTCGTCGAATACACCAGATTCAAATGCAAATTTTATAGCGAAAAGTACGAAGTGTGACCATATAAAACCGTAAATGGACGAAAATATAAAAATTCATTGAGTAAAACAAATCTGATTTACTGCCAGAATAAATACACAAATAAATAAATACCTACTGGAATATCTTTCAAAACAATTTGATACTTGCGTGTTTTATCGTACCTACTGCTATCAAATTCCAATAAATCGACACATTTTTGCTTAATATTCGGTTTGTTTTTGATACTTCTCTTATTGACAAATTTTCAAAGTTCTCTCAGTTATTTATTAATAGCAACACAAACTATTAACGTTACGAATCCATTTATTTAGTTAAATTGCCATCAAGTGTTACTATGACATGCTTTATTTAACACTAAAGGCTGGATGGTGAAAATGCTATTTAATTAAAATTCTGTAGCTTTTTCGTATTTTTTATTTATATTTTATATAAATTTATACATTTCGATAACAATTACAGTTATCGTCCTCAGTAGTGGTAATTCTTTATATAGATAATATGAAAATGCAAACATAACCCTGATATTAATACAACAGTTTGATAAACGTATAAAGCCAGCCATGGAATCTAACTTTAGTAAAGAATAGCCAGATCCTTAATAAAATTAAATATTATTAAACTATCTTGAAGATGACAAATCAGGACACCCTTATCGATCAAAGGCTAACAGTGAAAAATGCCAAGAGCATTTTAACAAAACTTAATTTTAAATCGATAAAAGCGTTCACAAATAGAAACTTGACATATCTATTAATCAAACAAATAAATAGTTTTTTGTTAATAATTGTAATTGTCATTTTACAATGAGAACACAATGTACACTATGTCCCATTTTGGTTGAAATTGTAGGGTATATCGCTTGCGAGCAAAGATAGAAAGATGCGGTTTTCGCGAACCTGTTCTACTTTTTCGTGAAACGAAAGATGCCACAAACAGAATTGTCATAGTCCTATTAGTATTTGAGATACAGAGCGAAATTCAAAATTTGCACATTTTAAGCACCCCTCGTAACTGCTTTGTCTTGTAATTTATCGAAATGGTGAAAAGTGGATTTTATACAGAATGTTCAGTAGAATTTAGTGGCGTGCATAGTTTTCCCCACAAAAAGTCAGTTTCTTCGCAATAAACCAAAGTTTTGTTTTTTAAATGGAACACCCTGCATATTTTTTAGTATATAATAGAGCTTACACTCAGCTTTCAAAAAATTTAAAAAAAAATGAATGTTACGTTAATTTAACATTTTGATGATATGCGAGGGTCGTTTTTAAAGTAAGAACCGGTTGCGCATCGCGTCTGAGCAAGTTGTCACGTGGCGTCCGTTCAAGGTTAGCTACTCTTGGCCTTGTCCCCCACTACGCCGGCATACGTTTCACGTCTGTGCTAATCTTGGTTGTGTGGTTATACTGCTTTGTTTGTCACCATGTTGATCAATAAACCCGCCGATTGTGAAGTGTGCTGTGTTATTCGTTTTTTAAACGCAAAAAAGTCCGTCCTGCTGAAATTCACCGGCAGCTTGTTGAATTTTATGGTGAAGGTGTAACGAATGACGGAAATGTGTAGGATTTTTAAAGAAGGAAGGACAAATGTCCATGATGAAGAACGATCTGGGCGGCTTACTGTTATTAATGAAGATTTGGCACAAAAAGTTGATGAAGAAATTCGCCAAAGCAGGCGCTTCACTATTAACGAACTTCATCAGAAATTTCCACAAGTTTCAAGATCAGTAGTTTATCAAATTGTTACTAACTGGTTTAACTGCCTGGCAGCAGAGTTCTTTGATGAGGGGATTCAAAAACTGGTGCCACGACTTAACACATGTTTAAATATTAAGGATGAATATGTTAAAAAGTACAAAAAAGGTACTATTTTAGTTTCTGACACAATTAACGTTCATAAATAAGGTACAAAAATAAAGTACAAAACGGTTCTTATTTAAAAAATGACACTCGTAGTTGGCCATGAAAAAACAAGGTTAAAGGTTAGGAAGTTTTATGCAAAAACACAAAATTACAAACTAAACATAATACCTACAACTTTACAAGCCTAATATAAATTAGTAAAAGAGATGTTCGAACTGGTGACCATTCTGTCTTATGCATGCTTCACCCACTGTTCCAATTCGTTCTATAGCATTAAGCACAATAATAGGGTGATCTTGTAAATGTATGAAAACTTCTCTAACGTGCAATGTTCTCATATTGAGTTTGGTATATTTTATTTTGCAAGAAACCCTATAAAAGAAATCTAAGACTGACAAGTGGAGACGGAGATCTAGGAGGTCATCTTATCGGCCCATTAGTGGCATTCCATCTATTACCTAAATTGTTTTCCAAAAACGAGCGTATAATTTGCACATTGTCAGATGGGGCTCCATCCTGTTGGAAATGAATTTGGTTCAAGCGAGCTAAAGGAATGTCATCTAATAATTCAGGCACAACCATTTCTAAAATGTCTAAATATCTAGGAGCGGATAAGTTCCTTCGAAAATGTAAAATTTTATTTTTGATTCTAATATAAAGCAGGAAACGGTTAGTCCAAATCGTTCTTGTTGTCTTTGGGGAATATTTGGTGTTGATTTTCAGCTATTGAGCCTGTTTAAAACACACGAGTTGCTAAAATGTGCCTCGTCTGACCATATGACATCTGTTCCCAGGTTGAGTACTATATTTAACATGTTTAAGTACCAATTGCAAATTATGACCCTACGTTCAGCGTCGCCAGGATGTAGATGTTGAACAAGCCTAAATTTATATGGTAAGTATTCTTTGGATTCTTGTTTTTGAAACACCAATACTTATAGTATTACCCTCCACACTGGCTAAAACGGTAACCTCATCATTCTCTCGATTTTCTGTATTATATTTTTTGACCTGGGTTAAGAAAATGATGCGTAATTAATTAAATTTCTTTTTAATCTATAAAACATGATTTTTTTGTTGTATGTGTTCTGGAAACCTACATAGACGTAAAGTTACTTAATTATCAAAATTGATACCAAGAAAACTACATTTACCTGTTAAAATACAAATTTATTGCTGCGTCGGCGTTTTCATTACTGTGACCAAAGCAAATCAGCATATCATATTTTTCAAAATTTTGATTTTTTGCCATATTTTGCACAATGAATAAACAATACGATTGTTGGCCAAAAATAATTTTAATCAGATTTGACAGGTCAATTACGTTTAGATCAGACTGGACCCAGCCTACTTACAAATTTAGATATAAAGTATTCTTTATAAGTTTTATTGCCATTAATATTTTTTTTTGAGAGCTATAAGATGCATTTTACCCAATTAAAAAAAATTTGCCAGTTTGAATATGTTTCAAAAACTATTGCACTAAATTGCATAATTTTTTGTTATTATTTTTGCATATCTGCGAAAAATCCTTAGATTTATTATAATCGCGTATTTACATCTTTATAATTATAATAAAGTAACAAGAATCTAGTAGCCCTTTCTTAATACTCAAATACATCTTGGGCGTTCAAGAAAATACGCGTTTATACTGGGTTTATAGGTTTCATGGCCAACTGTATCATCAAAATGTTACATTAACGTAACATCCATTTTTAAGGTTAATAATACAAAAGAAGTGCCACAAAAGATATATTTTTTGAAATCTGACAGTAAGCTCTATTATACACTGTGTCCGTAAAGTATGGAACAAATTAATTTTTTGTTTTACACTTAAGTTCATTTCTACTTTAAATTAAATCCAAGCAATAATTAAAACATTCACGAATACCATAAATATTGTAGTACTAAACTGTCACTGAACATCAATAAATTACTAAACAAATAATGACATTTCACAAAAAACTAGACGACTACGCTTTTTTTAAATTGATAAGAATTAATTTCTTTCATATTCTGTCTGCTAGACCACATCTACCAAACATGTTTGAAAACAGCTCATTTTTATTAATCTAATAATGTAACAAAACATTACAAACTACATTTAAACCAATTGCCGCTAGACAACAAGTATTTTTGATAATATTGTTAATTTAACTAATAAAGAATGTTATGCGTGACTTTATGAGCACGCACAAAACTATTGTATTTTTGTCCACCCTGTACCAATTGGAATCAACATGTGATACATTTTTGGAATCAGCTCAGCTAGAGCAATCCGAAAATTGAAACAAAATGGGGGTGTTCCATTTAAAAAAAATGGCGGTGACGTCATTACTCGAAAGTAATTCACCCTGTATATTAGATTATTATTTTAAAATACGGTAAATTAAAATCAAAAATCGACGTGTTTCAGGATTATTTCTTAAAATGGTCTGTTTAGCTAAAAATTAATTTGTTCCATACTTTACGGACACAGTGTATAATAAAAAAATATACAGGGTGTTCCATTTAAAAAAACAAAATTTTGGTTTATTGCGAAGAAACTGGCTTTTTTTGGGGAAAACTATGCCCGCCACTAAATTCTACTGAACATTCTGTATAAAACCCACTTTTCACCATTTTGATAAATTACAAGGCAAAGCTAAGGGTGCTTAAAATGTGCAAATTTGGAATTTCCCCTGTATCTCAAATACTAATAGGGCTATGACAATTCTGTTTGTGGCATCTTTCGTTTCACGAAAAGTAGAACAGGGTCGCAAAAACCGCATCTTTCTATCTTTGCTCACAAAGATACCCTACGTTTTCCACCAAAATGGGAGACAGTTTACTACGTTTAATATAATTTTGAATTTTAATATTAATTTGAAATTCAACTATATATGTTAAATTATTATAGTGCTCTGGTAACTTAATATGTAATTGGTAAAGCATTTACTTCAAGGTCTAGAAAAACACAGCAAAAAAACCTAGACATACCAAACGCTCAAATTAAAATTAAGACGTATCTTTGCGGCTCTGTTTAATTATAAGATGCCAAACCCTATTTAAACGGAGACCTTCTTGTCTATTGAAGTTATTAGGAAGTTTATATAATTATCTCAATAGCTTCATTTTGTAAACGAACATAATAATGCGTTTGTCTAGACAATATTTCCATAGTATCAAATTGAATGTCATGATTTAAATTATTTAAAGCATGCTCAGCTACCACAAACTTCTCTAGTTGATTTAATCTACAAAATCTCATATGTTCTTTACGCCTTGTATCAAAGTTACGTTTTGTGGTTCCAATGTATACTTTTCCATAAGAACAAGATAACTTATGCACTCCGTAAGATGATAATGGGTTTGAAACATCTTTAGGTGATCTGTAACATTAGTTACAAAAAGAAGAAAAGCAGTATCAACATGAAGCACTCGTTTGGTTATGTCTAGCAACTGTAATAACCTTATTAATATCCTTAAGTGAATATCCATTAACTTGTGATCTTGTTAAATATTTAAATTTAGAATCACAAATTTGTTTCGCTCGATCAGCTAAAGATTTAATTACACACATGGACGTGGATGGTGGTTTGCTAATTTATAAAGGTAAACCTTAAAAGATAGTGAATTATTAGTTTTAGACATTAGTAGGTCAAGAAATGGTAAACTTCCATTACTTTCCTTCTCCATGGTAAACTGGATGCTTGGTTGAGTACCATTTATAAGAATTAAAAATTCATGTAGTGCTTCTACTCCAGGTCTCCAAATAACAAATGTGAGATCCTACATATCTATATCAAACTGAATGTTTTTTATGTGCATTTTGTAACGCTAATGTTTCAAATTTTTCCATGTAAGTATTAGCTACAACAGGACTGCCCATTGCTACACCATCTAGCGGTGCATATAATTTATTATTCCACAAAATAAGTCGTTGTAAGACAGTACTGGAAAAGAATGGTTATATCCTTTGGAAAAATTGTCACGTGCGGTTAAAATGTACCGTAGATTCTTTTTTTTTCTCGAAATTTATGATATTTAAAATATTATATGTAGGGATTGCAGGAGGAAATTCTGTGCTTTACCGTTTCAGATTATTGAAAATTTCGATTTATTATAAATGGGAGTAAGATTTAGCCCCAAGTTTTGTGAATGTGGTAAACAGTTTTCGGTTTGCTTGTTTGTAAATTGATGGAAGGTTTTTTTTAATTAGAATTAGGTTCCACCCGTTGACGTTTGTAAAATAATAAATAATGAGTAATCCTATTTTTACGTAATCGTTAATTATCGATTAGTTTGAGTTAAAATTACGTGATTAGAAATTATTGCTTTGTAATTAAAATTATTTCAGGAAGCGCAGCTTTGCAGATTTAAAATATTGGCGACGGTATGTCGGGAGTCATTTTGATAAATTATTTTAAGAAGGTGACGATTGTGGTTTTTATAATAGGCTGATTTAGAGTCGATTTTCTAAAGTTTAGAGGCTACGAAAAAATATCATGTTACATTTTTTTGCGGAGTACCTTAAATGCTAGGACGTATTCTCAACTCGTTCCTGAAATTCATCTCGTTTTTACCGCGCTTACAATTTGAAGATAATGTTTTTTTATGATAAGTGATTTGTCGTGAAATGTTAAGATGCGAAAGTTGCTAAATTCGAAAGAAAGTCGTAGTCAACATGTAAAAGAAATAGGTTGGGGCGTTGGGGCGTGCGTTGTGATTTGAGCGCATACTGAGCTTACTTACGTTCTACGGGGGTTAATTGAAGTTACCGTAGGGAGAGTCTTCCCTTTCACCCTTTTTGGGGATCTTGAAGAATATTGAGCCACCCCGGAGACATTATTGTGTTATGTATCCATTGTCAGTATTGACATTAATACGGGCCCATGAAAGAGGAGTTATTGTTTAAAGTTAGTGCTATTTCCTTATTCTTGGGACAAAATGGTGTTTCTACGGATTCTTATATTAGTGGAGTTGATCGGCCGATTTCCACAGTTTATGCTTTTTGAGCGCGACGTTTCGGAAGCGGACTCTGCTTCCGTCATCAGGCGTAGTCCTGAGAAGGACTGTTTTCACACTTGAGTCGTATTCATATGTTATATATAATTTTTTCCCAAGCACTTGACTACTCTCAGATTCGAACTTGGTACCTTTCACTTACTAGTCTGACACCTTTGCCACTGAGCCACGGAGTAATCCAATATATATTTTTTAGAACTTATATATATTAAACTTTATCGTGGTTGCGCAAAAGTTTATTGCGCATGCTGCGCCGTAACTTCTTGCGCAGGTGTATTGTGTTTAAGCTCTTCGCGCATTAATGGAATCAATATGGATTTCATTTCTACACTAGCTTGGTTTATTGGATTTTCTGCT
>JARFJB010002231.1:2130000-2482500 GCA_036346205.1 Vesta saturnalis | reverse complement strand
ACAGACACAGACACAGACACAGACACAACACAACACAGACACAGACACAGACACAGACACAGACACAGACACAGACACAGACACAACACACACAGACACAGACACAGACACAGACACAGACAGACACAGACACAGACAAGACACGAGACACAGACACAGACACAGACACAGACACAGACACAACACAGACACAGACACAGACACAGACACAGGCACAGCACAGCACAGCACAGACACAGACACAGCACAGCACAGCACAGCACAGGCACAGCACAGCACAGCACAGCACAGACACAGACACAGCACAGCACAGGCACAGACACAGACACAGACACAGACACAGACACAGACACACACACACACACGACACGACACGACACGACACGACACGACACGACACGGACACGACACGACACGGACACGACAAGACACGGCACGACACGACACGACACGGACCGACACGACACGACACACGCACGCGCACGCGCACGCACCGCACGCCACGCACGCCGCACGCACACACACACACACACACACACACACACACACACACACACACACACACACACACAGACAGAGACAGACAGACAACAACACAACACAACACAGCACAGCACAACACAGACACAGACACAGACACAACACAACAACACAACACACACACACAACACAGACACAGACACAGACACAACACAGACACAGACACAGACACAGACACAGACACAGACACAGACACAGACACAACACAACACAACACAACACAACACAACAGCACAGACGACAGACAAAAGACAGAACAGACACAGACACAGACACAACACAACACAACACACAGACACAGACAAGACACACACAAACACACACACACAGACACAGACACAGACACAGACACAGACACAGACACAACACAGACAGACACACAGACACAGACACAGACACAGACACCTCGTTACGAAAAACATGAGAAAACAAACACCTATACTCACACAAATCACCAAAAATACAAATTTACAAGACCAGATGAAAACGAAACCTGTTATGTTTGGAAAAAAAAGAAAAAAAAAAAAAGACGAACAGGCACAGACATAGACACAGACACAGACACAGACACCTTCGGTGTCACTCGAAAATATCATTGAGAATAATCAAACTACTCATTGTATTACTTCATCACAAATTCAGCCAATAGTAATTACAAATTTTACATAGTTACCATGTATTGGTAAACGGATATACCATTGACAACGTGGTTTAATCACTTCGGTTTTTTAGTGGGTACAACAAAACAAAAATAATGGATAATAATTTATATTTCAAATATTGCTTACAATAATTGTACGTGCAGTATTAATACAAAATAAATGATAAGTAGAATAATTGATTATTATCGGTCCATTCATAATAAAATCGTAACGAATACCACTCGAGCAATCGAAAATAATGATTATTTTTCAATCGTAACGCGACATAAGCCTTAAAACATCGGCCGAGCTACACTTTCTTGATTTTTCGCAGATTACGTCTCGTTATTCGTAAAATAATCGATTATTTTCCATGCTCTTGTGATATTAAAACTGATTATAACACATTGCATTAAAGATTCTTGCTCAATTCTCTAAAACTGATTCTTTTATTTATACATAGTAATTTATAAAAATAATCCTAATGTAATGTGTAATGAAATGTAATGTAACCTAGGCTAAGGTTTGTTTCCGACACTGTTCTGTTCAGGATCTCTAGACATCAGGTACAGCTATACAGTGCGTTGATAAAGTAGTGGATAAATGCAATTAAAATTCGAAAGGGAGTTTAGGAAGAAAACGCTCGGACCCGCCGATTTTTATTTTCAATTTTTTTACGTAAAAGTGAAATATGCAGGGTGTGTCAAGAAAAAGATATGACGTCATCGACATTTTTTTTAAACATCAACCTCCATTTTCTATTGCAAAATTAGAAAGGGTACATCTTTTTACGTCCAACAAGGTAAATATGGACGATGGGATGGTTACATAAGGAAATATTGAATTATCATAAACATTAAATGTCTGGTGTGGAACAACATACAGCTTTCCAAGCTACAAAATGGAAATTAAAAGAAATGAAATAATCTTAATAACTTTTTTAGGGCATAACTATGCAACATCTTTTATAGGAAGCTGATTGCAAAAATAGGCAACATTGTAAACGCAAAAACAATAATGTATGTCAAACAGAGATTTAAAACTTCATGACAGACAGAGGTTAATAGACATCTAGATGCTAAATGTTTTGCCGCTAAATTAAGCATCATATCAAAAAATTGCATAGAACTTAATTGATACGTTTAATGCCTTTGTCTGGGTATTTTTATATCTTTGAAATATGCAGCTATTTTACAAATATTTGATAAAAACAAAAAAAAAGACCCTAATAAACCCCCCTCTCTGCCTCTGGATTTCTCCTAAAATCTAGTCAGCTCTTAGCCAAATGAAAACAAGCTTAAATATAAAATTTTAAGTACGTAGGTATTTTCGTGAATACTAACATACATCCATACACACACTTCCAGGCATGATGGCTGATCTTGGCCAAAAGTTGTAAAATGAGTGAGAGAGAGAGAGAGAGAGAGAGAGAGAGAGAGAACTGCGTACATCAATATGAAGGCAAGGTTACGTACGTCATACTTTTCCTATCAAAATAAAATTAGCCAAATTTATTAGCTGTCAATTATCATTTAAAGCAGTTGATAAATGATATTATTATATTTCACATAAACAGGCACATGAGAAAATTGAGTAAAAAAAAATCAAATAGGTTATACGCACCTGCGCGCCGTTTCCCCTAGTACCGCCCAGCCCTAACCGATTTATTGACTTCTGAACAGCCTGTAGTCTGTAGTCTCCGTTTTGTACTGACGAAGCTAACCTACAACTGCGCAGTTTATTAATTTGCTTTTTCTGTGTTACAATTGCAGTGCTAGTGATAAGTGGTAGTTTTTAAACAGATAAATTTAATTAATCTACGAATACGATTCCAAAATCAGTAGGCGTCTTTTAAGTGTTAATTTGTGATTTGTGTGTTTTTGTAGCATTTTAGTGCTAGTGATTTGTGAGTTTTAACTAAAATGAGTCTAAAGACAAATTAAGTGGCGCGCAGTATACAAAAAACAGAGAAGATCGCCAGGCGAAGAATGAACAACTGTTGAATAAAATCCCCAAACTAACAATTTCTTTTCTAAAAGAATCTTCAAATGACGTTAAAGATAATGAAAATGAAGTAAGCGATAGAGCATCTACAAGCCAAAATAATAATGAGGCGACAGCGATACGTACGATCTTGAATCAAATTGGGAATGACACTGAAATTGAAATGATTTTTAAGAACACAACTTATATGATCACAAGGAAGACTGTACTAGGTCTACTATTTCTGACGAGACTTTTCCACTCGAATTACCATCTGACCCAGCTCACTGAAAGATAAATGACACTTTAATCGACTATGTTGCTCAACATGGAGCATCGCAAAACAAAAAATCTGTTTATACAGAATCTAAGCGGCAATACTCCCAAAGAAAAGACAGATATTTAACAAATAACTTCTTTTCTCGTCAAATGAAAAACGGTGAAATCACGCAAAGAAGTTGGATGGTGTATTCTGAAGGTAAAGGGTGCATACTTTGCATTCCATGTACGTTGTTATGTGGACAAGGTCACACACACGCAAATGCATTTACGACAGGTTTCAATGACTGGAAAAATGCATCTCAAAGACTGAAAGACCATGAAGATTCTGCAATTTACAAAACTAATCTAACATTACTTAAAAATAGAGGGAAGAAAAAAGGTCACGTTGAACAGTTGGATAAAGAAACAGAGTATTGGCGCAATGTTCTCAGAAGAGTAGTTGCTGCTGTAAAATATCTAACCATGAAAGGACTACCTCTTCGTGGCTCACATGAACATTTAGATCTTCTACACCAGGGTAATTTTTTGGGTTTAATCGAGTTTTGATCCCAATTTGACCCTTTTCTTTCTGAGCATTTAAAATTACATGCCGATGGAGGATCTGGAACCACTTCATACATATCCAAGACAACTTACGAATAAATCATTCTACTCAATGTTAAGGAAGCAGCTAAGTATTTTGGCACTATGGTCGACTCAACTCCAGATATTTCACATATTGACCAACTAACATTCGTGATCAGGTATGTGAACACTGATGGAATACCAGTAGAACGATTTTTGTGCTTCTTACCAAATATTGGGCACAAAGCTTGAAGACATTGTGAACGGTATTGTCGAAGTGTTTGAAAAGTTTGATTTAGATGCTACGAAATGTCGAGGTCAATCGTACGACAATGCCAGCAATATGGCAGGAATTTACTTAGGTGTACAAGCCCGCATCAAGACGCTTGCTAACAAGCTGAATTTGTTCCATGCGCTGCCCACTCCCTCAATCTGGTTGAGTCTTTGGCTGCAGGATCATGAATTTCCGTAGTCTTTTTTTTTTGGGTTCCCTCAAGAACTGTACAACTTTTTTACGTGCGCAACGCATCGATGAGAGCTTTTCTTGAGCCAGAAGTCAAATACATCAGTTGTTCTCAAACGTTTATCGAAAACTCGATGGTCAGCAAGACACGACGCTTGTCAAGCTCTCAAAGAAAATTGGACAGCCATTCTAGATACCTTAAAATCCATATAGAATGACAGTAATGAAAAGCATTCTTGTCGAAATGAAGCATTAGAGCTCTTAGGTCTAACCTGGAGACTCTTCATGTAGCATTTTTGTCCATATTTTGGAGTAATGTTTTGGATAGGTTTCAAAAGGTTAGTGCCAAACTTCAATATGCAACTACAACTTTGAGTAAAGTAAGAGAACTTTTCAAGTCGTTGGTAGACTTTGTACTGGAGTGAAGGGATGACCTTTCCCGTTTTGAAGTGTTGGCAAAAGAAAAGTCAGGTTTTTCTGAATACAAGTCCGACGGAAAACGGAAAAGGAGAAGACCTTTGGCTATTGATGAGTTTTCTCGGGATAACAAGTCTGAACTCCCTACAGGATCAGGATCTGCAAACTTCCGCATTAATACGTTTAATGCCATTGTAGACTCTCTAAACTCTGAACTGCAGAAAGGTTCCGAAAAATACAAGAATCTTCAGAAAATCTATGGATTCTTCGAGGAAATGAAATACCTTACATCCTCCATGATTTCTGAAAAGGCTACAAAATTATGGAACGCTTATCCTGAAGATCTTGAAGAATCGATTGTTGAAGAATGTTTGCACTTCTTTGTTGACGGAGCTAGAGCCAAGCGACAACGATAATCAAGGAACTAGCTTGATTGATCTGAGCAAACTCATTAGAAAAGAGGATATGGCTGAAGTATATACAAATATTGAAATAGCCCTTAGGGTGGCTCTCAGTATACCTGCTACAAACTGCACCGAGAAGCGGTCGTTTTCCAATCTACGCCGGATAAAAACATATTTGAGGTAAGTTGACAGTTGCGTCATTTTGTTCGAATTATTGTCTCTTTATAATTTATTTGTCATTTTTATAGGTATTTATCTGTATTTATTATTTGTTTTAGCAACATTTCTCATCGTTGTTTATATTTTGTTGATATAAATCAGGTTTCAATTCCAAAACTTTTACACGTTAGTCAATAACCACATTATTACTGTACATGCAGTGGCACAGCAATAAATATATTCGTATTTGCAACATTAAATAATAAAAAAGCATGTATGTGGTAAAAATAAACCTTTAAGTTTTTGTGTTTTTTGTTTTGTTTTCAAGATCCACCACGAGAGCATAGAGGTTGTCTGCAATAGCAATTCTAACCAAAGAAGCAGATATAACGAAGAATATTAGTTTTGACAAGATGGTAGAAGATTTTGCATCTCAAAAAGCTAGAAAAAATCCTCTGATCTAGTGATCTCTGGTGTTAATATTTTGACATAAATAAATGTGAGTCACACCTGATGTTTGTGTTTTATTTTCTAAGTACTAATCTTGTTAGGCCTATTAATTTACGAAAACCATTTTAGCACTATTTTAAAATGTTCAATATTAAGTTTGAGGGGCGTGGTGAGGCGTGAGGGGGAAGGCTAGGAGGGAGGGGGTTGGGGGCGGTAATTTTTAAGTGCATAGTCTGCTGAAAAGGTAAATTCAGGCCTGACCTGCAAATGAGCTAATAAGTCGATTTAGCGATAGTGAAAATAAAGTCGGTTGCATAACCTTCTATACCTACACATGTACAGTGCCACCAAGCTTAGAAATGACCCGGTAAGTATGTCAACTAATTTCAATAACAAACGCCAACAACCAATCAGCAGTTGTGATTTACTTAGTGTACACTCTCTGTAAAATACACATTTAAAAAAATTCGTTTGTCAGTTCGCGCTCTTTAGTTTTCCTTAATTTGTTTGTTTGCATTTCATTTTGCTTCCAGTTTCATCTCATGTCAACTAAATCGTCTTTTTAAAGACGCTTGTCATCTATTAATACATAAATATTGGTAAGTAAATATGTTGTCATTGTCACATAATTTATTAGCATTTTTTGGTCATTGTGTACAATAGTTGTTATAGCTAACTTACAACTCAAAAACAAGAAAAAGCTCAGTAGAAAATAAGATTTATTACTTTGTTAATGTATGAAATTTAATTAGATGGTTTAAAGTAGATAGATCTTGTGCATAAACGATTAAGTTCATTATCTATAACATTTACCTCGAAACTTGCTTTAATTAATCTTTGTTGACATTATATTTTCAATTTGAATTGCTTTGAAATGTCTGCATGAGTAACTTGCAAATTATACAAATACAGTTATAAAAATAAATCTGGTTCCTGTAATAATACATATACTGGTAGTCAGACAACCATGTTACAAAACTGTATGTCATTGTTTCTTCTATTTACAACTTTGAAAAGACCGCCCAATGGATTTCTTTGTACTTGTGCATATGAATGTACATTGCAAACATACAGCTCCCTAGGTTACGCTTTCCCGTGGTGGTTCTAAGTAACTGTAGGTAAAAATGAAAATTTCATTGTCAATGTAAGAAAACGTTAAATTATACATTTTGTTAAAATTATTTTAATTATTTGCACGTTTGGAACTTGTGTTTAGTTTTTTGTTAGATGACAGCATTGTTATCGTGAGTTTATTAATTTAATAACTAGTTTGCCGTATTCTGTGGTAACTTGCAAATTATACAAATACAGTTATAAAAATAAATCTGGTTCCTGTAATAATACATATACTGGTAGTCAGACAACCATGTTACAAAACTGTATGTCATTGTTTCTTCTATTTACAACTTTGAAAAGACCGCCCAATGGATTTCTTTGTACTTGTGCATATGAATGTACATTGCAAACATACAGCTCCCTAGGTTACGCTTTCCCGTGGTGGTTCTAAGTAACTGTAGGTAAAAATGAAAATTTCATTGTCAATGTAAGAAAACGTTAAATTATACATTTTGTTAAAATTATTTTAATTATTTGCACGTTTGGAACTTGCGTTTAGTTTTTTGTTAGATGACAGCATTGTTATCGTGAGTTTATTAATTTAATAACTAGTTTGCCGTATTCTGTGAAATATGAGGAAATTAAGCGAACGTGAAAGAATTGAAATCCTATGCATGCTTGGTTTCGGAGATAGGTCACGCATTCAATCAGAAGTGGTTGCGTTGTTTAATTCAACTCACTCTGATCGACCGTCCATTAGCCAAAGCATGGTAAGCATAACTGAGGCGAAATATCGGGAATTTAGTAATGTTTGGGATATGAGAAAATCTGGTCGAAAGTCGATAAGTGAAGAAGATCAGTTGAATATTGTGTTAGCAGCGCAAGAAAAGAGGGAAGTTCTATCCCTAGAAGATATGCTTACTTCACCAGCTGTCAGAAGATGATTTCGATCAGTGAAATGAATTTTGTGAACAAATGCAACAATTATGTTATCGTAACGCCAATTTTGCGAAAAGAATAATTTTTTTCCGACGAAGCAACATTTGGTTTAAACGGCCATGTGAACAGACAAAATTGTCGTTGTTGGGCAACCGAAAATCCTCATTGGTTCACGGAATGTTACACCCAAAACGCTAAAAAATTTAACGTTTGGTGCGGTATAGTTGACGGAAGAGTTATATATCCTTACTTCTTCGAGGATACTCTCACTGGTGCGAGATATTTAGACTTTCTTCAAAATGACCTAATCCCCGCTCTAATAACGTTGTATCAGGATTTAGAAGAGCCCGATATGCACCAACCTAACCTCTTTTTTCAACAAGATGGAGCGCCGCCACACTACGCTTTGCCTGTTCGCGCTTATTTGGATGAAATTTTTCCAAATCGTTGGATAGGTAGAAAAGGGACAATTGAATAGCCAGCCAGATCGCCAGATTTAAATCCTCTAGATTACTTCTTGTGGGGATACTTAAAGAGTAAAGTATTCGCGACCTGACCGGCCAATTTAGAAGATTTAAAAGCACGAATTCGACAAAAAATTAGAGAAACATTACCGCAAATGTCATCGACAGCGTTAAAAAACATTTGTTAATCGCCTTGGCTATTGTCAGATAGTTAACGGTACTCAACTCGGAACATTTAATTTAAATTAGTGGAATTATTTTACAACTAAATTAGGCCTAACCCTAAAAAATTGTCTGTTTCAAAATATATTTCATTAAATAATCATTTGGATATTTCTTATTAGATGGCAGCGAGTTAGTTACGATTTTTTCTTCAAAATGACCACATCTTTTAAACTACCTTCTATAACATAATCAAACCTTATATTGAAAGAATGGCCGAAGTGAGCAGAATCCAAATTTGAAATAACACACAGGGTGTGCCATTTAAAAAAATCTATGTTTGCTTCGCCCTATATAAATAACCTAAAATAATTTTAAAATATGCGGCTCAGTTCTTTCTACTACACTTAAAAATTTTGTTCTATCAAATAAGGGAGGTATGGCCCGCGGACACAAGTTTGGGACTCCCTGTATTAACATCATCTATATAATTCTGCAATAAAAGATGGGAGTTGACATTTAAAAAAAATGACGATGACGTCATATCTTTTTCTTGATACACCCTATATATTTCACTTTTACGAAAAAAAATTCTAAATTGAAAATAAAAATCGACGGGTCCGAGCGTTTTCTTCCTAAACTCTCATTCGAATTTTAATTGAATTTATCCTTTCACGGACACGAGTCCGGTATTTAAGCTAGTCTTCAAATCACAGGAATTTCGAATGGTTTCAATTTCAAATCCAGTCTAATCTGTCAATGTATTAAACAACTTGGAATTAACCATTGATAATCAACTTGGACACAATTAGAAAATGTATACTTTTAAAATTCCAAAAATTCGAGGAAAAATACATATTTGTGACTTACGTATGTTTTCGAGTTTCATGTTTCCCGTATTAATAAATAATTGAACAATGTAGAAATCACAAGAATTTTGCATTCTGAAATACTTATCTTTTTTGGTTCAGTTAATGCCCTTCACTAAATCCCGATGTGTTCAACATAATTAGGTATATACCGACCGTAGTTACTTAATTATAGACTTTACAGATCTTTTTGTTGTGATGTACATAGATCTCGAAATCAATTATCTGTGAAATCATTTAGTAATTTTTGAGAAATAATGCTCTCGAATTGTCACTAATGAAAAACGTCAACATGACGTTTATATACCTACTGTTAATATTTAAATTGTATGAGGATACCACAGCAACTTTATTTAGTGAATACTTGTACTAATTAGTACATAAAAACCAATTCGTTATTTTGATAATATTAACGTGCATATATCAATTATAAAAATGTTATTTAAATAATAAAAGTATTTATGAAATTATTTTATTAACTTTAAAACTCCTTAAAAATGTAAACTTACAGTTTAATCTAAGATGGAATTTAATTCACTTTCAATTTCGTATACTAGAACAGGTACTTTAATATTAATAATAATTTTTAAGGTACTTTAATAGTTTAAAAGCTTCTCAACAAGGAATTTTTAAAAAGCTTTTAAGATATTATTAATAGGTTAATTAAAGCACTCACCTCCACGTTTTCCGTCAATATCTTCTAAAGAATCAATTAAGTACTGTCGAGCTTGATTTACTTTTCAGTTTATGTAATATAATTTATTTAAATTACACTAAAATAAAAATGACGTTCAACCGAATGCAATCACTAATCGATTCATATTTTTATGTAAACTACTTAAATTCTTTATTTAAATTAATAAAATCACAGTTCATATTAACATATTAAACGTTTAAATAACATTTATATAATATAAGCGAAACCACAAGTTTTCAGGATCGTATATTAACCCAAAGTTCAACCCCCTCAACACAACTGTCATAATATAGGTGACTATGACATAACCAAAACACGCTTAAATTTTAACACTATTTTTCTAGATACTCCTTTTAAAAGTCTTTGAAGGTATCCATACAGTGGTAAAGTAACTTAAAAGTGTACGTAACGGACGGTTGGACAGAAAAAAAAATTATTTTTAAAAACACACGTAATAATTAGTTGAGTAGTACAATGTGTGTTATAGAGAGTTGTTTCAGACTGTTATATCGATTAGGATGGCGTCCCGACGCTCGCGCCGGTCGCAAGGGTGCAGTGTTGAAAGAGAACGTTGAGGCGCTAGTGGCGGCTCGGGATTTGCGGACGTTTGTGAAGTATTCATTTACAATTAATCCTCGTTATTCATAATTTCTTTTGTTTTGAAATCTATTGCAGAACTTCTAAGTCAATTGGTAAATGGTAAATTGTAGGAAGGTTGAAAAAGAAATAACAATAAAACTGACACATAAGATATTCAGGGTTGTTACGAATAAAATCTGAGGAATTTACATGCCGTAAAGATCTGTAGAATGCAACGTTTGAAATTCATGGAAATTCTATTTTATTTATGCAACGCTTAGATGTTCATAAAATTTTTAGGCTGTGCCCTTTATATATTCAGTTTCGGGTTAAAATAGCATCCTGAAAGCATTTAAAGAGATTCTGAAAAAACGTTCAATTGGGAACCAACCGTGCATCACTTTATTTTTAGTTTACATACCTATACAGGTGTTAATAATTTGTATTTGTGGATGTCGCAATGATACAACCACCAATGTAGATAGACCGAACACATTTTTTGTTTTTTTTATCTTACTAGATATCTTCAGGAAAAGAGCAACATCTTTATTGAACTTTATTGTGCGTGTTAACGAATTTTTCCTACAAACACAGTATTCTTTTCCAAATCTAATTTAAACAGATCTTGGTCAGTGATACGTGTTGTCGGCTACTTATTCTACGATTTGTTGTTGCTTTGATGCGAGACGTGCCAAAATAGCTATTGTGACCATGCAAGATTCATCAATATGGGTGAAATAAGAAACGTGAAGACAGTCTTGCCTTCTCTTTCGGTCCCTGGAACTTAGTTTATAAGTAACAGATAAATTAAGCATATACCCAAGTGTTTATTTTTAAAACAAGATAGTACATTGTGCAACAAATGAGAAAAGTACTTTCCCCACATATTGCACACTATACTTTTCCTACAACTGCAAATAATGTAACTTAATATTTATTTTTATGGTTAGCAAAACTAAAACAACATTAAAGTATCCTACCTCTTAACAGTTGAGGGTTGATCATTCATATACAGTGCATTTTCTGTCTCCATTTCAGTAAAGAGTTCGAGTGGTTTTTCAATAGAGTTGACGATTTTATTAGTAACGTTAATTTTATTTTTAATAGATTCTCCGACGTATCCTTCTACCACGGTATTGGATTGCCATCCTCCATGGCGCTTTAAGGTTTCTATGTCCCCTCCTGCATTAATTAAAATTGTTGCCGAAGAAAGTCTGAAGCAGTAACCTGTATACAGATGAAAATTTTCCAATTTTAAATAAATTGCAATTTTGTTAACCGACTACCTGTCTAGTACATTTTCCGTGCTGATAATTTAAAAAGAAACATTTTTCTGGCAAATCAATCGGTCGAAGAGCAGCATATTTATTATATATTATAAAATTCTCCCGTTACAGTGAACGTTATCGACTTTTTTGTTTTGGTGTTATCTAATTTCACCAGTAAAAACGAATTTAAATCCTCTAAATTATCGATTTTTAATTTCCACAACTCTTCTCTACGACATGCCCCTGCTACGCCAATGACCACTGCAACCTACAAATAAAAATATCAGGATGTAAAATTAAAATTTTATTTAAAAAAAAATAACAGCCCAGCCCGGGATTTGAACCTGGGCCGTCTGTGTGCCAAGGGGATACACGATCCACAGCACCACTGAGCCTTACTTTAAAAGTTTTGTTTAAAAGTACATATACGTATCTAGCAGAATTTGAAATAGAATTTTTAATAATTATCTAATTTTGTTTATCTACTAAAAAACCCACTAATTACAAAAATCTATGTTAATTCGAGGAAAAAAGCGAAAGACATTCTAAAAATGGTTCCTTCTAAATAAATTTACTTTTATTAGTAGATACTCCTTGTCTGGAGCTTCGTTTAAAAATTTCTGCAATTGGTCGGCTGTCGATATATTTGATTTTTTGGGGACGTAATTGTCGGACTTTCTTTTCAAAAATGAACGTAATTTTTGATAGGTGGATATATTAACGTTATTTTTTTATACAGATAGTACAACGTGATCAATCTCAAGTGTACTGTAGTGGTATGATAAAAATCCCTAGTTGTTAATATTGTTGTGTTTTGCAGTTGGCTACTTTGGATTTTTAGTGTGGTTTTAGTCGTTTTAGTTTATGTCATGTTATACCTTCGTTTTTCACTTTTGTATTTTCTTGAGTTATATACAAACTGTCTATATCAAGACAAATTATATATTCTGAATTTCAAAGTGTGATATCGAATTTAATCGTCATGCCGTTTTCAATCGAACACGCCACATTCATTGTTTTGGCTCATTTTCGTAGCGGCTTCCAAGATGGTAATGGGCAATGGCATTATTCATTGCAATCATGCATCGATCAATTTACTATTGAGTACCCAAATGAAAATATTAGTTACGAAACATTTAGTCAACATCGGAATCGACTGATAAAGTCACGGCAAAATCTTTTCCGTTGTGGGGATGAAATTGTTAGAGAGAGACAAACTTAACATACCAACTTCCATAATAACCCTGATAATTACAAATGATATATCTATGTCAGTGAAATACACGTTGTTGGGTTGTTTGAACTGCCGAATAAATTACAATGTTGTCAGCTCTTCTGTTTACACATAACTTCTAATTTTGAAGTTTTCCACATTTTGAGATTTTCGATTCGTGTGGGTTGCATCGTTCTATTATAAAAACAACTGTTCTTTTCATAACAAATCCTTGTGTCATTTGTAAGAACTGTTAAAAGTATTGTTACTTAGTTGAGAACGAGTATTTCCATCAAAAACTAATTTTCAAAATAAATGTAAACAATATAACCTAAGTATGAAAATGTAAACTTTCACCATTAACACTCATAATAAAATATTATTTGATTTATGGGTATTTTAAATTATACAATCTAAACGTTTTTTCAAATTTGACAAAATTGTTTACTACATCTTTAACAATTTTTAACAAACATTACTACTGACGAAGATAACTGTAAGTGTTATCGAAACGTTTAGATTGTATAATTTAAAGTACACCATTAAAAAATCCCAAAAAAATAAGTATTTTAATATAACCTAAGTATTATGTTGACGTCGAATTTCATACATTTGGCAACAATGTCAAGCGCGACGTTTATCCCCACATTGGAAAAGAGTTTTCCGCGACTATAGCTCGATTCATGGAAACTGGTAGTGTTTTAAAACGCAAACGTGAAGCTTGAGCTACTGTCTTAACAGATGACACCTTAGCAGATATCCAAGCAAGGATGAGTGCAAGCCACATAAATCTTTGCGAAAACTATCTGCACAAACACGTGTGAAAAATTTTACCGTACAAACATAATTTTACATAAATAATTTTTAGATGTATCCTATGGAAGTGTCCACACTGCAGTAAAGAAGAATTTACATTTGTACCCGTACAAGGTGTCGGTATTACAACAGTTGCGAGATAGAGATTTTCAGCTTAAACTACTGTCAATGGTTCAACAACACGATGAACAATGATTTACTGGATGTATCTTTTTTTTCTGATGAAGCTTGGTTTCATCTGTCCGGTTACATAAATAGCCAAAATTATCGTACGCTCCCTTTTTGGTGCTTGGTAAAAAAGGACAGCCTCGTCCCAAAAAATGTGTAAACAGCGCACTAGTTGCGAAAACTACTATTCTCACAGTATGAGCTATTTTTCAAAGCAGTTGTAGGAAAAAGATAATACATTTACATATGAAAATTATTAATTTTATTAAATACATAAATAAAAAGTTTACTTCGAGTAGGATTTGAACCTACGACCTGTACTTTGCTAGAGTACCGCGCTAACCAACTGCGCCATCAAGGTTCAAGCCCCAATCGATGTAAATTTTGTCTTTATCATTGACTAAAAAATGTTAAGACACGCAAGTGTAATGTTAAATTGCGTTCCCAACATGCTGTCTTTTTCTAATGGAACCCCTGCTCTCCACCACCTACAAGCTTCTGACTTGTAAACTAACGACATCGTTGCAAATTTTCTGAACTGAATACTCGACTGCACGAGTCATGACGAGACTGATTGTCATTGTCGGGTCGGCGCCATCCGTCTACATACTCATAGATAAATGAAAACCTTACATACTATAAACGGTATTGTTTCCCTAGCTATTATTATTCTTTGAAATAATATTTTTATTTCCAATATATGAAACTAAATTGATACCAAATAAATAGCTACCTGTGTATCCAATGATTATTTATAAATGTACAATATAAAGCAAAATATAAATTGCTAACAGTCAAATCGTACCACGAATTTTTTACGAAAATATTTAAGGGTAATTTTAAAAACTATATCCAGGGCGTTATACAGTTTTGTCGCATTATACGTAAAACCACATTCGAACAATGTTGTACGATGTGCAGGTATGGTAAAATTATTTACATGTCTGATATTTTTAGAGTGAATTTCATTTCTACCAATTAATTTGCGGCGCAGATATGCAGGACTATTCGTTATAACAATTCTATGTATAAAATATAAGAAATGAAATTTCCACCTTGTTTTAATGAGAGCCAATTTAATTCTTGCATGAAATCGCTAATATGGTCAAATTTACGTAGACCATACATAAATCTGCAACAAGTATTTTGTAGATGTTGGAGCCTGTTTCTGTTAATGTAATTTAGAAATGGGTAATAAACAGTTAAACAATATCCATACATCGGAGAAATTAATACTCCACATAATTTTTTTCTAAACTTAAAATTATATCATTGACTTATTAGTAAATAATAATCGTAGTTTCATCTAGGCCCTTTTGATCACGTAACTTACATGATCACTAAAATTGTATTTACGATCTGAAACTAAACCTAAATTTTTAATTCTCTCCGCAAAAGGTAAGGAAACACCGTTTTTTAAATTAAATTAGGAGAAATAATTATAAAAAATATAGAAATAATGAATAAATATATGGTAAACGACCTTAACGAATCGATTCTGCAAGCTGCCGAAATATCAATTCCTAGGACAAGCCACAAAGTAAACCGAATACCTGTACCTTGGTGGAACCCAAAATCGGTGAAGCTATTAAGGCCAGAAAAGTCGCTCTGAAGAAGTTTTCAAAACCCCACTACAGAAAACCTTATCAATTTTAAAAACTCAGAGCAATAGCACGACGAGAGATTAAAATCTCACAAAGGTCCTCATGGCGAAGTTACGTCAGCTCATTACAAACAACAACGCCTACTACAGAGTTGTGGACTAAAATCCGTGCCATCTCCGGGAAACGTTACAATAAAAGCCTCCCAAAATTGAAAATTAAAGACAATCTATTTACCGAACCCGCAGCAGTAGCCGAGCAACTAGCTAATCATTACCAACAGGTTAGCAGTACAAATAACTACAGTGCAGATTTTAAATTTAAAATGACGTCACAGCAGCCACCCTTAGATCTTACTGAAATAACCTATCAAAGCTACAACGAGCCAATTACTATGGAAGAACTCCGTATAGCTCTACACGAAGCTAAGGAAGGTGCGACTGGAATCGATGATATCCCAAACGGAATGCTGAAAAACCTACCATACTCATGTTTGCTGGATTTACTTTATACTTTCAACAAAATTTGGAACGAAGGCAAGTATCCAGAATTGTGGCAGACTGCAATGGTAGTATCTGTCTTAAAAACTAGTAAGGATCCGTTAGAACCGGACAGCTACCGTTCGATCTCTTTATGTTGCTGTATGGAAAAACTCTTAGAAAAGATTATCAATAAAAGACTGGTCAATTTAATGGAAGAAAATAACTGGACAAATCATTATCAGGCGGGATTTCGGAAAAATTATAGCACAAATGATAAATTGGTGCAATAAATTTTATCATAAAATATTAAAAGACTGAAAATAATCATTGCCATAAGAACGAACTATTAAATATTATACCAATATTTAAAAAAAAAATGCAAAGAAACTCATTCTATCCATTAAATAAAATTTTAATTTGTTCATTTTTAACAATTGTTTTAATATTAATATGAATTGGAGCTAAACCAGTTGAAGATCCTTTCATTTTAACAGGCAAATTTTAACTACGTTATATTTCTTATTTTTTCCTCTTATACTTTTAATATCAAAATTATGAGATAAAATTATATTCAATTAAGTTAATGATCTTGTTTAAGTATATATTTTGAAAATATAATAAAGAGTTAATTTACTTTATTAACTTTACTATAATTAATTAACTAACTAATTTGAACAAAATAAACAACTTCAATCCTAAATAAAACATTAAAAATTTAAAGAAATAGGTAAAATCTTTTCAAGCTAAGTATATAAGCTTGTCATATCGAAAATGAGGTAAAGTCCCCCGAGTTCAAATAAATATAAAAGAAATAAATAAAACAAACAAACAAAAAATAATTAAAAAATAATCTACCAAAAAATAAAAACAAATATTATTCTCATAAACAAAATTTTGAATGTTCAGCCATAAAAGCATAGCAATCTCTTCCATATTCATTCCAGATTTCAATTAAAAAGCTATTTATTATGCTACCTTTGCACAGTTAAAATACTGCGACTATTTCATTATCACTGAGCAGATTAGACCTTAAATTATTCTCAAAAGGACATGTTTTTAATAAACAGGCAGAAAATTAACTTGCCGAATTCCATTTTATAATCTAAAAAATCTTTTGTCTAACTAATTATAAAAATATAAATTAATTTTAATAAACAAATTAAAATTAATATAAATTAATAATTAAATAATAAATAACTATTAAATTATTATCATGATTAACATTAAAATTATACAAAATATAGATATATTAAAATTTTTTAAATTTTAAATAGAAGCTCATCCCATTAAATATTTAATATTAAAACTTAAAAATTAAAAATTAATTCTTAAATAAATAATAATAGAATTAAATTCTTTTCTTAAAAACTAGATATATTTAAAACGAATAAAATTTCATTTCAAATTAATTATTTTAAAATATTATATTGCAAATAAATAAATGATTAATTAGTCCTTTTAAATTCGAGAAAATCATTTAAATAATTTCAATTTAATCAACCCTGATACAATCCTAGTTTATATTTTAATTTTAATGAATTTAAAATTATTATAATAATTAATAGAAGCTAATACTAAAATTGTTCTTAAATATTTTGCCCTGATGAACTGTTAATTCAACACGAAATATATTGGCTTAAAATAAAATGGGAATTTTCTCTTAACGTTATACCGATACAACTGAAAGTAAACATTCCATACTTATAATAATAATTAATATTCAAATTTAAATTTCACCTAAAAATTCAAATATCAAATTTAATTAAATTAAAATTTACAACCAAAAATATTCAATTAATCTATTTGTATAACCGCAATTGCTGGCACAAATTTTATTAGATTTATTAAAATTGACTGAAACATATATTAATAAATGTTCAGTGCTAAATACTGAAAAAAAAACTTTTAATTAAAATTCTACCTGTAAATTCATTTTAAATAATAAATTTAATACAAATTGAATTATAAATTTAAATAAATTATTCCCCAAAATTAGCTATTCTTAAATTTAAATTTAATTAATTCTAATTTAAATAAATTAAGCAATTAAAAATAATTAAATAATAAATAAATTATTAATAAATTAAATTTTACTATTTTAGAAAATTACTTAATAATCAAATTTATTATTAATAAAATGGTATAAATCATTAAATTAAATTTTTAAATAAAAATAATCCAAAATAAATGAAAAGTTTAATTTTATTTAAAAACAAAACAATCAATTTCATTTAAAAATAAAGTTATAAAATTAATAATTTAAACTAAAACTTACAAAATTTATTTATACGTATATTAATATAAATATTTTATTGACCCCCCTCAAATATATTTAAAATATAATCATAAGCTAATCATTAATAAGCAATAAAAAATTAATTAATTTCTAATTTTTAAATTAATATTCCATTAATAACGAATTTAATTTATATTAACTCATAAGTTGTTTTTTTTTTAATTATTTTCTTTATATAAATGATCATTTATGAAAGACCAATAGCAATAATGTTAAATTCTTAAGATAACATTTTATTGATATATTGAATATTTATATATTAATTCTATTATATATATATATATATATATATATAAATATTTAATATATTAATTGCAGTAAATAATAATAATAAATTAGAACAATCATATAATACGATGTTATAACTATTAAATAAAAATATAACTATTCATTATTTCTTTTTTTTTCAGGTTTATCGTGTAATAATATTTATATACGATTAATAAACTAATATCTTCACTTTATTAATTTATAGTTCCACTTTTATTGATCTATATTTAATTATATAAATTAATATAAAGTTAAATAAAATATATATATATATATATATATATATATATATATATATATATATATACACACTGTGTCTCTTGAATTTCTGGACATAGGAATTCCATGTTAAAATAAACTATTGTATATATTGGCTCGCCTAATTATTTTACAGTAAAATGTCAAATGTAAAACTTCTTAAGGAAAAAAGGCTGCTTCTTATATTACAATTGCATTTACATTTGGTTCATAGGTTTTCGAGAAATTTAGGAAAAACTTAAGGGCTTTTTCGTAACTGGTCAAGGTTGCTTTGCTAACAATAATTATTAATTGTCATTGTAAATTATTCATTGTTCAAAAACAATTCATTCATCATTAAAACTTTATTTGAGACAGATTATTACTTTTTAAAGAAAAATTTGTTTATAAAAATGAATTATTACACCATTGAAGAAAAAGTAAAATTTATTGAATGGCATTACTCTGGCAATTCACTTAGAAATATCAGAGATTTGTACTCGGCTAGTTATCAAAACCGGCAAATTCCAAGTGCAGAAACAATTTCAAAAATTATCAACTTATTCAAATCTACCGGTAACGTTAATAAGCCATGATCGACATGGATATTGTTTAGTTGCAAACGGAGATTTATTTGAACACTTGATCAAATAGTGGAAATGATGATTTTTGTTATTTATTTTCCAATTTTCATAATTAATTTGTTTATTTAGAATATCATCTTCTTGTTTATAACAGACTTATTTTATTTGTGCTCCTTATTGTATTTATCCTGACACTTACATGGCTTATTAACGTTACCGGTTACGAAAAAGCCCTTAAGTTTTTCCTAATTTTCTCGAAAACGGATGAACCAAATGTAAATGCAATTGTAACATAAGAAGCAGCCTTTTTTCCTTAAGAAGTTTTACATTTGACATTTTACTGTAAAATAATTAGGGGAGAAAATATTTACAATAGTTTATTTTAACATGGGAATTCCTATGTCCAGAAATTCAAGAGACACAGTATATATATATATATATATATATATATATATATATATATATATATATATATATATATATATATATATATATAATATATATATAAACTTTATAAATAATAAAATATTTATATAAATAAATTATGGTATATAACATTAAAATTAGTTACATATAATAAGTAAATTTTTATTGAGGTTAAAAATAAAATCAACCACTTTTTTTCTCCAAATAACTAGAAATTCTGTACCCACCCATATTCACCTGTGATTTGTTGGCCTTGAATTTAAATTGGATGCTAAAATTAATTAACTAAAAAAATTTAAGTGATTTAAATATTTAATTTTAACAATTCAAATACATTAAAAACAAAAACAAATGAAGTGCCTGACAAAAGGATTATTATGATATAATAAAAATGTAAAATTTTACCTTCATTATAAATAATAGAATTAAACTATTCCTGTGAACATCAAAAATTCATGTACATCTTATACTAATTTATAAAAAGATAAGCTAAATAAAGCTTTTGGGTTCATACCCCAAATATAAAGATTCTTTTTTTTTTAATAAAAAAATTTTATCAAATTTTATTTTTATCAATATTAATTATTAGAATAGAACCTTGATTTCAATTTCCTCTTATTCATAAATAGCTATATGAATAGGACTTGAAATTAATGTTTTATCTATTATTCCAATTTTAAATTCAAGAAAAAATAAACTTTCTTCTGAATCTTCAATTAAATAGTTTATTACACAAACTATTGTATCATCAGTAATTCTATTAGCAATTATCATAATAATAATAAGTTCGAGATTTTCATCAAAAATAAATCAAGAATCATTAATTATTTTTATTATAAATTCAAGACTTCTAATGAAAATAGGAATAACCCCGTTCCATTTTTGATTTCCAGAAGTTCTTGAATAAATTGTATATTAATATTAACATGACAGAAAATTGCCCCTATAGTCCTGTTAATACTAAATATTAAATTCAAATCTTTTATAATAATTATTATTTTAATGGCAATAATTGTAAGAGGATTAATGGCATTTAATCAAATTAGAATACGAAAAATTTTAGCATATTCATCAATTAATCATATAGGATGAATAATTGCAATAATTTATCTTCAAACAACATGAATAATTTACTTTTTAATTTATTCAATTCTTACAATCAATGTAATTTTAATTATAAAGAAAAACAAAATTTATTTTATTAATCAATTAGTTCAGAAATTAAATTTTTATTTGAAAAATGACACGCTTTACAAAAACACAAATAATCAAAAGTTTGTAGGAGAAACCTGACGTCAAACACGCTTGCCAATTAAGAGTACATAGACACTTTCACGGCGAGAGTTAACGAGCAACTAAACATTTGAGACCCACATTACTACTAGCGCCGTCTCTAGTTGAGACCCAACTTTGGCTACGGATATTACCATACCGTTGCGTATCTTAAACGATTCCTCAATCAACGGTCTTTATGCAGTTGGTTAGCACGGTACTCTAGCAAAGTACAGGTCGTCGGTTCAAATCCTACTCGAGGTAAACTTTTTATTTATGTATTTAATAAAATTAATAATAATTTTTAATTACATATTTATCTTTGAACTTATTCGTTCATAACAAAAACTTATAATAATTTACATATGAAGGTTAACAATAGAAATTAAACAACTATTTTTCATGCATGTTGAGGAAATAAATACATTTTAATAAATTCTGACACTTCACAGTGAGTTTCAAAGTACCAAGACGACAGTTTTCATAATGTAACGTAAACAGATTTGACACGAAATATGACAAAGGATGAGAAACTGTGTGTGCGATGGCATTCAGATGAGTGGAACTTTTCTCGATTTCACTTCTGCTTCTGATAATATCATCGTAATTCAATTTGGAAGTTATTTCTTTTTTAATAGCAAGTATGAACATATTTGCCAATCTCTCTTGTCCAATTGATGATCTTAGATATGTTTTTATCAGCTTCAATTTACTAAATTCTCGCTGACATGTTGCTGAAGTGACAGGCATGCTTAAGAATATTAATTCATTTTCATTGGTGATTCTTGCTTGCACTTCTTTGTAATGTCCTGCCATGTTGGCTCCATTGTCATACGATTGAGAGCGTATATCGCTCAACTTGAGTCCATCTGCAGCTAATTTGTCCACGATTTCAGCTGAGAGACATTCACCTGTCTTCTCATGAGTATAAATGGAATATATGACGCGCTCTTCAATGCTACATGTTTTGTTCTCGTTCATTTTTAGGTAACGAATAATTTCGATGAGCCACATCTGTTACATTATCATGTAATATTTTGCTACTTTAATTGAACTGATGATATACGAATGAACCTTTGTAGCAGACAACTTAATCAATTCATTCTGAATTTTCGGCGAAAAGTATGATATCTGCCCTTTATTGTGGTTGGCGATGCGTGCTTTGATTGTTTGGTCATAATGGCTAATAAGTTCGATGGTGCTTAAAAATTTGCCACAATTAGGATGTCCAATGGTTTCTGAAGTCCCTCTTAGGGCGTCGTTATTTTTTATACAAAATAAGATTGCATTCAATAATTATTTTCAAAATATGTCTCCACTTATTTTTTCTTGGTTTATGGCTTTAATCATTTCATTGTCTATGAATCCACCAATTTCAAATTGTTTTTCAATGCTTTCAATTCAATGTAGCATTGCTGATGAGTTTGGGAATTTTCATATCGCAATAAAAGCGCTACCTTTTCTTTTGAAAAGGTCACATGGGTAGCAAAATAGGGCGTCTGGTTCTCTACAATACAAAAGCCATTTTCTAAATACGGATTCACCATTTGTCAAAACTTTTGAAAACCAACTTCTTTCAAATCATTAGTCATAGGATATATATCTACGTTGTCTCCATGGTCGGGGCCATGTTGATCCATTCTTCTAGTGAATTCTGCATTTATAAACCATGTTGGCTTATTGAAATCAATAAATACATCAATGACGTCGTTTTGCGCTATGTTTTCGCCGGCTAAACTATTGCGAGGACTTGATAGGTGATGGCGAGGAGTACTTGAAGATGGTTGTCCAAGGCAAAGGGAAATCTCGTTCGAAACTGTTGTGGTAGATAGCTCAGTGTCACTTGATGAAAGCAGATTAACGACATCTGAAGCAGCAGTATCAAACTCCTAGGAAGTACTTTCGATCAAATTGGATTGGTGGTTAAGTGGAGGTGTCTTCGTTGTTAAAAACTTGGTTATATCACTGGTATTGTCTTTTACAGCAGCTATCATCTGAGCTCGCGAGGGTCTGAATCGGGCACCAGATAATTTTTTTGGAGGCAATGTCGAAGTTTTTAAGTTCCCTCTTCAAAATCAATGAGGTCATTACAGAAAAATTGGTGAAACTAAACCAATTTCGACATGGGGAATGTGAATGGAACCTCTCCAGCTCCAATTTTCAACCCGTAATTAGTCTAAAAATATTATTTTGAGAACATTATCAGTATTAGAATATTCGTTTCGGTACGAATACAGCCAAAGATTACTCTACAAATGTTTATGTCTTTGAAAAGTACACTTATACGGTATAACTTATACCGTACGTTTTTTTCTTAGTTTTTACAGTAGAGATTTACATTGTTAAGTTGGCACCCTCGTGTTACCCTACGTTCTACAAATCGTACGTACTTGAAATTTTGCATGGTAAGTGTTTTCAACAATTTATCACACACAAAAAATAGTATCTAAAATATTGACATTCACAGAGGTACAGGGTGTCAAAGTTTTTCACCATGTTTAGTTTTTTATGATTAATGTCAATTCCTGGTCAATTCATTCGAACTGATTTTTTTTTGTATTGATAGCATCTACCAGCGTACAACATTTCAAAGGCCATGCGATTTTAGAACGTAGGGTAATAAGGGGATCCCAAATTATCTCAGTGGTGAAAACTGAGAAGAGTACGGTATGTTCGTAGATTTTTCCGCGAGAATATCCAGAGACGAATCGTGGATGATTCTCTGATTATCCATATATTATACGATGATAATTAATTCACGTAAATTTAGTGCCAACGTTACTATGCGAGTAGGTCAGTCCAAAATCAAGAAATGCTTCAATACATTCCCAGAACACACATTTTAAGTTTCATCAAGTAAACGTGAAAATTGTCACCCTTTATGCAGTGTGTGCATACGGCATACACCAAATTAATTTATTTTATTTGGCGGCGCAAATTTCCATATGGGGCGCTATTTTCTGTCTTGCGGCAGAAAAAATAAAGTTCAGTCACTGATAAATATAGATATCTGTATAATTAGTAAAACTACTCACCGTTTGTTTACGAGACGATAGAACACAACACCCAAGTCAGAAGTTCATTTCTCAAATTAAAACACGGAAACGCGACAACACGAGTAAAACAAAATTAGCACGAATGGAGCTTCGGTAGATATATCCAAACATGATGAAATTTGTCTGCATAGTGCCTGTAGTGTTGCCACAGGATAGGGCAGCCTGCCTCCACCATACCTCCCCAAATTACCCGCTGCGCCATTTAAGCAACCAAAGTTACAGTCAAGCTTTTTTAGTCTCATGGGTCACATCATAAATTTGAATTTATTTACCCCGACAAAATGGCCGATGACTTTTGACGTCCTACAAAATGGGGAGGGCTTTGCTTATGGCTTATAATAAAAAACAAAATGGCCGCCAGCAATCAGAAACCAGGGCCCGTCCTATACCTGTGTTATGAACCCCTTATTAGAATACTATTGCCCGCAATGACCGACAAGCCACGCTCCGCAACCAACCAGAAGCCAGGGGCGGGGTCAATGGACCAGTCAGAAACTAGGGTGCGTGGCCAACCCTCAGGTCCTCCAATCAGAACACACGCATTTGCCTATCCTCCAGGGGCCGGACTGCCAAAAAGGCTCTTAATACTACCAAAGGGCCACTAATTAAGGGTGAAAATGACAGCGAGGGGGTGAAAATTTCATCATGGGGTTGGAAAACGACCCCTGAAGGAAGTTGTAGGGGTAATAAATGGCCAAAGTCACGTGGGCGTAACTTCCCCACTCCTTTTTGTCCACAGGTCAACCCCTTCTACTATTATTAATGCAGCCCATAGGGATTTAAATTAAATTTAAATGTACCAGAATGCAGTCAGCACCATTATCCCTACATCCCATTTTCATGTTTATTTAGGAGTGCTGTATATGTTCAGCGTTGTGTTACAGAATTACATTCCTTTAATACAATTTTCTTCATTTTTTTTCAATGCATTTCGCTACACGTAAAGAAATGTGTAAAAGAGTGTTTGCAATTTACAAAGCCCATTACTGAAAATTTAAGGCATGATTACTCAAACTCGAACTTTTCAATTTGCCGCGTTGATTTTTGAATAAAAATGGCGGAATTTGCGGAACTTTGTGAATGTAGGAACACAATTGGATAATAATTGGCTTACTTAGTACGCCATCTGTGGACCACTTCATAATTGTTTATGCGTTTGTCTGTAGAAATTACTACGGGGTAGTGGTCACTTCCGTGTAAATCTGGTATAATCCCAAACAAATTATTGGGCAATTTGTGCCGAATATATACTAAAGGCGCGTTCTCACGAGTCAAGTTTAGTTGACCGATTATAGTTCATTAACAAAAGTAGAATATGACGAATCAGTTTATGTTCACATTTTTCAACACAAAATGTTTAAATTCATTTCATTTTCAACTCAGTTTAATTTAATTCAGTTGATAATGGCATCGAAAACAGTTGTGCGTGAAATTGTAAGTACAATAAGCGTTTTGTTAAAAGAAGAACTAAAAACAATTTTAGTTAATATGTGTAAAAACCGTAAAAAAAACGTGGTTTTTGGGTGAGACAATGGATATTAAGAAGAAATCGATTGAGAGCATCAGATACTTTACTAAAGGAACTAGCATTAGAGGATAAAGAAGGCTATAGATAGCATTTAAGAATGTTTGAAGAAAAATTTTACGAACTGCTGATCAGAGTTCAAGATCGCATAAAGAAAACGGATACAGTTATGTGACAAGCATTATCACTAAAATTAAAACTGCAAGTAACTTTAAGATACTTATCTACAGGTGATTCATTTTCAACGCTTGCTTCCATATACGAGTACCTACACGCACCTTTCCAAATTTGTTGTTGGAATCAATATACGATGCTTTAAATGATTTTATTAAAGTAAGTATAATATTTAATTTAAATCATTCATTTCAAGTGGCGTTAAAAAACAACAACAGAAGTATGACGTCAAAAACACACACCGAAACAAAGATTTGTGAAGAAAATATTGCACCAAAACAGAAACAAGAACAAGATAAAAATATGTCAGGACCAAGTGTAGTTCAAAAAAAAAGAAAGCTGTGTGATGAACAAAATCAGAAAAAAAAACAAAACGAAACAAAAATTTGTGAAGAAAATATTGAACAAAAACAGAAACAAAAACAAGACAAAAATTTACCGAGACCAAGAGGAGTACAAAAAAACGGGAAAGGAGTGTGACGAGAAAAAAGGTGAAAGTTGTTTATAAAATATAAACAAAACACATTATTTCTACCATAATTTTAGTGATGGGCCTTATTTGGTACATGTTGTGGGCCTTATTAAGAGCACGATGCTCTTAATAAGGCCCACAAGACACCATTTTTTTTAGCACAAAATTATTAGAAAACTGGTATTTTTTTAAATGTAATATTTTTAAACAAAAGTACATCAGTTAAAAATATCCCTTAATCTCAGATTTTTAAGCCTTCTTTAAAAGAAAAAGTATATATATATATATATATATATATATATATATATATATATATATATATATATATATATATAATTTGTTATACGTTAGTTTTAAGAAGGTTATTGTAGATTTAGGTTTGATTTTATAAATATTTGTAACCAACATATTGATGCATTTTCGTTCAGATTTGGAATTTAATTAAATGAGTATAACGTTTGCTTTACTTTTACTGCTAATGATTATTAATATCACAAGCTTACACAATTATTGACTATATAAATGCAGAAAGAGGTCAACTCAATAGGAATCCAAATAAATACATAAATCGAAATTATTATCTTATATTAACTTGAACTAGCCGTTGCAACCAATTAAGAAAGGAGTTAGTAAACATAAAGCTTACAATTCATGTACGCAAACCAAAATTAATTAGCAAGCAAAGTAAAAATGAACTAGTAATTGATATCTTTATAAATTGAACCCATTCAGTTTTAATAAAACGTAATAAAAAATAAATATTAAATTTTATTCAGGAATGTTGGAATTATTTAAAAATGTTTAACTCAAATCGTTTTCTTTGGAGCGGGTTAAATAAACAAAAGTAGTATCTAAGGGTATTACGCCCGTTGTATTGTGTAACACACATTGCGGTATGAGGCCGCGCACTATTCTGCATTAGCATAAAGCCATCGCCGCTAAATTCACTAAAAGGTATAACGTAATCGATTAATATCTATAACAGAATCTGGATTCATCAGTAAAAGAACATTTTCCATTGCCCTAAGTTCCAATGTAAATGTTAATTGGCAAATTGTAGTCTAGCTAGTCGGTGACGCGGAAGTAATTTGGGTCCACCTGCTGGTCTGCAAGCGAACAAACCGAACTCTTTCAATCTTCGGCGAACTGTCCACACACTAATATTTTTATTTTGGACCTCTTGGAGTTGATTTCTTGACTGTCTTGATGTTAAATGACGATTCCGTAAAGTTGCAACTTGAATAAATCAGTCATCAATAGCAGTAGTTTTCGTTTTCTGCCACTACCTGTCCTACGCTTATTTCTGCTAGTTTGTCTCAAACTTTCGGCCATTCTTTTGATGGTAGAGCGATTAACACCAACGATTCTTGCAACATATGCATAATTACGACCATCTTCAACAAGAGCAACAGCTTTTGCGCAATTTTCAACACATAAAACCATAGTACTGATTATAGGTCTTGCGCAAACAAACGTAAATCAATATACTGTCAACACTGACATTAAGAAAACAACGAGCAAAGCCACCTCGTCCAAAAATAACATTTTTTAAAGTAAATTGTTATTGACAAGTTCATTTCGCTCTTAAAGATGAACCAATGCACTTAAAGACGTAAATCAAAAAACAGAATGTAGGAAAGACTGGTTCTTAACAGAGATGGGTATTTTGAAAGAATTCGTTTAAGAAATTATTCCACAGGGTGTTTTAAAATTCGGGCTCTATAACAATTAACCCTGTATAATGACTAAACTGCAAGCATTTAACAAAAGACTGGATATGTAAGTTGAAACCTACAGTTTGCAAAAAAAAATAAAAAAACTATAAGACTTCAAATTTGCCAACATATTAACTAGTTGCGTTTTTTTGAGCCTGAGTGTATCTACCGAGTGTTGCTTTAAAGTTACCCACAGGGTGACAACATTAAAATTAAAAAAAAACACAAAGAACACTACACAAACAACAAAATACATATGCATGAGTGACTAATTGAAAACGAACTGAAGTTCAACTGAATCAACTGTAGTACAGTTCACACCTGCCAAAACAGGTTTCAACTTGCAAGGAATTGGCAGACAACTCATACCTTGAAGGAAAAAGTTTGACTGGGTTAAACTTTTTGATTAACTAAAAAGTTGTTCAAATATAATGAAACTGGGCCGGCGGGTGGGCAGTGGGGCGGGCTGGCGGTGGGGCGGTCGGCCGGGCGTGCGTGCGTGCGAGCGTACATGCGTGCGTGCGTGCGTGCGTGCGTGCGTGCGTGCGCGCGTGTGTCTGTGGTCACTCGCTATCCGAAACTATTCGAACGATTTTGATGAAATTTGGAATGAAGGCGTGCGAGACAGGGGTGAAAACAAGGGTGTTATTTTGGGGGCAAATTTTCAAATTTTAACATAGAAGATTGAAATTCAGGCCATCAATAACTCGCATGAAATGCAATTTTTTGCAATTTTTTAAAACTTTCAAAATTGAATATGGCCGCAGTTACAGTCACATATACATTTTTTTTGTAGCAATATCTATTTCCGATACCGTTCAAGATATAAAAGAATTGGAAATAAATATGCGTAGTTAAGTAAAGGTTCTTTAAAGACATTTCTTTACGTAATAAATAATGGTATAAATTCGCCTACATTTAAGGAGTCAAACTTAAGCAATTATTGGAAATTGACTTATTCAAAATGCTCTCCAAGCATTTTTTGTTTTTTATATTTCTAGGCAATCAGCCACTCTTATGAATGCAACTAACCTGCTTCTTCTAAAGCTACTAGTATAGGAGATACGAACTTTCATATATTTAATATTGCTATTGTTATAACATTCTAACTATTTTGGTTACAAACTTGGGATTTTGTAAAATAGTGATAAAAACTCATTCTGTGTATTGAAAAAAAATTAACAAGTTAACAGGGCAGTTGTATGTTTTGTAGTACAATATTAAACGATAATAATAAAACATATTTTGCTTTAAAATGGAATTACGTCCATAATTTGGCATCAAACGTAATATTTTTGTTTGCAATACCTTTTAACATGTTTTTATTGAAATAATGAAAGTAAAATTAGTTATAACTAAAACAAACTAAACATTATTACGCAATAAAAAGGTGTTTTCCCTTAAAACAGAATGACAGTTTAAATACAGAACATATAAAGTACGTAGAATGGAAAAGCTCTGATTTTAATCCTGCTAGAGAAAAGTTTTACTGTGCCCTAATCTTAAGCTTAAAATCCTGGCAAACAAGTACATTACAAGTGGGTACTCTACCCCACAAATTCGTTATAGAACAACGAATTGAATTTAATGCGTTCCCACCCTGTAAATGGTCTTAACCAAAGGGATCCAGAATTAAAGAATTAAAAGAATCATTTACAAAAAAATATATGCAATAAAGAGCTTAATTAGTTTTTTAATAGCACTTTATGGCGGTACAATGCATTTCAATGTACAAAGGGAAGGGGTATTTAATACTTCTAACGACGTAATTGCCGGTGCCCTAAAATTATAAAAGAGACTGCTTTATGTACGTAGTTTATGAATATTAACATGTTTCAAGATTCGTAATTTAAAATGCAGTTATTTTACCATCGACAGTAAGAAGTATCGTACATAATATTTAATAAAATAATATTTCTGCCTAGTACATAACTAATCTTTAGCGATTTGTAATTATGTCTCCGTTAAGTTAGAAACGGGAAACGTAATCCAAAATACTTACGACAAATTAAAATTAAAAAATTTGATGTGTCAAAGGATAAATCTCGTATGTCTACGTCGTGATGTTATTCAAAGAATATATTGGGGAAAGAGTAAATCAGCGTTTTCAAACATCCATATTTTAAATTAATTAATGAACATTAATTTTTTGATTCATGATGTGTGACTGTTTATCTATCTGACATAATTTCTTTTTATTATTATCTTGACTACGTTGCATATTTTCATTACCAGGCATTATGAACGTTAAACAAAAAAATGACAAAAGTAGAAGAGAGGCACCTTGGCCGCCATCTTGGATTTTGACGTCACAAGGATGCCCCACGTGGGAGACCATATTTTCCACCCTTATTTTTTATGGTTTCTTTTCGGAGACCTTTTCCAACCCCTAATTATTTTTGTTTTTACTCGCTCACGTGTAGGACGCGTTTTTTCACCCTTATTTTTTATGGTTTCTTTTCGGAGGCCTTTTTCAACCCCTAATTATTCTTGTTTTTACTCGCTCACGTGTAGGACGCGTTTTTTCACCCTTATTTTTATGGTTTCTTTTCGAGGGTCAACTCTTGATGGAATTTTCAACCCTAATTAGGGTCTTTTTGACAGCAATTTTTTGTACTTGCTCACGTGAGGGGCATATGCAAGTCTTGGGTTTGGTCTTGGACTTGGGGTTGGTCTTGGAGCTGGGGGTGGTACTGGTTTTGGTTAGGGTAAGATATTATTATTAAACTTAACGATCGTATTGTTTTAACATGGTCATGTGCTATTGGGTACGTTCGGATGATCATTTACCTTTACGAGAAATTTATTATATATTGTATTTCTAATAAGGAGATTTTTGTAAGACAGGACTTGTATCAGGGTCTGCGCACCGGCCCTTTTGAGTTAAAATTGATTTTAGCGCTATCTAGTGGCGTATAGACTAATGAACATTTTCTATAATAATGCACACCTCTCTCTTGCTCTATCTCGTTCCTCTCTCTCTCACTCTCTCTTTCGGCTCTTTCTATCACACACACACATGCACACACACGCGCGCGCACACGCGCACGCGTACGCACACGCACGCATACGCGCACACGCACACGCACATGCACACGCACACGCGCACGCGCACGCGCGCACACGCACGCGCACGCGCACACGCACACGCACACGCACACGCACACGCACACGCGCACACACACACAAACAAACAAACAAACAAACAAACAAACAAACAAACAAACAAACAAACAAACAAACAAGCAAGCAAGCAATCAAGCAAGCAAGCAAGCAAGCAAGCAAGCAAACAAACAAACAAACAAACAAACAAACAAACAAACAAACAAACAAATCAATCAAACTCAAACAAATCATGCTCGACCAAATCAACCAGATGAATCTCAATCAATCAACCGAAATTATGTCTTACAGTTTGCGGAAATCAGATTACAGTTTAAAACTGAATACATTAAAGTCTAATTAAATATGACGTGAAATAATAAATAATTTCTACCCTAATGCAATGATGCTTTATATATATATATATATATATATATATATATATATATAGGCAGATTCTTTCTTTCTGAACAGGCACCACCTATACATGTCTGATTTATTTGCATATTCAATTACATACGCACAAAATTGTTTCATAGTAACGTGTTCATTAACAGTTATAAAAACCCCATTAAAAAGAATGGAAAGTAATAATTACATACATACATACATATATATATATATATATATATATATATATATATATATATATATATCATAGAGTTAAATTAAATTAACATGTGTTTAAGAATATCAAACTGATATAATGGAAATAAAAAGCAAAAGGTTTTAATGGTTTTATTATTATACGCGAATTAACAATAACTACAACTTTAAAATCCACGAATACGTATCAACTATTTGTAGAGCTGGTCTTATGACGTCATCCTATAAGAGTAATAATACATTTTAAAGATCTTTATCGACATTTTGTTAGCAATATCAGGTTAAAAACACACAACACACACACACACACACACACACACACACACACACACACACACACACACACACACACACAAATATATATATATATATATATATATATATATATATATATATATATATATATATATATATATATATATATATATATATATATATATATATATATATATATATATATAGGGTGAGTCAATTTTTGTAGACAACTTTAACAGGAGATATAACACATGTTTCTAAAAGAAAAGTTCCTATAAACATATGTCGTAGAAGGCTTCGTTTCGAGATACAGGGTGTTGAATATAATTTTTTTTTCTCAAATTTTCATTACAACTCATAAACGAATGCTTAGATTTTTTTCATGTTGGGGGGATGCCTATTAATTAAGGGGTATAAAACAAGCGATAAGAATGTTCACAAACTTGCACAGTGGCGGAGTGGAGGGGGTGCTCAACCCCTTTGATAAACAGAACTTCTACGCCAATGACTATTTTTTAAAAAAACTATTATTTTCATTATCTACATACAGTTTAACAAAAATAATGTACCTTCTTCTGTTTCGAAATTCCTGTGCGTTTCCGAGTTATTTTGATTTTTAGTGTTTGATGTGGTACTAAGTTTTTAATAAAAAAGATATAATAAAACATTTAGAGCCATTTCAGTACCTAACGATCGTTTCTTTAAAATTTCAAATACATTTTCATTTATAAATAGGTAGGTTATCGGTTTTTTTTAGTATCCATTGTTATTATCCTCGTATAAAAAGAAATGCATAATTATTATTGTTATGCGGTCAATACTTTCTGTATAATTATGTATGTATCAATTTCGCCATAAACATGTATGTAGTTTTTAAGTGAAATTCTAATAAGTTATAGACCGCTGCTCACTTGCTCTCATTAAAGATCCGCCACTGTATCAAGCCATACTCAAATACAAAACTTTTGTAAATTGAAATCTGTTTAGTACACTAATTTTAAAAATCCTTATTTATTATTGTAACAATACTTAATTAATAATTGTGAAATCAATAAGAATTCTTAGCAATAACGATTTATAAATAAATAACAGTAACACTAGTATAATAAAATTAGACACTTTGTTCAAAATGTAAACCGTTTTTTTCAATACACATTTCACAGCGACGTACAATAGAACGTCTTACGTTAACTAAATGATGCACCCTTATTTCATTGGAACAAAATATGATACTCCTTGGAAAACAAGTAAGTATTAAATTTTATATTTTGAAACGACAGTTTGACTTTTTACAAACGCTTGCTTCATCTTGAATAATTTCAATGTTATTAATTATTGTTTTTAAGTTCAAAAAGTTATTTCATTTGATTTGCCAGCTTTTAGTGTAACATGCCGTTTACATTTACAAATAGCGAACAAGCCGACATTCATTTTATTTATGGGAATTCAAGGTACGCAGCTAGGGAGTATCGGAGAAGATTTCCAAATAGACGACAACCTCATCATTCCGTTTTTGTGAGTATCCATCGTCGATTTGTTAACCAGGGTTTGAAAAATGTACATGGGGGCCGACAGAACAACCGTGGACGAGATAGAATTCGAGAGGGTATATTGCGTGAATTTAATAGGAACCCCACGACAAGTACTCGACGTACTGCTGTTGCTTTTGGTATTTCCCAAAGTAAAGTTTCCCGGATTTTAAAACGGGATCACAGACGCCCATATCATTTTCAACCTGTTCATGGTTTATGTCCAGGTGACGCCGAACGAAGACTTAATTATTGTAGGTGGGTTCTTAACTACATTCATAATAATAGAGATTTCTTATCCAACATACTGTGGACTGATGAATCCTGTTTTACTCGTCGTGGTATCGTAAACTTTCACAACCTGCATATATGGGCACATGAAAACCCACATGCCATTCGACCAGGAAGTTTTCAACATGAATTTAGTACAAATGTCTGGATTGGAATTTACGGCAACCACGTGTTTGGACCTTATTTCTTGCCACAACGTGTAAATTCAGAAAATTTCCTACAATTTTTAGAAGAAGAACATGTTAATATGTGGGAAGACATTCCTTTGAATTTAAGAGGACATTCTTGGTTTCAGCTTGATGGATGTCCCGCCCATTATGGCAGAAATGTAAGAAATTGGCTAAACAATAACTACCCGGGGAGGTGGATAGGTCGTGGAAGTCCAGTGGCGTGGCCTCCTAGATCCCCGATTTAACGCCACTTGACTTTTTGTATGGGGATTCATGAAGGAAAAGTGTATACCACTCCGGTTAATACACTTGAAGAACTTCACAATCGCATCAGAGATGCTTGCAATGAAATAAGGGTGCATCATTTAGTTAACTTAAGACGTTCTATTGTACGTCGCTGTGAAATGTGTATTGAAAAGAACGGTTTACATTTTGAACAAAGTGTCTAATTTTATTATACTAGTGTTATTGTTATTTAATTATAAATCGTTATTGCCAAGAATTCTTATTAATTTCACAATTATTAGTTAAGTATTGTTACAATAATAAATAAGGATTGTTAAAATTAGTGTACTAAACAGATTTCAATTTACAAAACTCTTGTATTTGAGTATGGCTTGATACAGTGGCGGCTCTTTAATGAGAGCAAGTGAGCAGCGGTCTATAACTTATTAGAATCACACTTAAAAACTACATACATGTTTATGGCGAAATTGATACATACATAATTATACAGAAAGTATTGACCGCATAACAATAATAATTATGCATTTCTTTTTATACGAGGATAATAACAATGGATACTAAAAAAAACTGATAACCTACCTATTTATAAATGAAAATGTATTTGAAATTTTAAAGAAACGATCGTTAGGTACTAAAATGGCTCTAAATTTTTTATTATATCTTTTTTATTAAAAACTTTATATTCAATCATTCACATAAAGCACATTACTTAACTTAGTACCACATCAAACACTAAAAATCAAAATAACTCGGAAACGCACAGGAATTTCGAAACAGAAGAAGGTACATTATTTTTGTTAAACTGTATGTAGATAATGAAAATAACAGTTTTTTAAAAAATAGTCATTGGCGTAGATGTTCTGTTTATGAAAGGGGTTGAGCACCCCCTCCACTCCGCCATTGTGCAAGTTTGTGAACATTCTTATCGCTTGTTTTATGCCCCTTAATTAATAGACATTATCCCCCCAACATGAAAAAAATCTAAGCATTCGTTTATGAGTTATAATGAAAATTTGAGAAAAAAAAATTATATTCAACACCATGTATCTCGGAAACGAAGCGTTCTACGACATATGTTTATAGGAACTTTTCTTTTTAGAAACATGTGTTCTATCTCCTGTTAAAGTTTGTCAACAAAAAACTGACTCACAATGTATATATATTAAAAATAATACTTTCAGTTGTTCTACTAATGATAACCATACGTTGAACTGAAATATTTTTTAAACAACGTGTCCACATGTAGTCTCACTAAACACGTTTTATGAATGGTTGGATATAAACGGGTTATTACACTCCGATCATTAACTAATTTAGAAAGTAATACACAAAACCTGATTACTGCTACTCGTATTTCGCAATTATATTGTACTTATAAAATTTACGTTCAAAACACTTACAAATATTTTAAAAATTTTGCTAACGCAAAAATTACTTTAAATAATTGAACCTTAAGATTACATAAACAATTGTATACTCAATTACGCGTGCGCACACACACACACACACACACAAACACACTCACACACACACGCACGCAGGCACGCTCGCACGCACCCACACACACCCACACACACACACACACACACACACACATACATACACACACACACACAAACACACACACACACGCACGTAGCACGCTACGACGCACGTACGCACGCACCCACACACACACACACACACACACACACACACACACACACACACACACACACACACACACACACACACACACACACACACACACACACACACACACACACACACACACACACACACACACACACACACACGTACTTCATGTTATATGGATTTTTATCAGTTGAGATTAATAGCAATGTTAACTAAACGCTTAAAAATTTCTAATCTGAAATAAGAGTAATGTAATCTAATTTTATTTGAAATTTCATAGAGAGCATCACCATCATCGAGATTTTGAGATACAATCACCTAATCGTCTTCACCTTGACCGATTATATTGTAACAACCTATAAAGCAGCTAATAACCCCTGACAGTTTTTTTATTAGATACTATTGTTATTATTATTATTACGTGGCCATGAGGTTATCCCTAAATTAACTGGTTTCAGCACGGCTCTGGAAATGCTGCACACTCTTCAAATGTTTCAGTTCATTCGCAGAAACTGTACCGTATTCATTTCCTTCAATTTTATCTGCATTCTGTTTCGAGACTGTAGTACGTTTTCTAATACATAAACAGAATCTTCCATACCGTGATGCGTGTAGCAGCAAAACACGTTAGCTAGCTAGTTTCACCTCTATATTATTTTACATGCAAGCCTGACCTTATCATAAATACATCTGTCAAAAAGCTAATTAAACATAGCTCCGCGGACTGGGCATAGCAAGCAGCGTTTCCAATTATGGGTTTTAGTCAACACAATATTGCCTACAACTACATACAATCGACTATCATTGTTTCAGCGCGAGGAGCAAACGAAAACACACTAACACGAAAACACGCAAACGCAAAAACATACAGACACGAAAACACGCTAACACGAAAACACGCAAACGCAAAAAGATACAAACACGAAAACACGCTAAGGCAAAAACACGCAAACACTAAACACACAAACGAAAACACGCTAACGCAGAAACACGCAAACACGAAAACACACAAACGAAAACACGCTAACACGAAAACACACAAACGAAAACATGCTAACACGAAAACACGCTAACACGAAAACACGCAAATGCGAAAACATACAAACACGAAAACACGCAAACGCGAAAACACACAAACGAAAACACGCTAACACGAAAACACGCAAACGCGAAAACACACAAACGAAAACAAGCTAACACGAAAACACGATAACGCTAGAACACACAAACGAAAACACGCTAACACGAAAACACGCTAACACGAAAACACGCAAACGCGATAACATACAAACACGAAAAGACGCTAAGGTAAAAACACGCAAACACTAAAACACACAAACGAAAACACGCTAACACGAAAATACACAAACTAAAACATGCTAACACGAAAACACGCTAACACGAAAACACGCAATCGCGAAAACACACAAACGAAAATACGCTAACGCTAGAACACACAAACGAAAACACGCTAACACGAAAACACGCAAACGTGAAAACACACAAACGAAAACAAGCTAACACGAAAACACGATAACGCTAGAACACACAAACGAAAACACGCTAACACGAAATGACGCTAACGCGAAAACACGTAAAACGAAAAAACGCAAATACGAAAACACGCTAACGCGAAAACTCGTAAAGCTGCAAACATAAACAAGACTGGGAGGACCGTTAGGGAAAACAAGTTTATTAACAAAATTGAAGGAAAGCTTAGCGTTTGAAAATATATTATTATTATTATAAACAACAATACATCATTTTTATTTAATAGCAACCTTTATCGGTCTTCTTCTTCTTGAACCGTGATTCGTCGCCATCATCATCATGGTTTTGAGATTCGTCCTTCTCTTCTACCACATCGCTCTTCTTCCTGTTCTGTGAATCATCACCATCACCTTGGATGTGAGAGACATTCAGCTCATCCACGTCATCGTTTCCATCATTACCTTTAACGGTTATGTTGTAATAGTTTATTAACAAGTCAGTAACATCTCTAATGTACGCTGATGTTGGCTCATAAGCAGGAGAATACATCATAATAATGCTCACTCGATGACAGTTACACTCTAAAGAGCGAAACACACGATAAACGAGAACGCTGCAAGCCTAGAGTCTTGTGCGCTGGCGCGGTCGTCAATGTTCGGGTAGAATCGGTTACCTTCGAGGGAAGTTTGAAGTATTGACCGAACCACACTCTAACATCTTCCCTAGGGACTTGTTTATAAATCTAAACTACTTTTTATTGAGTTTTTAAGACGGCAGCTCGACCCGCAAGCTGCCGTCTTAAGAAACCTAACAGTTGGTACTATCGTGGATTTTAAATTTGTAGTTATTGTTAATTCGCGTATAATAAAAAACCATTAAAACCTTCTGCCTTTTATTTCCATTATATCAGTTTGATATCTATATGTTAATTTAATTTAACTCTAATTTATATATATATATATATATATATATATAAGTAATTATTACTTTCAGTCTTTTAATGGGGTTTTATAACTTTTAATGAACACGTTACTATGAAACAATTTTGTTGTATGTAATTGAACATGCAAATAAATCAGACATAATTTTCCGAATGTATAGGTGGTGCCTGTTCAGAAAGAAAATCTATATATATATATATATATATATATATATATATATATATATATATATATATATAATATATATATATATATATATAAGCATCATTGCATTAGGGTAGAAATTATTTATTATTTCACGTCATATTTAATTAGACTTTAATGTATTCAGTTTTGAACTGTAATCTGGTTTCCAAACTGTAAGTCATAATTTCGGTTGATTGATTGAGATTGATCTGGTTGATTTGATCGAGCATGATTTGTCTGAATTTGATTGATTAATTAATTAATTGATTTGTTTGTGTGTGCGTGTGTGCGTGTGTGCGTGCGTGCGTGTGTGCGTGTGCGGCGTGCGTGTGCGCAGTGCGTGCGCTCGTGCGCTCGTGCGCGTGTGCGCGTGTGCGCGCGCGCGTGCGTGCGTGCGTGCGTGCGTGCGTGCGTGCGTGCGTGCGTGCGTACGTACGTGAGTGCGTGCGTGTGGTTTTGTACAAACAAAAAGTGTGGGTTTTAGTTTTATTTTTGGTGCGTAATTCGTACTGTACTTTGTTTCCGGCACAGTTGTAGTAAGTAATAATGTATAGTACAATGCCGAAAAGGATCTGCAAGTTTACAAACAATCTTAGAAGTGAATTTCCTTTGCTGAAGAAGGTATGTAACCAAGAGAAAAGAGTTCGATGTACACAATGCAATTTTGCATTTTCAGTTCAACATGGTGGTCGTCCAGATATTACCGACCACATAGGAAGTAACAAACACAAAGCTAGCTTAAAAGCACTTGCTAGTTCCTCGAAGTTGCCAACTTTTTTCAGTAGTGAAAATCCAGAGAGCAAGGCGTTGGAATTGGGTGCAAAGGAAGCAACTTTTGCGTATCACACTGCAAATGATAAGCTAAGTTTTAACTCCAATGTCGGCTCTTATAAACTAATTTATAAGTTTTTGAGCCAAATCTCTTGGGAAGAGCAAGTGCGAAGTTATTGTTTTAAACATATTATCTTCGCTGACTCATGACGAGCTCATTGATGATCTTAAGAAATTTAATTTTGTATCTTTAAGCATGGACGCTTTAAGTAGAAAGAAGGTCAAGTTTTTTACTCAAAAAAGAGGAGTTCTGGTAAAACTTTTGGCTTTTAAATCAGTCCCAGGTACGAGTATTTCATATTTACGCAGTGCGTGTGACTAAACTGAAAGATTTCTGTAAATTTGCTGAAGTTGAGTACAGAAAACTTCTCCAGCACGGCATCATAAGATTTCTTTCCATGATGCCAGCTATAGAAAGGATAGTGCAACAATTTTTTGGGCTGAAAGAATATTTTAACTCACAAAAAATGTGCCCTACACTAATCAAGAACTTCGTTGATGACAATCATGGCGAAATGTATTTGTAGTTCGTACATGGACAACTTGTTGTCTTCCGCAAGACGATATTGGCAATGGAAGGAGATAGCAAAAGTGCAACAGATGTTGTGGAGTCGTTGCAACGTCTTAAGACAAACCTAAAGGAAAAAAGAGAAACTCGCTTTACTCATTCGGGGGCTAAAAGTATTTATAAACCCTTGGAAGAGAAAGGTGTGTTTAACTCTGAGATATTGCAAGAGACCATTGATGGATTCTACAACAGTTGTATGAAGTACCTTGAGTTGTGGAAAGACAGTTTTGGAGATGCAAGCTCTTTCACCTGGGTTAGTGGAAACTCACCTGCGAGGATGTGCAAAAGACGGCAGAGATTATCAACAACAACATGAACAAGAAAGACACTATCAATATTGATGAAGAAAATTACATTTCTATCCGTACGAAATAAGAGTTATTACAAGAACGTCATCGTCCCGACATTCAAAAACGTGTAAATTATTCTAATTGGTTCAATGCATATGTACCAGACGACAACTTAATGGAAAAAAGTTATTTCTCCAATGAGGTATGGTTTCACTTAAAGGGAGACGGACCTCCCTATACCCGCCATGTTATTTTACATTCACTAATATTGTATTTTCTCAGGAACCAATCAAAGTACACTCTTGAAACTTTTACAACCATTCAAAAATAGGCTTTTTAACAGCCCCTACCAATTTGAAAAATTCAACTGGTCAAATAAAAAAAAAAGATTTTTTTTCAATTTTTAAAGTAGTAAATAACTTTTAGAACAAATAATACTTCACTAAATAAGTTCAAAGTGGTAGGGTTTGTTGATTATGGTATCTTACATAAGTGGTAAAATTTCAAGTCAATATTACCAACGGTTCCTGAGAATACACTGATTTTGTTTCAAAATAGCCTACTTTCGGGAATTACGAGAAATAAGAGCAAATCGCACATAACATTAATTTTACACACAAATCAACATTCCCGCTTCATATTGTAGTTCTTCGTGCTTCTCCACATCCCTCTTCGTCTTCTTAAGCATCCTTGAGTATTGTCTTCTCTTCTTTACATCTTCTCGAATGGGCCTTTCTGCTTTCCGCACTCTCACAATATCGGTATCCGGCAAGATCTTGATGCAGTTGGGTCCTGGTTTCAGTCCAACGTGTTGTAGAACTTTTACTCTCCCTCTATTGCCTTCATTATGGGTAATTATAGAGTCAAATGTTCCAAACTTTAGGGCGTTCATTCCAACAAAGTTTATTTTAGGTATTCTAGACCACAACACTGAATTGTACAACTCGTTCACGTTTTAAGTTTGGCCTTGAATGCACTTTTTGAAGAGGTCTGGGTGAGCTACGGCTAGGTAAGTTGGTTTAATTACTTCAATCACAGCCTCGTCCAAAAGTTATCATCGTTATAAGGTAGTTCATCTCGTCCAGCCTATTTGTTGGTGAAATGTCGCATAAGTTATCCTGCGGTTTTTCATTAGTGGACGTTTTGGGAAAAACGTAACCCATGCATCTTTTTCCGTTCATTAGCGTTTACAAATATATGTGTTATACATCGATGTCTTCAAAACCAACCAGAGAAAAATAAAAAATAAAATATTTTTTTTTGTTTTTTTTTTTGTGATTTTTCACGTCCGCCTCCCTCTAAGTGGCTACGTCAATTCTCAAAACTATCGAACTTAAACTACAGAAAACCCGCATGTCTATCGGTAAGCTTCGCTCCATCTTGCACATACAGCTGGAGAAACAACAAGATTAGTACAGAAGTGCTTTGATGACCGAATGATTGGAAGAAACCTTTGGCCTCTAAGATCTAACGTCCTTGGATTACTTTTTATTTGGTCATCTGAAAAATGTAATTAATAGAAATCGTTTGCATACACTTGCCGAATTACGTGCAGTAGTTTTAAAATCATGAAAAGGAGAGTGGACGCCTATCTCGATAATGGTCGTGATCACTTTGAATACTTATTATAAGTCTCTGTTTCCTTATTACTATGCGACTGGCGACTGTTACCTGGTACACAATTTATAAAAAAAAGTTCATCACGTTTCATTTATCAAATTGTTTCTTTGTGTAATTTCGAATAAATTTAGCAGCATTTAAACATTAAAAGGTGTGTTAATTTTATTTAATATTTGTAAGGTTATGTTCATATTGTTTAGTATTGTGCAATACCACATGAGAGGCGGCAAATGATGACTAACATTATGTTTCATAAGAGCGGCTGTATCAATGATTATTATTGATACCTTTGTATTAATACTACGTTAATAGCAGTTACTAAGGATATATAAATATTTACTTATCTAGAAAGATGATGTTTATCAAGGTTTTATTAGTAGAATTGTGACAACATAAGCAATACACATCATTATTTCAAAAATGACACAATTATTTACAAAAAGCACATCCTTAAACTAAATATCTTATTTTAAAGTTAAACACTAAATGGCGACTTTAGTCGCCATTGCGAATTTTATTGACTATAACGAAAACGTAGGTGAGAGCGTTTCTATATTATTCTTATATCATCGTTTGTAACCGAAGCAGCACAATAAATTCAATTACTTGAAACTTCACGATCATGTAGTAATTGCGTTGACATAAAGCTGGAAACGTGCATCAATGTTAAATTTTTAAATTTGTAATTGCAAGTAACCAATATATAGGGTAAAATAGATTATCTAACTAGATTGTTATGAAATAATTACTTGTCAGAATTTTAGATTGTATGCAATTGAATTAACCACTTTGAAAAGATAGATTGCGTGCTACTGATGAACCAGAACAATTGTATTCGTGTAGTTTCCTTAAACGAAACAGGCATTACTTTATACATTTTTAGGTAGGGAATTTACTACTAACAAATCGTGATGTTATAAATTACTACAGAAACTGTTGTAACAATGGGTAATGATAAATAATTTAATTGCTAGATACTGCACTAATTTGTTGATGAATTAATTTGCTATTTCAAAGGAAAGTTCGTGCTTTCAAGTTGTTTAGATATGTAATTATATTAGTTATTATTACGTACACATTATACGAAATCTCTAACGTCTCGAGCCGTCGTTGTACGGCAATACCCGCGTGTGGGGTACGTGAGTCTATGCTAAGGGCTCAGTTTTTTTTTGGTGAGTTGTTAGTAATACTTTGCAAGAATCACAATAAAAGTTTTGCTCTTAATGTCGTATTTCATTACGACATGGGTGAGAAAATAAAGTGAGGTATATCTCCCTAAACGTGGTCCTTCGAGCGGATATACATATATATATATATATATATATATATATATATATATATATATATATATATATATATATATATATATATATATATATATATATATATATATATATATATATATATATATATATATATATATATATATATATAGGCAGATTATCTCTTTCTAAACAGGCACCACCTACATTCGGAAAATTATGTCTGATTTATTTGCATGCTCAATTACGTACACACAAAAGTGCTTCATAGTAACGTGTTCATTAACAGTTATAAAAACCCATTAAAAAGACTGGAAAGTAATAATACCTTATATATAGCATAGAGTTAAATTAAATTAACATGTTTTTAAGAATAGCAAACTAATATAGTGGAAATAAAAGGCAAAAGGTTTTAATGGTTTTATTATTATTATACGCAAGTTAACAATAACTACAAGTTTAAAATCCACGAATACGTACCAACTATTTGTAGAGCTGATCTTATGACGTCATCCTATAAGAGTAATAATACATTTTAAAAATCTTTATCGACATTTTTGTTAGCAATATCAAGTAAAAAAACATATATACGTATATATATATATATATATATATATATATATATATATATATATATATATATATTAAAAATAATACGCTTACCTTTAGAAGTGTTTTTTCTTTCAGTTGTTCTAATAATGACAACCATATGTTGAACTGAAATATTTTTTATACAACGTGTCCACATGTCTCACTAAACACGTTTTATGAACGGTTGGATATAAACTGGCCATTACATTCCGATCATTAACTAATATAGAAAGTAATACACAAAACCTGATTACTGACTCGTATTTAGCAATTATATTGTACTTATAAAATTTACATTCAAAACAATTACAAATATTTTAAAAATTTTGCTAACGCAAAATTATTTTAAATAATTGAATGTTGAGATTACATAAACTATTGTATACTCAATTACGCACACACATACACACATGTACTTCATGTTATATGAACTTTGTTGAGTTGAGATTAATAGCAATGTTAACTAAACGCTTTAAAATTTCTAATCTGAAATAAGGGTGATGTAATCTAATTTTATTTGAAATTTCATAGAGAGCATCACCATCATCGAGATTTTGAGGTACAATTACCTCATCGCCTTCACCTTGAACGATTATATTGTAACAACCTATAAAGCAGCTAATAACCCGTGACAGTTTTTATCAGACATTATTATTATTATTAATACATGGACATGAGGTTATCCCTAAATTACCTGGTTTCAGCACGGCTCTGGAAATGCTGCACACTCTTCAAATCTTTCAGTTCGTTCGCAGAAGTTGTACCGTGTTCATTTTCTTCCATTTTATCTGCATTCTGTTTCGAGACTGTAGTACGTTTTCTAATACATAAACAGAATCTTCAATACTGTTATGCGTGTAGCAGCAAAGCACGTTAGCTAGCTAGTTTCACCTCTATATTATTTTACATGCAAGCCTGACCTTATCATAAATACATCTGTCAAAAAGCTAATTAAACATAGCTCCACGGACTGGGCATAGCAAGCAGCGTTTCCAATTATGGCTTTTATTCAACACAATATTGCCTACAACTACATCCAATCGACTATCATCGCTTTAGCACGAGTAGCAAACGAAAACATGCTAACACGAAAACACGCAAACACAAAAACATACAGACACGAAAACACGCTAACACGAAAACACGCAAACGCAAAAAGATACAAACACGAAAACACGCTAACGCAAAAACACGCAAACACTAAAACACACAAACGAAAACACGCTAACGCAGAAACACGCAAACACGAAAACACACAAACGAAAACATGCTAACACGAAAACACGCTAACACGAAAACACGCAAATGCGAAAACATACAAACACGAAAACACGCAAACGCGAAGACACACAAACGAAAACACGCTAACGCTAGAACACACAAACGAAAACACGCTAACACGAAAACACGTTAACACGAAAACACGCAAACGCGGAAACACACAAATGGAAACAAGCTAACACGCTAACGGTAGAACACACAAACGAATACACGCTAACACGAAAACACACTAACGGAAAAACACGCAAACGCGAAAACATACAAACACGAAAACACGCAAACACACAAACGAAAACACGGTAACACGAAAACACGCTAACGCAAAGGCACACAAACGAAAACACGCTAACACGCAAACATAAAAACACGAAAACACACAAAACGAAAAAACACAAACACGAAAACACACAGAACGAAAACACGCTAACACGAAAATACGCTAACGCCAAAACACGCAAACACGAAAACACGCAAACACGAAAACACGCAAACACGAAAACACGCTAACGTAAAAACACGCAAACCGAAAACAGAAACGAAAACACGAAAACACACTAACGCAAAAACACGCAAACGCGAAAACATACAAACACGCAAACACACAAACGAAAACACGGTAACACGAAAACACGCTAACGCAAAGGCACACAAACGAAAACACGAAAACACACAAAACGAAAAAACACAAAACGAAAAAACACAAACACGAAAACACACAGAACGAAAACACGCTAACGCCAAAACACGCAAACACGCAAACACGCTAACGTAAAAACACGCAAACACGAAAACACACTAACGCAAAAACACGCAAACGCGAAAACATACAAACACGAAAACACGCAAACACGAAAAGACACAAACACGAAAAGACACAAGCGAAAACACGCTATCACGAAAACACGCTAAAATACACAGACGCGAAAACATACAAACACGAAAACACGCCAACACAAAAAAACGCGAAAACACGTACAACGAAAAACGAAAATACCTCAGCCATAAAAAAGGAGTTTAGATTTATAAACATGCCCCTAGGGAAGATATTAGAGTGTGGTTAGGTCAATACTTCAAACTTCCGTCGAAGATAACCGATTTTACCCGAATATTGACGAGCGCACCAGCCTACAAGACGCTAGTCTGTCAGCGTTCTCGTTTCTCGTGTGTTTCGCTCTTTAAAGTGTAATTGTCATTGAGTGGGCATTATTATGATGTATTCTCCTGCTTATGAGCCAATATCAGCGACCATTAGAGATTTTACTGACTCGTTAATAAACTATTACAACAAAACCGTTCAAGATAATGATCGAAACGATGACGTGGATGAGCAGAATGTATTTCACATCCAAGGTGATGGTGATGATTCACAGAAGAGGAAGAAGAGCGATGAGGTAGAGGAGAAGAACGAATCTCAAAACCATGATGATGATGGCGACGAATCACGGTTCAAGAAGAAGAAGAAGAAGACCGATAAAGGTTGTTATTAAATAAAAATGATGTATTGTTTATAATAATAATATATTTTCAACGCTAAGCTTTCCTTCAATTTTGTTAATAAACTTGTTTTTCCTAACGGTAGTGAGACTACATGTGGACCCGTTGTATAAAAAAATATTTCAGTTCAACATATGGTTATCATTATTAGAACAACTGAAAGAAAATACACTTCGTATTATTTTAATATATATATATATATATATATATATATACAACGGTCCTAGAATTAAGCGAACTACGCAGCTGCGGAAGGCGCCAAGAGAAAGGAGGGCGCGAGCACGTATTTCTGCTAACGCTTCTACTTACTATACGTTCAGTTCAATGACAAGTGTACATATATTAATATAAGTTGCATACAGGCTTTGTTGCGGCGCGGCGTAACAGGTGTTTTAGTATTTTAGAGAACTTGAAACTGAGTGTTTAATTTTAAAAGACTCACTCTATCCACTATGCCTAAAAGTTGTCGGTGCTCAAAGACGAAAGTTAAACAAAGAGAGTGAATTATTACACGAAACTTTAATGACGAAAGTGCCGAAGCTAACTAATTTTTTTACTGCTTCAACATCTTCAAACACAGTAGAGTCCGACATTCAGTTACCATCAACGAGAGATCAAGGGGCCAGTAATAGAAAATCTACCCCTCCTCTTGCCACCGGAAATAATGACTATCAAGAGGTAAGCCCTAGTTTTAACATAACGTAAGCGGGGTGACTTTGTGACAAGTATTTTGTTCATATTACGGAAGTTGAAGGAATAGAAATTAATTACTATACAGTATAAAAATAAAGAGAGGGCAACAATATGAAGTTAAAATTCTATATTAAATTGCCGTAATCTGAGTAACTTTGTGAAAATCAGGGTGTCACAAAGTCACCCTGCTTACGGTAGGCCTAATAAATACAGACTCTGAAAATGCTACTTGTGAATATAGTGATGATTTGGTCTTAATTTCGAATTAAAATTTCGGATGATTCGGCTAGTATTAGACAATAACACTCTTATTTTGGAATTTTGGACAATTTACACTATCGGCTAGGTTATTAACCCTTTCACTGTCAGCCAATGTCAAGGCCGTACTATCCTTCCAATGTAACTGCCGTGCTACCCCTGCTGTAGGGATATTTGGCGGAATGAAAGGATTAAATAAAACACTAAGTTCTGATGTGATCCTCTCCGTTTCAACATTTGCATGTGCAGGCATTGTAATGTATCTGTCAATATTTACTTAAGCTATGCTCCTTCACTAAAATATAATACTGCACTGCATTATAGTACAGCATATTTACACAAAATTAATCTTTCTACAGGAAACCTTAAAAATGAACCGCGATCAGCAAAGACTTGGAGAAGAAGCCAGTGGATCTACATTGGCACTTGAACAACTGTTGCCTTTCTCAAAACCATCGACTGAAACTGAGTATAGTCAAACTAGTAGTGAGATATCGTTCAGGGACAAACCATTGGCGCTATCAACTGACTGTGGAGAGTGGCCGCCTAAAATCATTGACGATGTCCGAAAATTGATAGTTGAGAGGGGGCCTGCTCAAGTAACATCATTTGACTTCCCATCGACTCTAAAGGAAGGAAGTTTTCTCCGACTTACTACACAAGGAAACTTTGCAATGGGGAAAAATCCACAGGATTTGGTTAATGTATTCAATCGCTAAAATGCTGTGTTTTGTTTTGCCTGTAAATTATTTGAAATGTTAATTCATTACTTGCTGGTGACCAAGGTTATTCTGACTGGCAAAACTTGACAAAGATGTTAACTAGCCACGAAAAGTCCCCCACTCATGTAAAAAACTGTCAATTATGGCGTGAACTGTTTGTACGTTTACGATTGAATAGAACCATTGATAAAGAAAATGAACGTCTTATCCAAGCTGAAACTGAGCATTGGAATCAAGTTCTAAAACGCCTACTCCGTGTAGTCCAATTCCTCGGCACTCAGGGTTTAGCTTTTCGAGGCACTACTGATGTTCTGAACGAAAATAATAATGGTAACTTTCTCAAACTGGTAGAACATATTGCAAAGTTTGATATCGTCATGGCTGAACATGTTAGAAGGGTTAATTCTCAAGAAACACATGTGCCCATTATTTGAGCAAAAAATTCAAAATGAATTTATCTGTCTTCTTTCTGACAAGATTCAAGACCACATTTTGAATGAGATGAAATACTAACGATACTATTCTATCATACTTGACTGCACACCTGATCTAAAGCCACACTGAGCAGATGACGATGATAGTGAGGTATGTTAAAGTTGTTGATAACGAAGAAGTAAGCATTAAAGAACATATTCTATGGGTTTTGTGCCTCTCAAACTACGACAGGTAAAGGTTTAACAGAATGCCTGCTTGGTGAACTGTCTGAAGGAATATCCATAAAAACATGTAGAGGCCAGGGATATGACAATGGCTCCAACATGAAAGGCTTACTCCATAAAAATGTCTAGGACCGGCCCTGATATATATATATATATATATATATATTTATTGTACTTGATATTGCTAACAAAATTCGATAACACATTTTAAAATGTAAATACTTATCTTTTGGGATTTTTAATGGTGTACTTTAAATTATACAATCTAAACGTTTCGATAACGATAGTTATCTGTCAGTAGTTAATGTTTTGTAAAATTGTTAAAGATTAGTAAACAATTTTGTCAAATTTGAAAATTAAACATAAACATAAGCCTGCTATTAGTATAACAGTTTAAACATAAATCAACTATAAAATTTTTAGTAAAGAATAACTAGGTCATAAAATTAAATATTATTAAACTGCCTCAAGATGACAAACCAGAAGCTCTCGACGAAATGCTAACAATGAAATTTGCCAGCCAAAAACACATTTAACTAAAATTTAATCGAGTATATTGTAATGTAAAGTTGTAAAAACTTTAATTTTAAAATGATATAAGCATTCAAAATCAAACATTACATCAAATAAAATAACCCAGTTAAATCTAACAAAGAGATATCTTTATCAATAATAATAAGGCATAATGATACGCCTTGATTTTAATTTGTTTTCAACTTTTGGTATGTCTAGGTTTTTTGCTGTGTTTTTCCTAGACCTTGAAGCAAATGCTTTACCAATTATATGTTAAATTACCACAGCACTATAATTTAACATAAGTAGTTGAAATTAAATTAAAATTAAAAATTACAAAGAACGTTCTGCATTGTGCTTTTCATTGTTAATAACACTTCCAATTATTGATAAAGATATCTCTTTGTTAGATTTAACTGTTATTTTATTTGATGTAATGTTTGATTTGTAATGCTTCTATCATTTTAAATTGAAGTTTTTCACAACTTTACACTTACATCATAACTCGATTAAATTTTGTTAAATGTGTTTTTGGTTGGCAAATTTCATTGTTATATTTCGTCGTAGAGAGTGTTCTGGTTTGTCATCTTTGAGGCAGTTTAATAATTTAATTTTATGACCTAGTTATTCTTTACTAAAATTTTATAGTTGGTTTTATGTTTCAAACTGTTATACTAATAGCAGGCTTATGTTTATGTTTTAATTTTTAAAATTTGACAAAATTGTTTACTACATCTTTAACAATTTTTAACAAACATTACTACTGACGAAGATAACTGTAAGTGTTATCAAAACGTTTAGATCGTATAATTTAAAGTACACCATTAAAAAATCCCAAAAAAGATAAGTATTTTATTATGAGTGTTAATGGTGAAAGTTTACATTTTCATATTTTTAAAATGTATTATTACTCTTATAGGATGACGTCATAAGATAAGCTCTAGAAATAGTTGGTACGTATTCGTGGATTTTAAACTTGTAGTTATTGTTAATTTGCGTATAATAATAATAATAAAACCATTAAAACCTTTTGCCTTTTATTTCCATTATATCAGTTTGATATTCTTAAAAACATGTTAATTTAATTTAGCTCTGTGCTATATATAAGTAATTATTACTTTCCAGTCATTTTAATGGGTTTTTATAACTGTTAATGAACACGTTACTATGAAGCAATTTGAATTGAACATGCAGATAATCAGACATAATTTTCCGAATGTAGGTGGTGCCTGTTTAGAAAGAGAGAATTTATATATATATATATATATATATATATATATATATATATATATATATATATATATATATATATATATATATATATATATATATATATATATATATACCTTCAATAGAACACTACATGTTTGCGCAATTGCCTAACCTCCAAGGGGTATATAGCGAAAAAGGCTCTTAATACAACCAAATTAGGGGCTCAACTCCGCCCAAGGGTTAAAAATGGTCCTCGAAAAGAAGCCGACCCCTCCCTTCAAATATACGCCTCCCACGTGGGCATATAAAAAAGTGGAGGGGAAGGTGTCCCAAGGGGCCGGGCTTGTGACGTAAAAAAGTGAAGGGATGGTGTCCCGGTTCTACTCTTAATCAACCGCAATCGATTAAAAAAATCACGAAAGTGCATGCAATGCGCCATCATCACTACACTCGAGCAACACTTGAACACGTTTTATTGTCCACGGCTATGGTCTACATTTTCAATAATCACAGCGAGCCTATTAAATGCCGAGCCCTGCTTGATAGTGGGTCTCAATATAATTTTATGACTATCACTCTTTATCAAAAATTAAAACTTAAGGGTCACAATATACAAATTCCAGTCATGGGTATCATTCCTTTACCAACATCAATATCCAAATAGAAGCGACAATCCAATCAAGTTATAATAATTTCAAATATAAGGTTTCATTCTTGATAATAGAAAAAATTCAGATCGACTTCCACAGATTGGATTTGACAGTTCTAACTAAAAAATCCCACAATCAATAAAACTATCAGATCCGTACTTACACGAACCCGAGCCAGTTGATATCCTTTGGGAGCCAGTATATTTTGGAAATTGCTGTGTGTAGGGAAAATTTCCCCTATCCTTCAGAAATCTCAAGGTGCTTCCTTACTACTAGCGTCTGTCCCCTCTCCCAAACCACAGAATCTCAAGAATCATAATCAGATTGAGCGATTCCGGAACTCATTCTCGAGACAGCACTAGTCGATTTACTGTAAAATTACCATTAAAGGACAAACTTAATTCATTAGGGGATTCACAACAAACTGAAATTAATCGGTTTTGCAACAACGAAAAGATTATAAAAAATCCAGAGGTAAAGCAACAATATGGTGATTTTTATTGGATTATCTCAAACGTGGTCAAATGTCAGAGATACCCCGTGGTCATTTATTCACAGTTAATCCAACCTACTATTTGCCCCACCATACTGTCATAAAACAATCAAGCGAACAACTAAGCTTTGGGTTGTTTTTGACGGTAGTGAAAAAACAACATCTGGAGTGTCATTCAACGAATTTCAAACATTAGGTCCCCAACTACAAGATGATCTAGTTTCAATTACCCTTCGACTCCGAACCCATAATTATGTATTAATCGCAGATATCGCTAAAATGTATCGCCAAATAAACATTGATGAATCTCAAAGAGATTTGCAACGAATTGTTTGGCGAGGAGATCATAACTTCAAATTGACACATTACAGGTTAAATACGGTGACCTATGAACAAGCAGTGCACCGTTTTAGCAGTACATACCTTGCACCAAGCAGCTTACGGTAATCAATCCATTTACCCAAACGCATGCAAGGTTATTTGCTGATTCTGAACTACGTAAGTGGCTTTAAAATAAAATATTCATTTAAAACACGGGCTTGTCGAATCTCCGCGACTATTATATTTTAGGTAGCGAAACAAAGCTTTAGAAATACTGTGAGATACAAATCAAGATTGTTTAAGTTATTCAGTAGAACTGATAGACCTAAAACGCCCATCACAAAACGATAGATATTATCCACTATCGCAAAAATATTTTACCCTTAGGGCTAATCGGCCCAACAATAATACAGGCAAAATTAATAATGCAAGCAGTGTGGCAATCGCAAACAGGTTGGGATCAATTCGTATAATAGAACTGCATACTAGATTCGTTCAGTATTGCAACCAACTCCAATTTTTAAGGTTAATTAAAACTCCTAGATAGGTGAACATTCCAAATTTCACACGGATTGAAATTCAAGGTTTCTGTGGCGCTTCAGAAAGGTGTTATGGGGCATGTTTATACATCCGCACCACAGATCCGCATAAGAATAATTACGTTAATTAATTAATTATGCTCCAAATCGAGAGTTGCGCCTTTAAAGCCCATATCACTGCCCAGATTAGAACTATGCGGTGCAGTTTTGCTAACACAGTTAATGCACAAGACAAGAATCATTGAGACCAGACATTAATCAATTGTTTTACTGGTGCGATTCAACAATAGTCCTGGACTGGATTGCAGCAGAACCAAAAGCTTGGAAAACCTTTGGCGCAAGTAGAGTGGCAAAAGTCCAGAGATATGCAAACATTGGCATTGGAATCATACCAATTCTAAAAATAATCAAGCGGATATCATTTCCAGAGGTGCAGGTCCACTATTTTTACAAACCTCATCTCTGTGGTGGTCAGGACCAGATTTTCGTCAAGAAGATATCAAATTTTGGCCAGATCGAAAACGTGTCATAACAAGTAGATCAAATTTAAAATGTAACGAAATACGTGACATTAAAACCGCGATATTTATCTCCACTCTTGATCAATCTAATCCTCTCAAATTACCGAATTTGGGAACGAAATCAATTGATTTCTATTAAGAAATCAAGCTCTACCCACAAAAAGTAGAATCATAGATGTAAACCCATGTTTAAACGATCATTCAATATTAAAAGTTGGTGGTAGAATTACGAAGTCCGACAGTTCCTTTGATAGAAAACATGAAATATTGCTATCAGCTAAACATCCTCTTACTACATTAATAATAAAGGGAGAACATTTAAGAAATCTTCATGCTGGTCTACAAAATTTGTTATCAATTTTACGAAACAATTATTGGATTATTAATGGGAAAAATGCTGTAAAGGGTATCCTACGACAATGCATACAATTGTAACACTGCAAACGGGACATTTACCTGAACAAAGAGTTACTCCCTCAAGGTCATTCTCATCAGTAGGTATTGACTTTGCGGGACCTTTGACAGTCCCAGATGGTAAACTTCGAAATAGAAAGTTAGTTAAAACCTACATGTGCATATTGTTTGTTTTGCTACAATAGCAGTGCATCTAGAGCTGGTCAGTGACTTAAGTACATAAGCTTCTTGAACGCGTTAAAATGATTTGCTTCACGTAGATGGATTCCAAAGCACATTAATTCTGACAATTGAAAAACTTTGTGGGTGCCAACAACCATTTAAATGCTAACATAAATAACAATGAAGTAAATCAGTATTTAAACCAAAACTCTATCCAGTGGCACCGCCATATTCTCCCAATTTTGCACCTTGTAAGAATCATAGGTAATGCTCATTTAACATTTGAGGAACTATACACTATTTTGGCTGGGATAGAAGCAACGTTAACTCCAGTCCTCTCATAGCGCTATCCTGTGACCCATCCAATTTAAATCCATTAACACCCAGTCGTTTTCTCATTGGGGACGTTTTAACCGCATTACCACAACCAAATGTCGAGGGTATTCCTGTAAGCAGATTAACGATGTATAAACGTCTCACTCAAATGGTTCAACATTTTTAGCAGCGTTGGTCAAATGAATACCTCACTAGCATGCAAGAAAGACCAAAGTGGAAGGCGTCACCACCCAGTCAACTGGCTGTTGGGACGATGGTGCTAATAAAAGAAGAAAATTCACTTCCAATGAAGGGGAGGTTAGAAAGAATTGTTACAGTCCATCCAGGGGACGACAATGTAATTCGCGTAGTGGATGTGAAAGTCAACGACGGCGTTATAACACGATCAATTTCAAAGGTGTATGCTCTACCAAGTGGTTAGTGAGAATACAGTGTGTGAAAGATATCATAGTAAACGTGCATCATTTAGTGGTATGGACTGTAGGTAGTCTTAATATGTTGTAATGTAAACCGCGATAGGTAAACTGAACAATAAACTCACTATTAAGGTCGAAAGCCGCGCTTTTAAGGGTGGCGGAATGTTTAGATATGTAATTATTTTAGTTATTCTTATGTACACATTATACGAAATCTTTATCATCTCGAGGTGCCGTTGTACGTTCGGCAATCCCCGCGTGCGGGGGAGGTGTGTCTATGTTAAGAGCTCAGTTTTTTTTTGTCAGTTGTTAGTAATACTTTGTAAGAATCACAATAAAAGTTTTGCTCTTAATGTCGCGTTTCATTACGATATGGGTGAGAAAATAAAGCGTGGTGTATCTCCCTAAACACAAGTCATTTTTTTAATTAACGAAATTGATAAAGAAGACATTCAAAAAGGAGTTTAACCTTAACTGGTGGAAATGAAGTGTTTGTAAATACGACTGACAATGTCAACCGTTTATTTTAAACTAACAATAAGAAAAGAATAAGTAAAAGATAAAGGGTAGGATCTTCCACGCGTGAAAATTATGCAGTGGTTAACAGATAAACATTTAGTTGTATTTTATTTAGAAAACCAGTTTAATGTGACTTACCAAGATCACATTAAACATTTAGTTGTGTTAAAAATATTTATCTATTTCACGTTCATACTAAATGCACGGACGAATAATGAAACGATAAACGTAATCAACTAAGTGAATACCGTAAGTCCTCACATGCTTATAAATAGAATGAGGCGAGAATAGGACACTGACATCATAATTAATTAAAAGTGGGGGCAGAGTGAGGGTGAGGGTGGTGTGAGCTTCTTTTCCGGGGCCATTTTCAACCCCTTGGCGCCATTTTCACCCCCCATTAGGGCCCTTTTGGCAAGATTAAGTCTTTGTGGCAGGCCAGCTCCTGAAATTAGGGATGTTGGTTGGTCACGTGATCCTGGGGTGGGGAAAAAGTGGAGCAGGTCACGTGACCCGGTGGGGAAGGAGTGGGGTAGGTCACGCAATCCGGTGAGGAAAGGAGTGGGGGAGGTTAAAGTCAAATCATTTTAATTATGAGTCATGATCAAATCCCTCCGCCATTTCGTTTTTAACTACGGTCTCTTTTCAGTCGCCATTTTCAATCCTTGATGGCATTTTCTACCCCTAGATGGAATTTTCAGCCCTAATTAGGGTCCTTTTGGCCATTTTGACAGTCCAGTCCCTGGAGGTTAGGTATACTCGGAGCCCTTGGATATTTTGTTTTGATGGGAAATTTGAAATGGTATGGGGGTCCTTATACTATCTCGCAAGCCAGGTATAGGAACTTGGGCCCCGTTGTCGGGCCCTTGGTGGGAAATTTGAAATGGTATCGGAGCACTCATACTATCTCGTAAGACAGGTATAGGACGTCGGAACTTGCTCTCGGATCATCACGCTTCTGTGGCCTTAGCCCCCTGTCGTGGACCCTTGGGGACTTACGAGGCATAATCAAAGTGCTCAACCATTTTGTTTTTAACTATGTCATAATCAAAGCCAACTATTAATTATTTTAATTATGTCATAATTAAATTGTATCATCATAACCCTTTTAATTATGAATTATAATCAAGACCCTCGGTCATTTTGTTTCTAATAAGGGGGCCCTAACACTAACTTGTAAGACAGGTATAGGCCTCCGGAACTTACTCTCGGGGCCCTCCCCCCCCGCTCTCACCATTCAACTAACTCTGTCGTGCCTGAGGAAAACCCACTTATTCGCTACTTACGTAAAGACAGTCAGGTTGACCTTCATTTCCAATGTTGATAAAACAATAACAAACTTTCACTATTAAATTACATCTATAGCGTCATGAGAAAACCCCCCTAATTATCTAATTACGTAAAGGCAAACAAGTCGACCTTCATTTCCAATTTTAATAAAGAAGAATAAACTTTCACTATTCAATTACATCTATAGCGTCAGGGGAAAACGCCCTAATTATCTAACTTGGCGGGAAATTTGAAATCGTATTCTAATAATGGGCCCTCATACTACCTCATAAGACAGGTATAGGACACCGGAACTTGTTCTCGGGCCTTCGCCCCCTTGTTAAAGAGCAGAAATTAATCAAATCAATCAATCGACCAATAACATCCTCCGAAGCATATCAAACCAAATCAAACAATCTCGATCAAATTACACAAATCAATTAAGCAAACCAATCTCAAACAAATCACTCTCGATCCAATCAAACAACCAGATCAATCTCAATCAAGTAAAGGAATTAACCAAATCAGTCAAATCAATCAGTCTCAATCAAATCAAACAAGAAACTGAGCGACCAATTCTTCATAACCTTCAGGTAACGGTTCTCCCACTGTATATACTTAGGTCCTATGGCCGCTTACTATGTAGATAAGGCTAACCGACACTCAGATCTGGTACTCTCCCTAAACGTGAGGGCACCGGCGCGGGAAAACAGTCGATCATCCGCAATCAGTGATCAATTCAATTTCCATCAAATCAATCAACCAAATCATAACTTACAACTTGAAAAAGCAGATTACATTTCAAACATACTGCTTTGGTTTAACTTACAGCTTGCTAAAACTAACCACAATTCAAAAATACCAAATTGATTTAACATCTAATGAGATACCCTTCGACATTGCTGTCAATATACGAACATCAAATTAGCGTGTAGCACTATTGTCGCGTTTTGCATGCAGTGATAAAAATACGTTTTACAGGTAAATTAGTAAAAATGCCTATAAAATAACAAATATAACCAAACTCGAAATCATATTACTATATTGTTACATACAAGGACTGTCTTATCGGAAATACATCTGTTAAAAAAGGACTCTAGATTTATAAACAAGCTTGAACGCACTATTTCGTTTTTGAAAATGGACAAATGCCCGGGTCAAATAAACAAGCTCACTTTCACGTCCAATTTTGATAATACACGTGATTTGAAACTAACACCGATTTCATTTACTAAAGCAACTATAGGACTCTTGTGTTTTACTTTACCCAACGCTCATCATTATCATTACTACTACATTAAGAATACAGTAATAAAAACACATTTTACCGTTAAATTAGTAAAAATGCCTATACAACAACAAATATAACCAAACTTGAAATCAGGACTCTAGCAATTAAATAAAGTAAGTAAAATAAGGGGTGAGTTACAATTAAAAAATTATCATTTACCAGGGTTGTTGTCGATAATCGTATTGAAAGAACGCCTTGATAGTATAAACAGCTGTTTTTTGTTGCTTACAATAACAACACATTCACTTTCGGCGTTTTGTTTATAAATGCATAATATAAAGTACTTAGCGACTTCCAGCAATCATTAATAGAAAGTAATTATTTTCTGGATTTCCCAGTTATGTAACCACAATAACAACTTTTCAATATTCAAGTCATCTAAGGTGCTTGGAAAAATTCCTAATTAGCTGATTACGTGAAAGTTGGACTTTCCTTGAAAATCGAAACATGTTCACGTTCTTTGCGCGTGACAAAAAACCCACTAATTACATTACACTTATTTTTAAAAGTAGATCTGCTTGTTTGTGACGTCATCTAGTGGTGTATTTTTCAACTAGCGAATATTTTCTGTAATAGAAGCTGATCGTGCGCGTTTATCTCGTCACTCTCTCTCTATTTTCCTCCCTCCCTCCCTCTCTCCCTCCCCCTCTCTCTCTAGCTCCCTCCCTCCCCACTCCATCCCTCCCTCCCTGGTTCACAATACAAACAAGAAGCTGAGAGAAAGTGGTGACCGTTATCTAGGTAGAGTAAAACGATGGAAAATGGTGCTATGACAAGCTTAAAGAACAGCGAGTTATGAAACCCAGTTATTTTGGCTAATGTCAACGCGAAAAGAAAGTTTTTATTAATAATCACCTTGTTTCTGTGTCAACTAAACGGCACCGTAACAGAAAAATTGAAAATGAGACAAAAGGAGGGCAATCTTTACTATACTTTTTACGAGTACAAGAAGAAAGTCTTAGAGTTTGCAGAACCATGTTTACTAACACGTTTGGGATTGGACGGTGGACAGTGCTCCACTGGAAAAATTCTTTTGGGTACATACTCCAAGTACACTGCGCCAACCATCTAGCGTAATACAACTTTTCAAACAAAGACTTGAATGCCTACTTTAGTTTTTAGATCCCCTACCTGTTAGGGAGTCACATTGGTCACACTGGTGTAAAGCAAAGAAACAACAGCCATTTTCAAGAGGATCGTTGTCCCACATTTTTGACGAAAAAAAACTGGGATTTTTAGCCCCAACAAAGATGAGTGCGAAAAGTGTTCTAGCTAGAAGATAGGGCAAGTTTCAGAAGATGAATATAATATACACGTACAAAAGAAACAAAAAGCAAGAGAAGAGAAGAACAAAGATAAAGAGGAGCAAAAAATGTATTCACGGCAGATTTGCAAGCTTTTTCGATGGCTTTAAAGTATAAAGTATCCACACTCTACTACAAAACAAAGCTCCAAGTACAAGTTGCGAGCATCAAAACCGAAACTCTGTGATGGCCAATGTTCTGTTAAAACTGGTAAAAAATACGAAGACCATCAAGCTATTTTACCGATAGACTACCACAAATTCTATGATGATCTTCCTCACGAATACAAGTTTTATAAAATTTTTCTTACGTTATTGTATCACAAATAATAAAATTATTATGTATTTTTCAAAATTTTTCTTAATCTATTTGGCCCGTAAAATCCATAATTAAGCTAGTTTTGCAAAGCAATAACCAGCTATATCCTAAAAAGTACTAAAAAATGCAGTTAATGCGTATACAGAGAAAGCTATTCGGTTTAGAATTTCAAAATGTTTTTTTTAATTTCTCGACGTTTTATGGCCTAAACAACACGAAAAACAAATTAAAAAAAAATGTTTCGTGTCTGTGTGTGTGTGCGATATCTTTTGAACTATCGATATGAAATTTGGTACAAAAATTCTCTGCTATAAAATCTAGGTCAAGTTCGTTAATAAGCAAGACCAGTGGAGGGCATTTTTAGGGATTTAGAAGGTTAAAAAATTTTTTGCTTCAAATTTTAAAAAGTTAAAAAATGAAAAAAAACTAATACTTTTTTTATATAATTTGAAAATTAAAAAAACTCAGTGGCGCACCGTTTTTAGGGTGCAAAATTGTGCATTTACTAATTTATAAACCGGGCATTGGGGGTTAAGATCACTAAGTATAAATCATTTGTCAAAATTAAAAAAAAAACAGTGGCGCACCGTTTTTTAAAGTCGGGTATTGGTGGTTTTTAAGATCGCTAAGTATAGATCATTTGTCAAAATTTGTTTACACATATGAGAAAGCAGTATGGCAGATAACTTGGCAGCGGTATGTTGACATATTTCAGTATTAAAATATTTCCTATAAGAGGTATCGGCGTGATAACCGTATATACGCGGCTCTACCATACTATTGTACGAAAAGGGTTTTTAAGTGTTAAAAGTGCACAATAAATATAAGTGAGGTAAAGATTAAGTTAATTGATTACCAGTGATACATTTCACATAAACAGAAAATAACAAAGTAAACAATTAACAGAGGAAAAGTCAAATTTTACAACGTACAAACTGATAAACAATAAACAACAGGTTAGCGATAAATGCTGAAAATGTGTACGTGCACGGCGTGATTGTAAAGAAACGCGCGTGAAAAATAGAAAGACCAGAGAAAATTAAATCCTGCGGTACAAAGCAAACAAAGTATCGTGGTTTAAACAACGGATAGATATAGTAAAATAAAGGAAACTAGACTAACGGGTCGATGCATGACAGAGCTCGGGCGTGCCACCGCATTTACATTTATTGATTACAAGTAATTATATAGGCCTTGAGGAGGTTATTTGAGGGTACTGATGCGCGATTTATAGCAACGAAATCAAATTTGAATACCGGGTGACTTACAGCTAAATAATCTCAAATAAGAACAAAGTGGTGAATAAAACTAATCTACAACAAATCCGAGGAACACACAATACCGCACACTGAGAGGAGCTGGACATTAGGGAAGTCGATTCGAGCACAACTCCTAACGCGGCGAGCATACAAACAGGACGGCAGTTAATACTTAATACCAAACGATATACAACATAAACCGAATTTTCTGAAGAACGAAGGTAGTGACTCAGAAGCATAATCAAGATGAAAGCGAAAATAAATAAAAACGGGAAAGCTTGACCAGATTAGAAGAAACTGAAAAAGAATTGAGAGTAAACTAAATACAATACAAAACGAAATCAAGAACATCAAACAAGAGAATACACAATTAAAAGAAACAAATAAAAACTAATCGAGAAAATAGGAAAACAAGAAAAAACATTGCATACCTAGACAAGGTAGTACGTAAAAGGAAGTTGATAATTCACGGAATGAACGAACCAGAAAACGAAAACGATCAACAGCGGGAAGAAAGAATCGGAACATTACTCAGAGACATCAGTGTGAACATAAACATAGAGGTAGAAACATAGGATGTTGCTAGAATAGGAAATAGAGAGAGAAGCACAGAGATATTAATAGCAGCATAAAAGATTAAGACGGAATCAAAGATAGCAATAACTGAGGATTTTCCCAAAGAAGTTCAAATCCAAAGGAAGAGCCTAATAAAACACATGAACAAAGTAAGAGACAGGCTGAAATACAACGTACCAGTTGTAAGGGGAGAAAAATATACTCTCGAACAGCTAGAAGAAGACGAAGGAGGAAAACCATATACGACAGCAAAAAACATGAAAATCGAGAAGAAACAAAGAAGAGAAATAGATCAGAGGAAGGATCACCTCTAGAATTATCACGAAGCAAAGAAATTGCCCATGACACGAAAAATTCACCAACAAAGATTTTCAAAACAGCAAGTAATAGTAATCAAACCCCAGCAAACTGCTGGCACCTGTAACCGAAGAAATGAAAAAGGCGGAGGAGGAATAGTCAACAATAACAATTAAACAAGCAGCAAAACAAATGTAAGAAGACGACACTGGCAAATGACATAAGGCAAACCAATAATCTTACCGAACAAAACCTAAAACAACCTCAAATAAACAAAGTAACTCAAAAAATAAAAACAATAGAAAACAGTTAAATATGCAAAGAAAAAGAATTGAAGACACTAAAGAAAAGAAACCACTAAAATGAACTTGGAATATAAAATGTCTTAATGGGTAAGAATACGAGCTAACACATAAATTTGACAGAATGGAAATTGATACACTGGCAATAGCGGCAACGAAAAGAAAAGGCAAAGGGACCATAGAACGAGGTGGAACATATTTTAATACACTGCGGTGTGGACCCAACCGCAAGAGCAGCAGAAGAAGAAGTCTGTATAATAAGGAAGGAATATATACATAGTATACAGAAATGGGACTACATCTCACAAAGAATACTAAAAATTGGAATGCAACCATATAAAATAAACACTACAATATTGGTAATATATGAACCAAGCAGTAACTAAAGGAAAAATACGAAAGATCAATTTTGGGAAGAATTAAAACAAACCATAGAAAATATAACCTCAAAAGCAATACTACTGGGCAATTTTAACAGCCGAGTAGTGAAAAGAAACAGCACAGAAGAGGTAATTGGACAACATGGGGAAGACCTCAGAAACAACAATGGACTCCGACTAATAAACTTTTGCATGGAAAATAACCTAATCGCGGCAAATAAATTTTACAAGCACAAAGACATCCATAAGTACACGAGAGAGGTCAGAAGCAGAAATGAAAAATCAATAATTGATTATGTGCTCATCAATAGAAAGTACAGGAACGATATCCAAGACGTTAGAGTTTACACGGGAGCAGAAATACACAGTGACCATTACCTACTATTCGCAAAAACACGAATACACACAGAGAGGAAAAGAAGCCAGACAACAACAATAGATATGAAAGGGTCGCCGGAAACTATTAAAACATATAAACTACAAGACAGAGTACTAGTTAGCAAGTTCAGCAAAGAAATAGAAACAAGGATTGGGAATAGAAAAGTGCAATGGAAAGACATGAATATAGAACAAACGTGAAGGAAACTGTATTATCTGCGGCCAAGAAGACATTTGGTAGAAACGTCGTAATTAAAAATAAAAAACATACAAATTGGTGGAACCAGGAAATCATAAACGAAATAAAAATCAAGAAAGAAAAATGGCAATGCTATTTAAAGAACTGCGCACAAGAATAGTATGCAGAATATAAAACACAGCGGCTAAAAGTAAAACAAATGGTTACAAATGCAAAGCAGAAAACATGGGAGGAATATGGCAACAAGATGGAACAAGACAGCAAAACGAACCAAAAAGGGGATGCAAGAGAATGCGAAAACTATAGGGGCATTACCCTACTATCTAGCAGAAGCACAAAGTGAATTTAGAAAAGGGCGAAGCACACAAGACCATATATTTACGATAAAACAGATGCTTCAAAGAACAATAACAAGTAACACAGAGCTATATCTAGCTTTCATAGACCTACAGAAGGCATTCGACACAGTATCATTAAAGGATGTCTCGGACAGCCTAAAAAGAAGAGAAATAAAACTTAAACCGATAAGAGGAATTAAAGGCCTATACGCAAATAATAAAAGCTATATAAGGAAGGATAATATGCGATCAGATGTATTCGAAATAAGCGGAGGACTAAAACAGGGCGGTGTAATGAGCCCGACACTATTTAACCTACTAATGGACAATGTTATAAAAGCCACACGTAAAAAAAACGCATGCAGTACACATAGGATATTATAAAATGACACAGATAGGGATCACAGAATGTGCATTCGCCGACGATATAATGTTATGTACTCCAAAAGAAGCATATGTACAGGGTGCGGCATTTGTGCGTCGAAGTACGATATATCTGTTATTAAAGGATATATCAAAAAAAGTTATTTACAAAAATTATAGGCAACTTCAAATTTCACATTATAAAATTATTTTCGTATTTACAGGATGTTACATATTACCAGGGTGAACCAAACATACTATTTTTTAAATGGGGCACCCTACATATTATTTCAAATTTAGATATAGCTCATCTCCCCCATACTTCCAATATAGGGTGTTATTACGTTATACAGGGTATTTCAAAAGTTATGGCCAATTGTACAGGAAAATCATTCTCATTTCAACGTCCTGTATACCCTAGACAGAACAACCTAACAATAATTTTTTTCAGGCATACCTTTTTAACATTGGTACAGTGGTACGAGAAAGTGCTATTTCTTTATTATTGCACCACTTGAATGGAGAGCGAGCCAAAACTCGAATACATGATTTTGTCAATTTTTTCAAATGAATCACCCTGTATTTTATTTTAAAAAGTGAAGACACACTTTATGTTCTTTTATTTTTATTTAGCACTCCCTATAGCTAAAATCGTTAATTTCTGAGATACTTTCGAGGATAATATAACTGGTGTTATGATTATCATCGGTGATAGCTCGAATTAAAACCGATAACAATTGAAGAAGTGCGAAGCACTTGTTCAATTTTCTACAGGTTTTAACGAGTGGTATCATCGATTATTAATCATAACACGTGTTATATTTGGTAAAAGAATATAATGAACGTTAATAGAAAATATATTTTTTAAAGTTTACAATTTTAAACGATCTGTCACTTTGATAGTAAATATTACAGTTGCAAGATAATCAATACAATTATTTAGTATTTCTTTGAAGCTTTTTGTCACTTTGGCAGTAAACTATTTTATTCATTAAAATCATGTGACAGTCAACATGCAGTGATAAAATTATCACAGATTTGATTAGCTCATTCTGCGATTTTGTTTTTGTATTTTAACCAATGAAAGTAATCAAAAATGTACCATGTGACATGTGAATTATATTCTCAGTTTAATAACAATTTCTATTATAACAAGTTAGCTGTGAACAAATGACAGATAGATATTATTCAGTAACAGTGAGTAATGACAAGCTTGTCATGTAACGAACTTCTTTGAGATTGTGTAGTGTTTATTAATTTGTAAACACTTAAATCCTGTTTGAAATGAACTTTCCTGTTGAGGAATTAACAGACATGATATTGGTACTGGGAGAATGTATGAAAAATTGTTTATTAGCACAAAGAATTTACACAGAGAGATATCCCGTACGAAGACAACCCGAGAAAATAACGTTGGAAAGGTTAGTAGATCGTTTTAATAGTACGGGTTCACTTGTTTATGAAAAAAGGAAAGGATAAAACCCTGTACTTAACGAGGAAAATGAATTTTTTTTAAATAAAATATAGGGCGATTCATTTCAAAAAATTGACAAAATCATGTGTTCAAGTTTTGGCTCGCTCTATATTCAATTGGTGCAATAATAAAGAAATAGCACTTTCTCGTAACACTGTACCAATGTCAAAAAGTTACGCCTGGAAAAAATTATTGTTAGGTTGTTCTGTCTAGGGGGTATGTAGGACGTTGAAATGAAAATGATTTTCGTGAAAATTGGCATAACTTTTGAAATACTCTGTATAACGTAATAAAACCCTATATTGGAAGTATGGGGGAGATGAGCTTAATCTAAATTTGAAATAAAATATAGGGTGTCCCATTTCAAAAAGTATGTTTGGTTCACTCTAGTAATATGTAACACCCTGTAAATACTGTACCAATGTCAAAAAGTTACGCCTGGAAAAAATTATTGTTAGGTTGTTCTGTCTAGGGGGTATGTAGGACGTTGAAATGAAAATGATTTTCGTGAAAATTGGCATAACTTTTGAAATACTCTGTATAACGTAATGAAACCCTATATTGGAAGTATGGGGGAGATGAGCTTAATCTAAATTTGAAATAAAATATAGGGTGTCCCATTTCAAAAAGTATGTTTGGTTCACTCTAGTAATATGTAACACCCTGTAAATACGAAAATAATTTTATAATGTGAAGTTTAAAGCTGCCTATAATTGTTGTAAATAACTTTTTTGGTATCTCTTTTAATAACGGATATATCGTACTTCGACGCACTATGTCTCACCCTGTATATATATACAGGGTGTCCCAATAGTGCATATTCGGTCGATAGCTCCTTAGCCATTAAATTTAGAAGATAAGCTTAAATACGAAAGTTGTCTATTTTTATAAACTGCATAATCTAAAAATATTTTGGTTTCTACAGGGTGTAATATAAAAGCGGTACAATATAGAACTTTTGATTTTTAAATAGAACACCCTATGTATTATTTTATTTTTCGATTCTCCTTATAATTTTACATCTTTTTTATAAGAATTACTTACAAGCTAAATCTTACACTTTTTGAGATATTTGCAAAGTTAATTAAAAACTGACATTTTTATGTAGTAATTCAAGTAGGCGTATCTCAGTTATTTTTAAAGATAAAAAAATAATCTTTGGTATAGAATTTGTTCATACATGAGCTTACTTTAATCTATTGTCAAAATTGGATTTCAATATACACGGTGATCACAAAAATTAATTCAATAACATAAATTTGAAAATGCTATATCTTCATTTTTTCAAATGACACACCCTATATTTTTTAATGCCTTGTCTTCATCTATTAGTCGGCTTTCATTTCTGTTAAATATGTTCTATACCTATCTCTAATAGTTTCGGAGATATTTCAGTTTGTTCAATTTTTTTCGTTGATAACACTGAAGAAGAGTAAAATTAGTCCGTCAAAGCAAGCTATGAATACATAAGAAACTAAAAAACATATTAACTGAAATACAAACACATAAAATTATAATAAATGATCAATGTGACCACCATTTTGTTGCTGGCAAACATGAAGTCTTTGAATAAACGGGTGATCACAAAAATTAATTCAACAACGTAAATTTGAAAATGCTATATCTTCCTTTTTTTAATTAGCACACCCTATATGTTTTAACGCCTTGTCTTCGTCTATTAGTCGGCTTTAATTTTTATTAAATATGTTCTATACCTATCTCTAATAGTTTCGGAGATATTTATGTTTGTTGTATCGTTGATAACACAGATAAAGAGTAGCATTAGTCGGTCAAAGCAATGGATACATAAGAAACTAAAAAATATTAACTGAAATACATAAATTGTAATGATAATAAATATTGTATGAAACCACCATTTTTAAGAGATATTTGAGATGTTTTTAAACGATTCATCGTAAAATTAAACAATTTAATCAAAAGAGCGTAAAACAAAAGATGAACGAAAACAAATGAAGATATCAAACTTGTCAAACAGTGCTAATACTTGTGTATTATTGTATACTTACTTCTTATATAACGAAATGAATTTTTCGAAAGAAGAACTTGTTAATATGATTTACATCCTTGGTGAAAGAGATAAAAATTGTCTTTTAGCTCATCGAATTTAAAAGCAAACATTTCCAATTCACGACACCCGCAAGTTTTAGGATTTGCAAGATTGAAAGAGCGTTTCAAGCAAACAGTCAGTATTCATTACGAAACAATTTGCAACGAGCAACGAGAAAGAACCGCAATTAACGAAGGTAATGAACATTTAGTTCTTCAATCCGTGATTGAAAATCCTCATGTTTCTTGCAGACAATTGGAAACATCCATACCATGTCCAACTTGCACAAGAATTAGACGAGGATGACTTCGTTAATAGATTAAACATTTGCAATTGGGCCATAAATAAAAATTTAGAAAAACCCAACTATTTTAGCACGATCTTATTTACTGATGAAGCTACTTTCCACAAAAATGGATACGTTAATAGATATAATTTCCATTATTACGATACTGAGAATCCCAGATTTATAATTCCTGTTGATCATCAATACCGCTGGTCACTTAATGTTTGGGCCAGAATTATTGGGAAAATAATTATAGGACCATATTTTTTTGAAAACACAGTCAATGGAGATTCATTTTTAAACTTCTTGCGCAACGAATTTGAAACTTTTATTGAAGATTTACCTTTACAAACCCTTAGAGAAATGTGGCTGCAATTAGATGGCGCTCCTCCGCATTTTAGCAGAAACGTTAGAAATTATTTAAATATCCAGTTTCAAAACAAATGGATTGGAAGAGGAGGGCCGATCTCCAGGCCTGACTTGACAAAGCTGGACTTTTTTCTTTGGGGTTGGATTAAAGAAAAAGTCTATCAACCTCCTCCAACGACTCTAGATGATATGAAGGTAAGAATTAGAGACGTCATTCAAAATATAAATGTTTCCACGTTAAGAAAAGTAAATTTGTCGTTTATTCAAAGACTTCATGTTTGCCAGCAACAAAATGGTGGTCACATTGATCATTTATTATAATTTTAAGTGTTTGTATTTCAGTTAATATGTTTTCTAGTTTCATATTTATTCATAGCTTGCTTTGACCGACTAATGTTACGCTTCTTCAGTGTTATCAACATAAAAAATTGAACAAACTTAAATATCTCCGAAACTATTAGAGATAGTTATAGAACATATTTAACAGAAATGAAAGCCGGCTAATAGACGAAGACAAGGCATTAAAAAAATATAGGGTGTGTCATTTAAAAAAATGAAGATATAGCATTTTCAAATTTATGTTATTGAATTAATTTTTGTGATCAATTATATATATATATATATATATATATATATATATATATATATATATGAAGTGAGCGTCCCCTGTGTAAAAGTTTAGGTTCAGATGACTTCCACTGGTCATTGGGCGTCCGAGAGACGGACGCTCAATTACCTCTTCATTTTATTTCAAATTATGATACTACAACTAGCAACTAAAAAAGTAAACATTGTACGGAGTTCTACTTGCCTGTTCATTGATACTGTGTATTAGTTTTAGTGCACTGATTGCGAATTGATGGCAGCACAATCGCTCGGTGTACGCTTTTATGGATACTTTTTTTTTCATGTGTAGGATTAGTTGACGTCCGCTACAACTGGCAGCGCTGCACTTCGTTACATTGAAAATAAAAACAATTCAAGTTTGACCACATATATTATATAAACATGCACTGGATGCATTGCAATAAAATATTATAAATAATTAATTCTCTAATTATCTAAATTTAAAAAGGACCTTTTAACACTTCCGTTTTTACATGAAACACAAAATTTTGGCTACCGTCGGAAAGTTCAAACTGATAAATTGTTTGAGACCTCAATAGGTATTAAAGATAATTTCCTAAAATCTCATTACGGGACACACCAAAGCATTACATAGATTACACTATATCTAATTAAAACATGATACTTTATTGTGGGTTAAACGACGGAGAAAAAAATTGTATTGTGTGTTTATTGGGGTTTTTGCTCAAAATGGTTTTTCTTGCTACATCAGCAACTCTTTTATTAAACAAATTTTAAAACCTATATTTACCTTTATTTTTTATGCGTAGCAAGCCTAATGAAGGAAATTTGATGTGCCCAGCACATGTCTTTCTCATACTGGGTATATTGCAGTAGTAAAGAGTACGTAAGGTAAGGAAAGAACAGATACACACATTATTGTTGTTATGTGATGGCATAGGTCAGTCAAAAAACGGCAATTTTTAACATATTCATACTCTCACTTATATGAAATGTACAAAGTAAATCTTATTTCTTTACTTATAATCACCTATTCAGTTTACAAACCAGTGCAATTCTAATTACACACATTGCAAAGCAATCAAATTGTATTTTTATAAACATAAATTATATTAACATATAGAAAGCCATTTAAGTTATGAAATATGCTTTATATATTTTTATTCAAAATATTTATACATTTTACAAAGCATTTTATACAAAGGTACATATACTAGTCATTACAGGGAAATGAGAACGTATTGAGAAGCTTTCAAGTTTATTCATCATATATTATATAGAACATGTGTAATAAGTAAAATCAAGAAAATGTATTTCAATAAGAAATTTGTGTACCAACATGTTTGAATTATCTTTAAAAAAAGGAGTCTACACTTTTTTTCTATAAATTTAATCGTTATTACCAATATTTAACCAAAATTTGATAGAACCATGGTATTTTACTAGAGAGGACAGAAACACACGCGCGAACGGAAGGCACTATAATAAAAAAGTAATTCATTTTCGGTTTGCTATTAAATCGGTTCCTTTATTGAATTAAGTACCTCTTACTATTTCAAAAAAGTTAGTTTGTGTCGTCAGCAAAAGGGTTCTCCTCTAATTAGTAAGCTGTGGTTAAAAATTAGGTGTTTTCCGCCAATCTGTTTCAGAATTAGGTATTCTTACCATTTCAAGTAAGTTGGACTGTAACGTCCAACCAGGTCTTACAATTGATGGTCCAGCTTCATAGGAAACAAATCTATACAACTATCTAATGGACGAATACGCCATAACTTTCCAGTTTCCTTTAATAGACGTTAATACTTGGCCAAAGTATGGTACAATTTGTCAATTGATTGCTAAATTCTGAAAATTGCAGACAAAATACAGTTTACGTTAAGATTTTAAAAAATATGACCCAAGCTTGACAAAATTTGTCTCCTCTGTTTATTACCATATACGCAAAGGTTTCGTAGAACTCTATTTGGCTCATTCACTGCTTCACAACATTAACTCACTTATCTTCATTAGTACTCCAAAACAATGATATACCAGACAATGGTAATAGATGGGTTTATTGCTAACCAAGAATCCAGAATTAAGGTTACTGTAGTTTTCAAAATACTTTGAAAACTGGCCATCGATTTTTTCAGGAAAACAATACTTACATTCTTCGCGTGCAAGTAAGAAAAATATAGTTTGATATCTTACAATCTTGTTAGCTGCATTTGGGCAAGAATGTAAGACAAAAACTATAGCCAGTTTCGACATATTTATTATGTTTTTGTAACTAGATCGAGAGTAAAACTATTGTAAAAAAGTACCTGCGGCAAATAAGGCCCGGCAGCTAATACGGCCCAGTAGCCATAATTGAAAACATACGCTTCTTTCTCAAAATCCGGCAACATCAAGTTGCTTCTAACTACTTGTCCAAAGCCACAGGCTATGACAATAGTGCGACATCTGAATACCATTTACAAAATCAGTTGCAATCCGAACGGCGCGCCGTGTACATGTTCGACTATTAAAATTTACTTAAAATATTTACGTAAATAATTCGTTTGTTTCAAAACAATAAACTCTAGTACATGATACCTTGTGTTCTACACTATATTTTGCTGTGCAAACAATAACAAACAGGTAAGCAGCACACGAAGTTTTTAATTTTTGTATAACTACGAAGCATTTCGGCAAATAAAGCCCACTAACTTTCACCTAATAAGGCCCATTAAACGGTGGGCCTTATTAAACGACGTTGTAAAACATTTTTTTTAGTTCCACAACAACAATGTCATCAAAAGTGATGAAGCGAGCAAATTGGACTGCAGAGCAACTTCAAGCTGCAATTAACGCAGTGGGAGGTAATGAATTGTCGAAAATAGAAGCTGCTCAACGTTATAATATACATAGGAGAACTATTGGAAACCACCTAAAATCTGGCGCTCTAGATAAAAAAATTGGACAATCCAGCATATTAACTCCCGATCAAATAAAACAATTTTCTGAAAGAATAGTTCGTCTGTGCGAAATCGGAATGCCCCTAACACCATTGTTGGTACGTCGCTCTGCATACAAATTCTGTGTTGAAAATAACATTCCACACAGATTTAATGCTGCCAAAAGGGTGGCTGGTAAGGACTGGCTCTATGGTTTTTTAAAGCGCAATCCCAATTTCTCATGACGCAAGGCAACTGATTAGTCCAGCACGTGACCAAAAATTAAATAAACTTATAGTGGATGAGTTCTTTAAGAAATTAGCGAAAATTTTTCATGAAATAGATCTCCATCAACATTCACAGAACCTTTTCAATATGGACCAAAAAGGATGTAGCAACAGCAAGTTATTGGCCAAAAACATACCAAGATTGTCCACTTAGTTGCTCTTGAGGCAAAAAACGTGGCCATTGCTGGGTGTAGTAATGTGCTAGGAAATAGTATCCCACCTATGGTGATATTTAAGGAAAAGAGATTAAAACCTGAATGGGAAGAAAACTTACCACTAGATACCCTGGTTAAAATGGCCGGCAAAGGTAACATGACCTGTGAACTTTTCATTGCTTTTCATAGGCACCTACACCGTTAGAAGCGCAAATACACTATCTTGCTAGTTTTCGATGGAGCTGCTTGTCACTTGGATATCTCCATCAGCGAGGTTGCAGATGAGTTGGATATAACGCTGTTTTGCTTGCCTTCTAACAACACGCACGAACTCCAACAATTAGGCAAAGTGGTTTATCCGTCCTTTGAACATCACTGGGACCAAGAAGTCCTCAGGTTTCGGGAAGCAAATCCAGACCGTCGCTTTGGCTAAATTGGATAACACCCTCGAGCGACAGGCTTATATCCACTTGATCCTACTGTAACTCCTGATTCAGCTTTTGCTCCCTGATTGCCAACTGAACTGATGTGCAATTTAACGATCCTGATTGAGACGACTCTACAGATAACATTCCCCATAGTATGAGAAAGAATATTATCCAGCAAGAAGTTCCTGATAGGATCGAAAACTCTTCTGAAACACCTGCCAAAATCAATAGTACGACACAGACAGAAGCAGAAACTGCATGTCTCGATGAATCTTTTAAAGAATTGCTCCCTATGCCAGAACTGTTTAAATTGAAAGGAAGCAACACTCCGAAAAAATCTCTCAATTACAAGGCTCTGTTGGTAAGCAAAGACCTGTTCTCTTCAACAACTTCTAAATCCAAAGCTATAGTGTCCAAAAAAGGAATAAAGAAACAACCAATACCATCATCATCGAATGTGTGAGTGAGAAAACGCCTAAAGGGTAACCTCCCACAAAGTGATTCTTGGTAATGCTTTATGTGTAACAACCAGAACAATTATGTACGCGGAGCTGTTATTTGTGGCACTTGGTGTTTTTTTTTTGCGAAGAATTTGATTTACGATTTTTTTTGTGGGCTTTATTAAGCGAATGTTCAGGTAATAAACCGCATTCGTAACTTTTTTTAGAAGTATATTAAAAGTTTCTGACAAATTTTAGGCTGCGAATGTAGTTTTAGTTTAATTAACGCTAGTTCGAATTAGGATAATCTTTGTTTTTGTGTTGTTTTTTGCTTTTTTTTGGTAAAGTATTTTTTTCTTATCTTTCTTATCGACCTTATTTGCCGCAGGTACGTAGCTTTGGCTAGGTCACATAAGCAAATCAGTATTGATGTATAAAGCCCTAAAAACACATCTTAAAATACGTATTGAAACGTCCCTGCATATTAAAAACTATTACTTGATTTAAGGCAAGGAATTGTAAACTTTCTAATACCTTGCATCCAATAAATTGATCAATTTTGTGCTGAACAAGTCTTAGATTTTAAAACCAATCAAAGTATATTGTATTATCGGCTTTAATTTATCACTGTAAGAAATACACTCAGCTAATTTTCGGCTTTAATTTAAATATTATTCTTCCTCTTATCATTAGGTATTTGCACATGAATTGCACAATAAGGACAATGCTACTAAGTATGATATAATAAATTGGCTCTACTCTCTGTTAATATTGAAAGTTAGCTATGCAATAACAATGACTAAAATGTTTACAGTACAACGTGCGAAACATCCACCCGCAGTAAAGATAAAAATTTGAAAATGGTCTTGATATTTTTAGAATATTGACCACATGTAAATTCGTTGAAAACTTCACATCGACTTTTTTATTGTGTACAAACATTTGTGTAAAGTATTTATCAATTAACATTAGGAATACAGCTGGACATTAATACATTTTAATACCTAGCTATTTATCAATTAGTAACATTTTTATAGAATTTATATTCATACTTGATTTTAAAAAAAAACATCCTAAAGAAGATCATTAATTTCATGTTATAAACGCTTTTGATACAAACGTAAATACATAGAATCAAAAGTAACATTATGGATAATACTAAAGGTTATTTGTTCTAAAAGTCGACAAATAAGTGGCAACACGGCAGGGACGCCCACTGATACCATTAACTAAATATACAGAGTTCACGTGTCCTGTAAGGTATAAAAGTATTCACTAGACGCCAACTAAACCTACACATGGCTCAGAAGCTACCTTGTACTATAAACGTAAACAGTGTATAACCCGGTGTATACCTGTGGATGCCAACTAACAATGTTTGTGTACTGGATGCCATTTTGATGTGTGTAGATATATATATATATATATATATATATATATATATATATATATATATATATATATATATATATATATATATATTTGGTATATTATAAGAGATACAGAGTCGGTTAAATTAGCAAAGTTGGGCAGAATTACATGATAATTCAAATACCGATAAGAAAATTCAACATTGTTGCCAACTTTCTAAGATATCTGAAAATAACTAAACATCGTCCAAATTTTCAGTCGACTGAATCTTTTTTAATATTCAAAATACGAAAAAGTTATAAGAGAAACTTTTGATAGCAATTTTTACACAAAATGGGAAATGCGAATAAAAAATTTTTTTAGTAATTATTTTTCCAGCTACAACCCAAACACATTTTTTTAAATGGCAACTATAGGTGGCTATGGACTCATTCGATGGCTTATTTTTTTTCTGATTTGAAAAATGTATAGCTTTGTATGTTTAATATTATTAGTTAACTCACAACAAAATAAGCTCATATTCTACTACTAAATTTGTGGAAACAACAAGAAATAATGTACTACGTTATCAAAATAAAATAAATTGAACTTACAACGAAGAATAACAGCAAAAAATATAAACAGATAACACAATCATAGAAGTGCTTCAAAATGCCCTCCATTATTTTGAACATACATTTGACATAGTTTTCAAATTTCGTTTTGAACTTTTAATATACTTTGGGTTCTAATTTGTTGTATAGCAACACGAATTTTATTTTTTAAATCGTCTAGATTACCAGGTTTACTCGGTACACTTTGTCTTTAATTGCACCCCACAAGAAAAAGTCAGGGGGGGTTAAGCCCGGAGATCGCTGCTGCCAAGCTATTGGACCTCGATTTCCTATCCAATTATTAAAATGTTCCTGTAAATAGTTACACACAAATAATCCATTGTGTGCTGGTGTCCCATCCTGTTGAAAATAATTCAAATTTTGAATTACGTTCAACGGAAGGTCGTCCAAAATTTTTTCAAATTCGTTTCGTAAAAAAGTTAGATATCTTTCAGAATTTAACCCTTTATAGGTTGATGGCAAATATAGAAACCACTTCCACTAGAGACTATAGTGTGTGAGTTTTGATAGTGATTTTCGACCTTATTGACTAAAGCAGTGTACCCGAACGTTTGGTGGTCGCTACAATTGCCACATCTCAAACTGCGCGGCAAATTCGCTATAAGTGGCTTGGTATTTTACCACCAACCGTTAAGCACTGCTATTACAAGTTGTGTTGTTGACACGTGAGTGTGTTTTGTTGTGAATTGTGAATTACCGAGAAACAATGTAAGTATGTGAATTCATTTGTTAATTATAATATTTGTTTATGTGCTAACTAGTTTCTAACTCTTAGTTTCGGCTAGGAAGATATCAGCTCTTTTATTTGTAAATCTAACCTTAATTTTTACGAATACTTGTATTATTATACATATTTGCATTGTATAATTTATTTTGCAGAATATGGCGAGCTGGAATTATTCTGAATTGCAAAAGATTCGGCGCAAGAACTTTTTGACTTAGTTGAATTTGGAATCAGTGACGAACAAGCATTGGATTCGGAAGGTGAAGGGGACAGTGATGCCGAGGATGGCCCTGTGCACAATATAACACCAAGCAGTCCTGAACCATCATATTGTGAACGTAGACGTAAATCAAAACGTGCAACTCATTTCCCGTCAGAGCCTTCAAGTTCGGCACGAAGAAACGACAAAAAAATGGTTAAAGAAGGGCAAGATTTTGATTCAGACGATTCCTTCAAAGATAAAGATTACATACCAAAAAATGACGAAAGTGACACCTTTCTTTCGGATGATTCCATTCCCAACTAAGAGTATATCAGTGAAGCAGAAGCAATGCCGCAGGAAAACCCGGAAGAAATTTCTATTGACTTCGGAAATGAGAGTTCTTCTTCTGGAGATGAAAATCAGAGCCAGGCTACAAACAATCAACATCTAAACTGGACTAAGGTAGGAACCGCACCGAAAATGATTGAAAATGTTGTATTTTGTGAACCATTTGGTCCGAAGTCTAATTTACTGAACAGAAGTCCATGGGAAATTGTTGCACATTTTCTTTCTGTGGATTTTCTGCAAAATATTGTTGACAAAAATTTTAGAGTAGCTCGGATTGCAGATGTTATATCAAAAAACCATTTTGCGATACTTGCATCTGAATAACAATGAAAAATGCCCAAAAAAGGGATCTGCTAATTTTGATAAAATGTATAAATGCAGACCTATGATAGATCACTTGAACCAAGCATTTCTAGGTTCATTTTCTTTTGCCAGATAATTATCTGTGGATGAAAGCATGGTGGGATTTAAGGGCAGAACAAGTCTAAATCAGTACCTGCCCCTTAAACCCACAAAACGGGGTTTTAAAGTTTGGGCCATAACGTGTGCGAAAACAGGGTACCTACTTTCATTCAAAATCTATGAAGGCAAAGAAGATTCAAACACGGAGGGTACTCTTGGTGAACGAACTGTTTTAGATCTTAGCTCATCATATCATAAGCGAGGATATTGTTTGTTTTTTGACAACTTTTTTTCGACTATTACTTTATTATCTCTTCTTTTGGAAAAGAAAACGTTTGCTTGTGGCACATTCAGAGCAAACAGAAAACATTACCCTAAAGAACTCTTAAAAGAAGAAAAAGCTATGAAACTCGGCGATTCGGACTTTATAATGAGCAATGACTTATCAGTAACAAAATGGCGCGATCGTGGGAAAAAATCAGTTATTGTAGTGAGTTCCATGCATGACCCATCAGACAACGACGGTGCAAAGAACACACAAGCAGGGAGTAAGAGTCAGTAAAATGCCCACTACCAATTGCAGAATATAATAAGTACATGGGCGGGGTTTACTTGTTTGATCAGTTGGTACACTCTTACTCCATATCTTGGTGGGTCACAATATTTTACTATTTATTAGATGCTTGTATCGTTAATTCCTATATATTATACAGAAAATCGACTGATACCAAACCCATGACCCAACTACAGTTTCGGTCTATTCTAGCAAATGAAATGATTGCAAATTATTACAGCCGTAAGCGTTTGGGAGCTCCAATAATTATGAATAAAAACAAAATTAAAAAAATTGGAGGGCGCAGCGTTACTGTAGAAAGTACTCAGAGGAAGACAGATGTTGGTAGTCATTTACCAGTGCAAGGAAAACACGGAAGATGTGCTTACTGCAGTACTAAAGCAGCAGTTAAAAGGTCCAAAATAATTTGTAAAGCATGCGACGTTGCATTTCAATGTTTCATATTTTACTGTTTGTATTTTTCAAATAAACATGTTTCATAACATTACGATAGTTTTATTGACCAAAATAAAAGTGGCACATATACGTGCCACCAAACAACCACACGAGCTGATATGCACGAAGGGTTGGTGGCACATATACGTGCCACCCAAAAACTATCAAATATTTCAAAAAACTTTATTAAGTCTTTTTGTTTCCATACATATTGATAGTACAGACTCAGAGTCAAAACCGTAAAATAACTTAAAAAATAAGTTGCCTATAAAGGGTTAAATTGTATTCATAAAAAAACGGCCCAAGGATTTTGGTACCAATAATACCGCACCAAACGTTTACTGAAAAAGCATATTGATCTCTCCTCTCAACAGTAATTTGAGGATTTTCTTGGGAACATTGGATATGATTTTTTCTATTGAAGATGCCGTTGTTTGTAAATTTTTCTTCATCGGTAAAAAGAATGATTTTCGAGAATTGATTGTTTGCTAGACTTTCATTAATCAAGCATGTAGCAAAATGTAATCTTTTCTGATAATCTTCAACATACAATGTATTTCCTATATGCAAATGATATGGCTTAAAATTATTTTGTTTCAAAATAACGGGCTTCATATTTGGAAGTGTTGCACTCGTTCACAATTTCACAAAGAGATGTAGTAGGTTTAAATTCGACGTAAGCTAAAACGTTCTTCTGTTTCTGTGTTAACATTAATTTTAAAATTTTGAGATTTAGTAAAAGCCCCATATTTTTTTTAATTCGATTCGAATTTCGTAAATAATCTCACATCGGGTTGTCTTCTTTCTGTATAAGTTTGAAGGTATAATTCCCAAGCAGGATTTGCATCTCTGTTAGACACGTAATAGCAAAAAAGCAATTCTTTATTCAGACGAATAAGCCATTAATAAATTAAATATTCACTATTTAAGTACGAACTACAACTGGTTACAACAAATTATTCAATATCTACTATATGACAGTCAATCAATGAAGAGTTTTGTTATTAATCAAATGAGTCCATAACCACCCTGTATACAGGGCGTCCTGAAAAGAATGGGCCATACTGCAGGGGCACCTTTTCTGGTTTACAATATACTGATTTAAGTCAACTTACCTTAGTACCAAGTTGCTCCCTTAAGGACATACGAGCCTTTAAAGATTTATTTTGTTTTCTATTTTTACACTAACTCATTTATTTTTTGAGTTATTTAATTGAAATTTGGTGTTTATAGGTTTTTGCATTAGCTGAACATGTCTGTGAAATCAGTTTTTTTGTAAAGTATAGAGGGCGTCTGCAGAAACCTATATGTTACATTCTCGTTGTCGTATTTTTTTGGTATGTGAAAAATTTGGCATGAGTAACTTTTTAAAAATTTCATAACTTTATAAAAGGTATACTTGTCTCTAAACTGCACCATTTCCAAAAATGTATTTAAAATTAGTACTACAGATTCTATTACTCTCACGAACATTCAATGTAGTGTATTCAACAGCAATATTAACAAGCAAAAAATGAGTGCCAATGACGTACACTAACAAATAAATTTATGAAGCGACATGAATATAATTTATATTAAATAAGTTAACGGCCGACATTTTGAAAATAAACTTTAGTGTAATGTTTTGATTGAATGGTTTTTGTTGTTTATTTTCGTTCAATTTTCTTGTTAGTCTGTTAAACATTATATTCTGTTTTAAATTTGGTTACCTTTTTTTATTGTATGTACATTTGTGTGCATAATATTTTGGGAGGAGCTACAAGTTAATTAATTTGAAAACTGTGAAGTCCCTTTATGAAAATAAACAGAACTTTATTAAAATTTTGCAATAACTCACATTCAAATATAAACAGACTAACAATTCTATAACGCACACTTACCTTTAATGAAAATCTACGAAAAACTAACAAATTTAATAGAAAATCAGAGCACTTTCCTGTCACAACAAGTAGTCAATAGAAATGCATTATCACAAACTTCGCAGTATTTCGCGGTAAAAATTAGAGGTTTAGACGCAGCTGGTCTTCGTATCAAGGAATATTTCAGGTTTCTAGTAAACAAAGTGATTTAACTGTTTAACAAATCCAAAGAGAAAAATACGATTTATATGAACATGGTGAAATCTCATTTTGTCTAAAAATGGACTTAGACGTTAATACTGTACACCGACGAGTTACTTTTAACCTTTCAAACTAATTTTACATTCACTTCAATACTTGTGAAATTATAAGGAAATAGAATTAACCACCACATAACCACATTTTTTTAAAAAACACATTTAGAACTGTATTTATTTACTTATAATTCATGTGTATAATACAATAAAGTAACAAATATTCTATATACAAAAGGCATTCCTAATACACTAATTTTATAATGAATTTAATTAGACTTAAATACCTATGTAAAATTAAACAAAAATTTAGAAGAAATCATTTCTAACAATGAAATATGCATCATTTTTAACCAACACCAAATAGAATAGTTAAACAATATTTTTTATTACCAAATTTGACGCCAACAGTAAAAAAATTCTCCCAGATCTTACATTAGCTCTCAGAAAATGGAAACTGAGTGCATTGACATGATATGTTAAATACTAGGAAAGAATGCTCTATAAAAAATGATTTCAACAAGTATATTATTTACATATTGCAAAACAGCGTTTTTTTTATGACACGATATATTATTTGATAAATTCCTTAAACTTAATAATTTTAACAAATCTTATGACCCATGGCACAGTTTAAAGTACCTACGTTCTACATATTTTTTATTAGAATAAAAATGAAAAGAGTAGGATATGTTATTAATTGCAACAAATTTTTAACCACATGTTTTTAAATAACACCAATTATGATATGCAGTTAATATTGCACTCAATACGACATCAAATATATATCAATAGTGTTTTACCCTACATGTTCTACAAGTATAGAAAGACAATAGAAAGTAGTAACAAATTTGTTATTGTCACATAGACATTTTGAAAAATGCAGAAGTAAACACAAGATAACATAGATAACATAACAAATTTGGATATGTTCAATTTTACAGTATTAAGGCTAATTTTCATATGAAATTAAAAAACCATTCATAAAATAAAAGTATAAGCTAATGAGTTGTTGATTAATCTAGTATAATAGTGATCACAATGACATGTACGTACTGGACATTGTAGTTAAGACGTAACTTATAAGGCTTAACAACAAAAATGTAATATCAATTGTCTTTAATATTTATAAATAATTTTAAAGCACGGCAAAGACTTAGAAATTTTTTATGTAATAACTACCTACTGTACATACATTAATTTATTATATCATTAAGGTTTTTATCCGTCCTTCAAATTTCACTCAACCCTATTTTACTTTCTTCAATAAACTTTGCACAAATCATGTACAAATGTACATATACATTCAAATTAACATACAAAACTCATTCGTACAATCAATTTTGAAAATATGGCTACTATTTAGTTAAATAAAAGGGACTGCTGACCCATTGTATTCATGTTCATATTAACATTTGTTGTCGGAGCACCTGCTAACATTCCCATAGTACGGGGTTGATACATGGCTGCATTAGTGACCATTGGCCGCATTCCCTATAAATAAAAATGTGATATATTTAAAAGTTACATTTAGAATATATCTTTTACCATGTGCTGCATTTGTGGAAAAACTGGTGGTTGCATTGATGGTTGCGGGCTCATTTGTTGATTCATTGGCTTATATCCAACCCCAGTAGTAGCAGCTAAAGGTTGGGGTGTCCAACTAGCACCTGTTTTGGAACCATTTTTCGGCGAATTCCATTGAACACCCCTAAAACATAATACCCAAAATGAAAATGGCTTAAAGAGAGGAATGTATTACAAATTAATATGGACGAAGTTATGTAAATTTCTTTGTTTGTCCTGTAGTGTTGATATAATATTTCAAAATTCATTAAATTCAACACAAAAAAATATGATTATTATTAACACATTCGCTACAACCTTAATATCATGTAAGAGTACCACAGTTCCAATAACACAATGACTTTTCTTTTTGGTATATACCACTAATTGCTACGTTATACATATAAATTATAATTTTTTTGCGAAATTTTTAGAAACGGTAATGTGGCGTTAGTGGCGTCTGAGATGAGAAATTGATTCTCAGTGCTACAAACGCAAAGGTTGCGTCACCCAACAGTTTAAATTAAAATGTAAGTCATGACTAGTACTATATTGCTTTCTCATAAAGGGAAAGCTATGTAATCGGTTTAAATTTTCAAACTCTTTTTTTTACATTTCTGAATGTTTTGTGGCCTAAACAATATGAAAAACGCATTTTTAGGAAAGAAAATCTCGTGTCTATGCACTATATCTTTTGAAACATTAAAGCTATTGATAAAAAACAAGTTTTTAGAAAAAAAAATTCGTGTCTGTGTGTCTGTTTGTGTGTGTGTGTGTGTGTGTGCGGGATATCCTTTGAACCATTAAAGCTACCGATCTGAGGTTAGGTTCAAAAATTCTTTGCCCTAAAATCTAGGTCAAGTTCGTTAATGAGCAAAATCCAATCAGTGACGGGGCATTTTCAAAGGATTAGAAAATTAAAAAACTCATTGCTTCAAATTTTAAAAAGCTACATAAAAAACAAACTTTTTTATATAATTTCAAAATAAAACATATATAATAACCAGTGGCGCGCCGTTTATAGGGTACAAAATTGTGCATTTTTAATTTATCAACCGATTTTTTTAAAAGTCGGGTATTGGGGGTTTTAAGATCACTAGTATAAATCATTTGTGAAAATAAACATATTCATGTAATTTAAACGATATTAATCATTCTATAACCTGTAGCTCTAATCTCACTTCCTACTGCAAGTTAGAAACACTTTCAACAATACTTTAACACCGACACAATTCTAAATAACACTTTCATTCAAATGAATCAATTCAAAATGGCGGATCAAAAATGGGGGATTATCATGTTTAAAACCCGATATGACTAAAATTCAGGTATTGTGGGCTATTTGCAACTTAGTTAATTTGTTATTAGGGTGCAAAATTTTTTTGAAAGTCGGGTATTGGGGGTTTTTAAGATGATAAGAATAAATCATTTGTCAAAATTAAAAAATTCAAAATGTCGAATCAAAAATGGGACCTTTGAAGTTATTTATTCACATATATGAGAAAAGCATTATGCCAGTTAATTTGGCAGCGGTTTTTTATTACTAGCAATCAGGTGATAAAATATAAAAAGCTTAAAATAACTCAATTCGACTTAAATGTCTACTAGAATTTTACTTCAGATTAAAATTTTTGAAACATGGCTCAAGACATAAACATGGAAGTCCAAGACAACGTGCGTGAAAGTATTGCGCATCTTTTCTTATTTTTTTAGACCAACATTATTTGCAACTTTTCCTCAAAGTTCTTCCCTCTTGAGATTTATGGCGTTTTGAAGATGATCAACACATTTTTTTTTGGTATTTTTGCTGCCAATGTTGCTTCTGTTAGATTTGTTATTTCTTTTTAGGAAAGCATTTCTTCAATCTTGTATAACATCTTCTTGGCAATTTTGTTTTACTTCTGGACCTTAATGTTCCAGTAGAATAAGTATTAAGATCTAAGACTTGCCTAGCAGTTGAAAAACTATTATCAAAGTTATCTATATAAATGGATCAAATTAAGTAATAATGTAATACATCGTTTGACGCATGACCTGCACCGCCAAGATCGTCTAGAACTCCGCTATAAACCATAAAACAAAGAATTAACCCACTAGCACTAGGTTAGCATATAAATCTTTATCTCATATTTATGGTGATGTATTGTCTAAACGACAGTCTTCTACGGTAAAGTATTTTAGACTCATCCAACGAAAGTTATTTATTTGGAGTATATAATCGTTCCATTGTTTTATTGAAACACGTTATGATGGGCCTGATCTTGTATAATTTATCACTAGAAATAAATTCGCCTTGATTAACGTTCTTAGAGAAGTGTAGAGCCTCATAATAAGTAAAAACCTTTTGCGACTGATAAATTCACTAAAACAAGGTACACTAAAAAATATGTTTTCCAGTAGTCTTGCAGTTTTGAACACTGAATACTTCCCATGCAAAGAAAGAGACCCATAAATGTTTTGAATTCATCTTTCGTAATTGGTTTCCATGCACTAACCCTACCTTCTCCTTTTTCTAGAAATAAGGTTTCAGCATAAGCATTTGACTCTGTACACAATAACTCAAAAATAATCAATTGGTGTACCGTCGTTTGGTACAGGAATCTTTAGCCCAGGAGTTGCTTGAAAATTAAAATGTTTTAAGCACTCTGCACAATCTGCAACAGGATTTTTCATAACTATTTAGTCATTTTCAGAGTGTATATCAATATTTTGTTGATCTATATTTTCTTCGTATTAACATTTACTTTATCATCCGTAACACTATCTTCACTTTTGCAAACCCACTCATAATCACTAACATCTAAACTTTTATAACTGTTTTCGGATGCATACAATTCTTCTGGCTATTGTCTTGTTAAAATTTGGTTTATTCCACTTCCAGATTTTGCTCCACTTAAATTACACTTATTTATCATAAAACTACAAACCAACCAATTTATTTCAATTTCATAAGAGCAGCGAATGTGTACGCACTATATATGAAACTCAACTAAAACCATGCATCATTTGTAACTACTCACATGTGGCATTGGTATCACAAGGAATGAAAAGGAAAGCCACTTGTTTCATTTCCTCCCGAAAGGGAGGGTGGGCTGCTCGAGCTTTCCACGCTCCTTCAGCCACAATGATAGATTCCCAATATACATTACGTATATATGCATGGTGGCACTAAGGATGGGTACGGTCACGACAGGATCGGAAGGAATGGAATTAGGGTTCTGGGGGAAAATACTACCCCAGCATTCGCCTACATATTGGTGTAACCAAACTGGAATGTCTGGCAATTAAAAAAATTATGGAATTCTGTACTAGTACGGATAGCAAACGACCAAGACCCATAATAGTCAAATTTCTGTCGTATTTTAATAAAAAAAAGTGTGGATTGCAAAAAAGATTTTAAAACTGTTTTTTTAATTACTGAGTCATTAAAAAAGTGTCCTATGTTACTTTATCATAACACGTGTGACGTTTATAAAACATCTGGACTTTAGATGGATGAATTATTGTACATTTCTCTATGAACAAATCGTGTATTTGATAAAGTATGTGAAGATTTCTACACTCTTCAAACAGATACGTGCATATAATACTAAGCAATGTGCCGAAACAAAATAAACATTGGATATTGGTAAACACTAAACTCTCATGCAATCAATTTTATCACTTAGTAAATTTATAAATAAGTCGATTATATTTTTATTTCGTACTAATACATTATAAGCAAATAATCCCTTAGTTACCGTAACCATAAGCACGTTCATAACTTCCTTGGGAAGTTATGAACTGGTATATAGGCAATTATAGATCTATAACTGCCCTCTAATGTATTTTGACAAATATTTGCAAACTTGTCAGTTGATATATTCATAGTAACCATGCCTACTTAATTTTTAAACAACGTACATTTAATTTTAATAACCAACAAAATTTCGTTTTTTTTTTATTAGTATGAAATAATAGTACATTAGATAACAAGAGAATGAAGTGACTCATTTAATCCCGTGAATAGAGTTTGTTGGTCGAGGGCTTTAGCCAGAGACCAACAACTATTCAAGGAACTTCAATCCCATGGTATTTATACTATTTTTTGCACTTTGTGGAATAATAATAGAAATAATTATATTATTTTCTGAAAATTAAAATATTACATCTATGATAAATTTAAATTATTAGAAAAGTCACTTTGACAAAGAAGCTACACTATTCAAGGCTAATGAAATTTATGAATTATTTTTGAAATCCCAGATGTTTCAATGCCATAACAACGAGGAAATAAATAATAAACAACATTCGTCATTGTGAAAACTTAGTCTGTTGACGACGTGTAGTTGCGAAAATGGATGAGTTTGATATTGAAGCAGCGGCTGAAGAGGCTGTTAACCAACTATTGCCCTCAAAATCCAGAAAAGTATATGAAAAATCTTATGAAGATTTTATAACATGGTGCTGTCAAAAGAAGATACCAAATCACACCAATGAAAATGTCTTTTTAGCATATTTCAATGAAAAAGCAAAACTGTATGTGCTTCCACCTTGTGGGCGAATTATTCCATGGTGAAATCGATGGTAATGGTGAAAAGTAATATTGGCATATATGAGGGATATGTTGAAAGCTCTATAAATAACAAAAAATAATAGCAGAAAAAATTTTTGGGCATGAAAATGAAAAAAAAATTGATTCAGAAAACCAAATAAATACTATCAATGCATCTATTGTTTCAACATCATTCAATAATGTTCTTAATTCTAAGGACAACGATTTTGGTAGATTTTTTAACTTTAATAACTGTACAAATGTAAATATATCTGTAAATGTTAAACAAAAGTAGATGTTATCTTAAATGTTAATTGCTGATTTTTATTAATAAAATTATTTAGTAGAGTGAATTATTTATTTTTTAATCCTCTGAGGATTAAATTATTTTTTAATCCCTACAGATTAAAAGTAACACTTCAGTCCCTGAAATGGGGGAACCAAATAGTACTTTTAATCCACGAAGTGCAAAAAATTATTTATCATGGGAGTTATGGATGTTAATAACCTCAGGCAACTATACGCTATAAGCAAATAAACCCTTAGCTACCGTAACCATAAACACGTTCATAACTCCCTTGGGAAGTTATGGACTGGTATCTAGGCAGTTATAGATCTATAACTGCCCTCTAATCATTCTAATGTATTTTGACTAAATATTTGCAAACTTGTCAGTTTTTATATCCATAGTAACCATGCGTACTTAATTTTGAGAACAACGTTCATTTAATTTTAATAACCAAAAAATTTCATCTGCATATTTCATTTTTAACGTAGTAGTATGAAATAAAATTATTTATCTATCACGGGAGTTATGTATGTAACATACCCATAACTCCCGTGATATATAATTAACTATTGTATTATTCAGTTTTGCAAACTTTAAATAATATTAAATTGGTGATTTTCTTATTTTTTCACTTTTTTTGAGAATGAGTAACATTACTTTGTTTTGATTTAAAAATTAAAACTCCATACTATTGCTTTAAGTAGAACGTTTTCAATTAAGGAGCTATGGAGTAGTTTCCTTCATAGTTATTACGATTATTTATTTCCTTGAGTTAGAACTAAAATAATTGCGGTTTTTATCTCCATTCTTTGTTTTAAATTGAAAACAATGATTATCACATTTAACTCTTTAAAATACACTCATTTATTAAGTAAACATTGAGTTGATATGAATCTTTACATTAGAGATTACGAATAAATACTAAAGAATACTCTAGAGATTAATGCCCCAAATAATCTAAATAATATATTGCTAGAAAATAAATTCAAATCGATTAAAATATTTCATATAAATATTCGTAGCATAAACAGAAATCTAGACGAGTCAAAAATCTACTTAAACCAATTAAGTGTACAATTTCATTGTTTAGTGTTAACCGTGAAAATAAGAAATTCTTCCAAAATTAAAGGGATACGATATTGTATACAATAATGGTAATCTAAATCAAAATAATGGAGTAATAATATTAATTAAAAATCACATTAATTGCAAAACCAATAAAACATATAAATGGATAAATAGATATAAATGATCATAGCATAGTACAATTAAAAATGTGTGAAGGTGGTAAATACACACTGATGTCTGCTATGTATCAACCACCCTCAACATGTATACGTTTATTTTTGGATACTTTAAAATCGTACTTTGATTTAATAAAATGTGAAAAACGAACTATGCTATGTTTTGAGATGATATAAACATAAATATTCTTTCAGATTGTTTATTTACATATGAATATTTAAATATACTTGGTCAAGTGATAAGGGTAAATCATAACAATTTGTATTGTGAAAAATCGGCCCCAAGTTATATGATCTAATCCCTATTATTATTGCACAGAAAACGTAAAAAAGCAAGTAAGTACAAAACAATATTAAATTCAACAGGTTTTCGGCAAACAGCTATTAATTAGTAATAAGGTATCTGAATCACATGACCATACATCTCACTGGGAGTACAAACAAAACCTCTACATCACCTTAAAACATTGTTTGGTTTAAAAGATTTATTTTGTTATTTAAAATGCCGTTTTGTATGGTAGTATATTGTGGTAGAACGAGTATAAGAGACAGACCTTGGTCAAGTTTTTTTAGAACACCATTGAAATTTACCACTAATCGTAAAATAGATAGTTTACGTAGTGATTTCTTACTTTACAAGAATTATTTTTAAACCTTCCTAATCAAAAAATATATTATAATAAAAGTACACAGGATGCAATTTTAAGTTTACAGTGCATTGGATAACAGTACACCAGTCTTATTTGTATTCCTAGATCTTGCCAAGGCCTTTGATGCAGTAAGTCATATAAAACTATTGCAGGCTTTGGAAGAGATTGGGGTGCGAGAAAAATACAATTTGTACAACTTAACTTGTACAGTTAAAAATAATCAAACGATAGTTAAATGTGGAGTTCCACAAGATACTGTTCTCAGTCATCTACTGTTTAGTATTTATATCAAAAAAATGAATCACAAGGTTTGATTGTTAGTTTTGCAGATGATACTTCTATATTTTACAAAACATCTTTGTGGTCGAAGTTAAAAACATTAGTAGAGTCTGAACTTAAAATTATAAAAAAATTGATTTGGTGGTAAACTACTAACAATTAACTTTCAAAAAAACTACATACTTACAAAAATAATTTACCTAATTTTCCTAAGATTGAAACAAATGACGGTGTTCAAATTGAGGAGGCTGACACTGTAAAGTACCTTGGAATAACAATTGATGCACACCTACGATGGAACTAACTCATATCAAATTTGTTAGTAGTCTTAGCACTCTTTTGTATCGTTTTAAATTACTAAAAGGTTTTCTACAATTTGACCAATTAAAAAAAGTGGATTTTGCCTAATTGCATTTAAGCTATGGAAGTTTGGATTGGAGCAGTGCAGTAAATAAGCAAATAGAAAATAGAAATCATGCAAAAGAAATTTTTGAAAATAATTTTAAATCAATCCATCCAATTTTCTTTAAATTGATTCAAGTTTATTTCATTCACGTCAACTATACTTTTCATATTCCGTTTTATAGTTATAAAAATAATGAACTGTCGCAAATTGATCAAGATTATGACACACGCTTAAAAATATATCATATAAAAGTAGCAAATTGGTTGGTTAGAGGTCATACAGTTATCTTGGTCCTAGGTTATTTAACAGTCTTCCAATAAAAACAAAAACAAAATCAAAAAATATTCACGTTTTCAAAAAGAAAGGCTTTATTGCTCGTTTTACCCGTCCGTCCGTTCGTCTAACAGAAGAATGAAAATAGATAGCGATCTCAAATCTTCGAAATTGCTTAATTAGACTTAATCTCTGGACAACTTCAAGCAACAGTTACTACTAAGTAGAATTAGAAGAGTGTACTCACTGCATGTCACCTGCTCATTAACGTGAATCGCTACGCGTTCTGAAAGCCATACCGGAAGGTGACTATTTTTCATGCTACGAGGATAGGAAAAAACGTTGGCATAAGTGCATTGTGTCCGGAGGTGATTACTTTGAGGCAGAGGAATTGGATTTGAAAGGATAAATAAAGATTTTTTGAAATAAATGCAATGGCACCTTATATTTTGGACTGGATTTGTATACTGTATCCCATTTTGATTGAAATTGAAAGGTATCTCATTTGCGAGCAAAGATAGAAAGATATTATTGTGTGGCACTTATTTTGCATTAGTAACCTCAAAGAATTTTACGTTAATTTAACATTTTTTACCCTCCTCCCTCCACCAACGGAAACCTCATCATTCTCTCGATTGTCTTTATTATATTTTTTTGACCTGGGTTTATAAAATGATCCATAATTAATTAAATTTCTTTTTTAACCTATAAAACGTGATTATACTAGGTTGTCTCTGTTCTCGAAACCTACATAGATGTCAACTTACTTAATTATCAAAATTAATACCAAGGAAACTACATTTACCTGTTAAAATACAAATTTATTGCTCCGTCGTCGTTTTCACTGCTCTGATCAAAGCAAATCAGCATATCACATTTTTCAAAGTTTTCAAAATTTTGATTTTCTGCCATATTTTGCACAATGAACAAAAATAATTTTAATCAGATTTGACAGGTCAATTACATTTAGATCCGACTAGGCCCAGCCTACTTACAAATTTAGATATAAAGTATTGTTAATAAGTTTTATTGCCATTAATATTTTTTTCTGAAGTATATTATAATCGCGTATTTACATATTCATAATTATAATAAAGCAGTAAGAATCTAGTAGGCCTTTTTTAATACTCAAATACATCTTAGACGTTCAAGTAAATACGCCTTTATACTGAGTTTATAGGTTTCATGGCCAACTATTTACTATATGATCATACTGTTAAATTAACATTACATTCGTTTTTGAGGTTAATAATGCAAAAGATGTGCCACACAATATATATTTTTTGAAAGCTGAAAGCTTTATATAATAAAAAAATCTACAGGGTGTTCCATTTAAAAAAAAACTGCGAAGAAACTGACTTTTTGTGGGGAAAACTATGCACGTCACTAAATTCTTAGGAGAATTCTGTATAAAACCCACTTTTCACCATTTCGATAAATTACAAGGCAACACAGTTACGAGGGTGATTAAAATGTGAAAAAAATTTTGAATTTCGCCCTGTATCTCAAATACTAATAGGACTATGACAATTCTGTTTGTGGCATCTTTCGTTTTACGAAAAAGTACAACAGGGTTGCGAAAACCGCATCTTTCTATTTTTGCTCACAAAATTTCAACCAAAATGGGACACAGTGTACATACATATTCTACTATTGAAACCTGGACTTAAATTACTGTTTAAAAGGATCAATTCCTACAGAATCGTCTGAAACTGAACGAAAATAGGGAATTACTACAAAACCACAAAATCTCAAATATCTCGAAAACCGTTGATTTTTGAATATAGGTAAATATGGCTCAATCGATCACAAATGAGACATACAAATACCTCCTTGAAAGTTGGTATCTAATTGGCAATCACCCTGTATAACTTACATGTGAACTATCTATAAAGTTACAGTAAAGTAAGCATAACCTAGACAATTATTCACTTGAAGTGTTCTGGCCCGACCAAAGTTACAGTAAAGTAAGCATAACCTAGACAATTATTCACTTGAAGTGTTCTGGCCCGACCAAGTAATCATTTGCAAACAACGCTAGTCCTGTTCTAAAACTATTGAACTAAAATAAATTAAATTTTATGCCCTTCTTTTATGTATGTCTTCACACAATATATTTTACAAGTGTTCGACTTAATACCTAAACAGCCATTCCTTTAGAAGACATTCATGAGACTATAACATAACCGTGACCATAAACACATTTGAAATATACAAAATAAAATAAATAAATAAATAAAAAAAATAATCAAACCAGCAACTAAATCCCATAATGGACCACCTTTTAAAAATATTTGCAAAAATTTCATATCATAGTGTATCAATAATCAAACGGTATCAAAATCGATAGCACATGTATTAATTTAACTCATAAATATTTCATATCTGCCTTAACATATAACTCATAATAAGACATTAAATCATACTTACTTAACAGCTGGAGGTCTAATTGTAAGATTTTCGGCAAGAGAAGCAAGACTGGATTCCAAATCTCCAGTTATTAAGGCACCACTTGACACACTACTATTATTATTATTGTTATTGGTTGTTTGATATTGATTCTGCACATTCGTTCGCCCAATCTGATTCAATGGTTGTAATACACCGCCCAAACCGTCAAATGCTATAACAAATATACATTAGAACTAATTTAATTATTACATTTAAAACAAGCTATAAATGATCAAGAAGTAGAAAGCCCACTTACACACTAAATACAAAATGAAGCAAGGCTGTGCAAACACAAAGCAGCAACTTTAAACAACAATTACAAATAAAAATCACCTGATTGTGAACTAATTGCAGTATTTTGCGTGAATACAGGCAGTCCCTCATATTTGTTGAACACAGATGGAAAATTATTGTCTAAGGATATAAGGACAGGAGTATTATTATTATTGTCAGGATAGTTTAGTGTTATTAATTCATTAAATCAAAATAAAGGTGGAGGTGGGCGTGGTGGTGCTGTTGACTTTTTCACGTTATCTAAATCGTGAATTGTGAGTTCAGAACTACTAGAATTCTTAAGCAAATCATCTTTTTGAAAATAACTGAGTACATCTTTTATAGGTTTATGATCGGAACCAGAAGGTGAGTCGCAACAGAGAAGTAAAGGAGGTGTGGGATCATCTATAAGGAATGGATTAAAGGAAGATTTCTTTTCTTCCGCAGCTTGCGTAAAACAAAATACATGTTATTTTCCTAGCATTGGTTGAATTCTGTTTCTACATATTTAACCGTTTAGAACAATAAGGAATGCCTTAAATGTAATAGCCTGTGCACGTATGAAAAATGTGCAGTTATTAAAAAAAAAACATTACAAACAAAGAAAAAAGATGTTAATACATGAATTAGTTAGTAATTAGGAAGACAAAACCATATTATTTAAATGCCCACATTTTCGTTTATTTTCAACAAACGTGCATTGTTAAGATTGCAATCTGTGATAGAAGGCAGTGGTTAGTGACGACCAGCATAGGTGGATAGTCTACAGTTGTAACGCCAATTTTGAAAACTTACTTTTTGTTTCTGTGGATCCAAACACTGACTCAAAGCTGCTCTCTGTTACAAAAGAACCATTTGTTATCACAGGTTGTTTTCCATAATCTAAGGAAAAATTGAAATTTGTAGTAAATAGTTGTTACAATAGAAAATTAAATTGTATTAAAAAAAAGTAATGATTAAATACATTCCTAAACAATGCTATGTAAATAAGAGCGAAATAAGAAGGGGAGAACAGTGTCGATTATAACAGGAGACAAAAGTAACACGAGCGATAACGGCGTCATCTGTTTCAATTATATTGAAACGCGCGTATGAGGCAAAGCAGAAAGCGGTCGGGATGTGTGATATTTAGTTATCATGCATCCTACGTACTCATTTCATAGACAAACGTTTATAAACTGCTGAAATACTTATTTTCGTAACTAGTGTGCTGTTTACACATTTCTTGGTGCGAGGCCGTTCTTTTTTACCCGAGACATAACCGAGGGATAAAATATAAGGCCGCACATGTTGCGAACAAAATTTTTTGTAATTGTTTACATAAAACTAGAAAAATTTGAAATATGTGATGACAAATGTCAAATCAAATACATAAACAAAAAAGTTTATATATTTAGTTATATACCACTTTTTTGTTTATGTATTAAAAGTAACGATTACAAAAACGGAGATAAACGTGGCGACACAAATTGTTTGTTAAAGCTTGAAGTGTTTAGATTGGCAATATTTCAAGGTAAAAGTAGACTAGTGCAGTTTTTGATTTATTTTTTAGTGAATAGTGGCTCGCTGTTTTGCCTAAAAAATACAGAAATGTAAACAGTATCATTCAACGTAAAGCGGTGTCGGTTGTAGCATCATGCTACAGTGTCGATTGTAACGTGTTACAATTAACACCCGCTTTTACTTTTTAGCCAAAATATTTCTTCTTTATAGTTCACTTTGAAAAATGATGAAACCCAGATCAACAACGATCGAAAGGGAACTGATACCAACAATTATTTATGAAGAAACGGCAAGGAAGGTAATTTATAATGAACAATTTGTTAGAAAAGTAACTAAGGACTATGCAATGTGCCGTGTTTCATTAAATCATTTTGTGAATGCTCTACATAACAACTTACTACCTAAAGTGGAATACAATCATTACAATAAGGAGTCACAGCTAGTAAAATACTGTGCAAAAACTGTCGATTTGTACTTTGGACTCATTACAAAGGGACCTACGTAAACTAACGTTTCAGTGTGCATCTCCTAACAGGCTAATTATCCTCAAAAATGGAATGATAACAGGCTAGTAAAAAAAGTTTGGCTCGCAGCTCGCTTGAGAAGAAATCCTCGTTTAACACTTGGCACTCCCCAAAGCAACCAGCCTTGCACGAGCCATACATTTTCAATAAAGAGAACATCTACATTTTTTTTAATAAATTGGCAACTGTATGGGAAAGACAGTTGTGAACCACAAAATATTAACAACATTGACGAGACTGGTGTCCCCACGGTTCAAAAACAACCAAGTTAATAGCTAAAAAGGAAAGCAAGCAAATAGAGTCAATAGTATCTGTAGTACATGGAACACCTGTTACGCTGTGTGTGTGTGGCTGTAAACGCAGTTGCTAACACAATTCCGCCCATGTTTTTACTTCCCCGGTTACATACAAGGATCACTTTATTAGAGATGGGGCTATTGGATGCATAGGGGCAGGAAATAAGTCTGGATTGATGCAAAAAAATTACTTTGTGAAACACGCTAATAAAATTCTAATTTTATTGGATAATCACTCTTCAGATGCATCTATTTCCTTGATAGATTATTGCAGAACGGTCTTTTTAAAAAATATTTCAACAACTCTGCAGATCAATGGATGAAGAATAATCCAGGAAAGCGCATGATCATCTATGATTTACCTTCAGAGACACTACTACGCCACAATCACAACCGACAGCATTCATGACACCTAATATTCTGAAACCATTACCTAAAACAGATCATTCCAAATCCAGGAAAAGGGGACGAATGAAACGAAAAACCGCAATATTGACCGACACACAGAGAAGATGTCAATCAAAGAACAACTTGTAAAGAAAAAAGTTCCAGTAAAGCGCACAATTGATCAAAATTACACACAAAAAGCCGCAAGTTTCAAAACTGATACATCTAGAAACAAAGGAATGAAAACAGTAAAAAAAAGGCCAGGTAGAAAATTACTCTTAAGATTCTTCCGATGGTGACACTTGGTGTTCAATGTGTGGAGCACAGCTGGGATGTTCCTACAAGAGAATTATTTTGTAGTGAATTTACCAACCTTATATACCAAGCCACAATGTCCATATTTCACCCTGAAGAAATACGAAGATTCATCAGATTTGACAAGAGAACCCGGAATGCGCGCTTGGAAACCGATAAGTTAGCAACGGTGTCGTACGTTTGGGATTTATTCATTCAGCAAGCACAACCTGCGCCATACCCGATACAATGTAACTATGGATGAACAACTCGTTGGGTTTAGAGGAAGATGCAGATTCGTTCAATATGTGCCAAGTAAACCGGCAAAATATGAACTTAAAATATTTTGGATGTTTGAATCTAAATCTGGTTATGTCTAGATGGTTCAGTTTATATCGGTCGCCAGCCCGGAGAACCTCCACATAATACCCTGGGGCTTGAAGTAGTACAAACTCTTGTGCGTGGCATTCATAATTCTGGTCTCAATTTCACGATAGACAACTTCTTCACTAGTGTTCCGCTAGCAATTTATCTGTTGGATAAAAATATTACTGTTATGGGTACACTACGTCAGAATAAGCGTGACATTGAGAAACAAATGAAAGCCTCAAAAGATCGTGTAATCTGCTCTTCGTCGTTTTTCTTTCGAAATAGCGTATCCATGGTAAGTTACGCACGTAAAAAAAACAAATGCGTAATTTTACTAAGTACCATGCACCACGACGCGTCTATCAATGATGGCGCCAAGAGGAAGCCTGAAAAATAAAACAAAGGGGGGTCTTGACGTAATGGATCAAATGGTGTCGACATACACGTTCATCATTGATGTTGCAGCACTCAGGGCATATACTGTCATTACGAACGAACATCCAAACTACAACATAGGAGTGACTCACAAACGCAGATTGTTTTTGAAAAATTTAGCGAAGGAACTAGTGATATCACATATGCAGAGAAGATCTACTAACCCTAACCTACGGCGTAGTGACTGGGAGTGTCTAAGCAGATTTATTGATATCTCGGGTCCGCCAGCCGCTCAAACAAGTGCAACAATTCCTAAAAAAAATTTAACCAATAATGTTCACTTTCATATTTAATATCACGTTTGTAATGTATATGTATAAATAAATAAAGTATTACTTCAATAACTATGTTTACGTGATTTTATATAACGGGTCTCAGAAGCCCGGATCATGTAATGCCGATATTTTATCGGTTAAGTATACTAGAGTTAAGAAGGCTTCGTAAATCGTAAGTACAGAGATGACAACTCAGTAGTAAATGCATCAAAAAAAGTTTGATATGCATAAAAAAAATCAAACGTTCAAAACACTATAATAGGCATTAAAAAACTAAAAAATTGTAAAGATAAAAAATATAAAAATGACAATTCAGATAACTAACAAAAGAACAAATGATACAGTAACTAAAACAAAATTCTAAAAAAAAATAATAAAAAACGAAATTAAAAATACAACTAAAATAAAAATTCAAGATATAAGAGGTTTGAAAAAACTAAGTTTTATAAATTCAATGAAGCATACTCATTTATGAATGTTTCGTAGAAATCTGGCATTTGGCACAAATTGGTTAACAAATGTTTTTCAATTGACATTAGTGCTAATCCCGATAAACGTTCTTGGCTTATTTTACTTCTTGAATAAGTTTTAATTATTCCTAGTCTATACCTTACACTTTACTATACCTGGATCCTTTACAACGGAAAAAATTCTGATGTCAACCAACTACCACCTGTACACCTTGCGTAGCTGAAGATTTCAACTTCACTTCACTGCTAAGTCAAATACATAAGAAAATAAATTGTAAGTTATAAAATTGCATGCTTCAGAAACTGATAACTACAATCTGAACTGCCCGTATTTACATTACCACAATCTATCTAACACTAGACCAAACACAACACGTGGAACGTGGATGTATTGTGCAATCGACAGTCGAAACCGACCGACATACACCGAACTCGCACTATGAGTTTAATACTCATATTTGAAAATCTACGGCTCAAATTTTCGAGCCTCAAGAGCGGGCCGCTGGCGTGAGTCACCATGCAGAGTGAACAACTTTTATTTGAGCCTCTCATAAAGTAAAACTCGTGACTGTTGAATGTTAGTTATACCTTAGTGACTCCCATCAGAAAATTTGAATTGAGCATTTTACTAGACGAGCTGGTATTTAAATTTTTAAGATATATTCAAAAAATAAAAATAAATAAATAAATAAAATTAGGCGATTTAGAAATTATGATAATAATTATTTTTATAGGCGAGGATCAGCCCACCTGCTTCATCTGACCAGCCGCTGCTGTTTGAAATCGATACAATAAATTTTTTTTTTGCGGGTGACGGCGCAGTGATTGCCTATTAAGGTACTCATAAAACTACACAAGCCGGTTCCGAAATCGATGCCCTGCTGAAGGGTCTAAACAGTCTCCAAATTTGTATAATTGTAGGTGTATGATTACCACAACTGATACTCTCAACTCTATGATTAAAGACAGAATAAAAAAAAACCTGAATTTAATTTGTATTAGAAAAATTTATTTAAGTTTACATTTGAAAATGTAAACTTTCACCATTACGACATAATAAAATACTTATCTTTTTTGGGTTTTTTAATGGTGTATTTTAAATTATACAATCTAAACGTTCAGATAACACTTACAGTTATCTTCGTCAATAGTAATATCTGTTAAAATTGTTAAAGATGTTGTAAACACTTTCGTAAAAGTTGAAAAATTAAAACATAAACATCAGCCTGCTATCAATGTAACAGTTTGAGAAACGTATAAAGCCAACTATAGAATAAATTTTAGTAATGAATAATTAGGTCATTAAAAATTAAATATTGTTAAACTGTCTTAAAGATGACAAATCAGAACACTCCCTAACGGCGAAAGCTAACAATGAAAAATGTCAGCCAAAAAACATTTTTAACAAAATTTAATCAAGTTATGATTTAAGTGTCAAGTTGTGAAAAACTTCAATTCCAAAATGATAGAAGCATTCATAAATATAAACATGACATCGAAGAAAATAATCCAGTTAAATCTAACAAAGAGATATCTTTATCAATTAGTGTTATTAACAACGAAAAGCATAATGCAGAACGTTTTTTGTTTCTTTGTAATGTTTTAATTTTAATCTTAATTTCAACTACTTATGTTAAATTATAGTGCTGTGGTAATTTAACATATAATTGGTAAAGCATTTGCTTCAAGGTCTAGGAAAAACACAGCAAAAAACCTAGACATACCAAAAGTCAAAATTAAAATCAAAATTAAGACGTATCATTATGCCTTTTTTTAATTATAAGATGCCAAAACCTATTTAAACGGATTTCTTCTCGTCTATTAAAATTATTAGGGTGTTTATATATTTCAATAGCTTCACGCTGTAAATGAACATAATAATGAGTTTGTCTTGAGAATATTTCCATATTGTCAAATTGAATGTCATGATTTAGATTATTCACGGCATGGTCAGCAGCAGACTTCTCTGGTTGACCTAATCTACAAAATCTCATCTGTTCTTTACGTCTTGTACCAAAGCTACGTTTTGTGGTTCCGATGTATACTTTTCCACATAAATAAGATAACTTATACACTCCAGAAGATGATAAAAGGTTTGACACATCCTTAGGTGATCTTAAATGTTCTTTAATTTTTCTTGTAGGTTTAAAAATAGTCCTAATGCCATATTTAAGATTTTTAAATTCTATCTGCAACATTAGCTATAAAAGGAAGAAAAGCAGTACCAACATTCAGAACTGGTTTTTCTTTAAGGTTACATCTAGAAGGTGTAATAACATTATTAATATCTGTAAGTGAGTATTCATTATCTTGTAAGGATTTTGTTAAAAATTTATATTCATCCTTCAAAAATTCAGGGTCAGGGTTTTGCTCGATCTACTAAAGATTTAATTGCACCAATTTTTTGACGTGGATGGTGGTTAGATAATTTACGAAGGTATCTATCAGTGTGTGTCGGCTTTCTGTAAACCTTTAAAAGACAGTGAATTATAACTTTTAGATATTAATCTACGTTTAAATAGGTTTTGGCATCTTATAATTAAAAAAAGGCATAATGATACGTCTTAATTTTGATTTTAATTTTGACTTTTGGTATGTCTAGGTTTTTGCTGTATTTCCTAGGACTTGAAGCAAATGCTTTACCAATTATATGTTAAATTACCACAGCACTATAATTTAACATAAGTAGTTGAAATTAAGATTAAAATTAAAAAATTACAAAGAAAAAAAAACGTTCTGCATTATGCTTTTCATTGTTAATAACACTTGCACTTATTGATAAAGATATCTCTTTGTTAGATTTAACTGGATTATTTTATTTGATGTCATGTTTATATTTGTGAATGCTTCTATCATTTTGAAATTGAAGTTTTTCGCAACTTTACACTTACATCATAACTTGATTAAATTTTGTTAAATATGTTTTTTGGCTGACATTTTTCATTGTTAGCTTTCGCCGTTAGAGAGTGTTCTGATTTGTCATCTTTAAGACAGTTTAACAATATTTAATTTTTAATGACCTAAAATTTATTCTATAGTTGTCTTCATATGTTTCTCAAACTGTTATGTTGATAGCAGGCTGATGTTTATGTTTTAATTTTTCAACTTTGACAAAATTGTTTACAACATCTTTAACAATTTTTACCAAATATTACTACTGACGAAGATAACTGTAAGTGTTATCGAAACGTTTAGATTGTATAATTTAGAATACACCATTAAAAAACTCAAAAAAGAGATAAGTATTTTACTAAGTTTAAATTGTTTAGAAAATAATGCTTCTAAACAATGTTATTAAATTGCCAGTATACGTTATTATTTTAATAGAAATATTAACATAGTTTCAATTAAAGTTCCATTAACTTTAAATTACATAAGTAAGTGCCAACTAACTCAGCGATAAGGTCGAAAGTAATTTACTTTTGCGTGTTCGAATTAGGTTAATTTTTAAAATGTATAAAATTCGCCAGATCTGATTAAACGTCTCGTAATTCACGTACTCCACATCGTAATACTGGGTTTAACTAACCATATTACCTAAATTAAGCTTAAAGGTGAAATCGAAATAGCTTCTCTGTCCGACATGAGGTCATGGCGACTTAAATCAATCACCCAATGTTTTTATGTCCATTAATATTTATAGTTATTTTCAAAATTATAAAATCAGAAAATGAACGAGGTCAACAACGATTTAATATCATAAGCATCCGATTCAATGAGTTTTGATGACTCTAAAATATTCTATTATAATGTACTATTATTCACTTTTTTTAAAAATACATCCAAAATCACACGATTCATGGTCCTCTTATACTCTAAATACAGTATTTACATAGTACAATGATCAAGTTTTAACTGGAATGGCATCAAGGTTGAATTAAGCAATTGTCCTTTCACTTCAACCTTGATGTCATTCCAGTTAAAAATCATTGGACTATGTAAATACTGTATTTAGAGTACAAGAGGACAATGAATCCAGTGATATTGGATGTTTTTATAAAAAAAGTGAATAATAGTGCATTATAATAGATTATGTCAGAGTCATCAAAACTGATGGAACCGGATGCTTATGATATTAAATCGTTGTAGAACTCGTTTATTAATGGACGTAAAAGCATTAGGCGAGTGATTAAAGTCGCGATGACCTTTTCAATTTACCGTTAATTGAGTTCTCTTAATTTATGCCCAAATTATCAAATTTTTACGAAGCAAATTCATTATCTTCGTTAAAACGGGAAGATCTTGAGCTATAGAAACATCCAATTAACTTTAACAGACCACATTAGTAGGCGCCAATAATTTGTTTTGATTTTGTTACTACCATCATTGTTTAAGGAGCTAGATAGCGTTCTCTCCAACGTTTAGATAAAAAACGAAGTATTATTACACAAGTCACTTTTACCAGTTCCCACCATGCAAGTAGGCATCATTAGTGAGCTTAATTTTTGGCCCCTTTTCCATATTTGTGAGAGACTGGTGCGGCGGACCTCCAGTACTTGCATAGGAAAAGAGCAATCCCTACACAAACTACTTGTAACACCACGAGTTATATTAATTTGTTTCGTTTTTTAGGTACCCTTAACGATTTGGTGAAGTAGGTGACATGACAGCTCCTCAGAGCACCTGGATAAGAAAGTAGATGAACCAGTTGTAATACCATTTCCTACCACATCACTACATGTACCAATAGTTAGATTTTGTTATTTTGTTCCCTCTCACAATTTTCATTGTGTTCTCTCCAAGCTCTACATAAGTAAAGAAGAGATCCTACGTAAAGCTGTTACACTACTACTTCTTACCATATTCAATGCAATGATTGTTGAGTTGTTTTATGTTTAAAAGCTGCTTTGTATCAAGTTGTTTGAATTAAACACTGGCAAATCTTGAAATGTACGAGAATACACTTATATGTAAATTGATCTCCATTATGTTTAGAAAGCTCAAAATGAGGTGTGTACGATCAGAAGTTACTAAATTTAGTATTTTTATTTACCAACTCCTGATTGTACTTATATGCCAGCAAATTTCTTTATACATGAACATGAGCTCGTGTGATTTCTGATCACCGTACAAAATTCAATTTTAAAATTTGCAGACGTACCTAAATCAGTGGAAAAAGATAGTGGGTATCTGTATTTATTGCTTAGGTATGATCTACACAACATAGCATATTGAGGTGAGACAACACTGCAACTGAGTATGCATAACTTCACCTTTGAAATAACAAATATCTACTGCAGAATTACTTTGTAAATAGCCAGTACTATGTATAATCCATGTATGTGCTTATTATATTAGTACATAGAGACATAGCAAAAGCACCCCTAACCACTAGTGAGGAAGGCAGAACATTGCATTATAGCTGGTTAGTTTAGGAACCTTTATTTTCCTACATAGGGCTGGCAGAACCGCACCAGTAATCCCTCTAACCAATGGCTAAAATGGTCGCAAACAAAAACAAATTTAATGAATGGAACTTACTTTAGTGAAACAAAATGGTATTACAACTGATTGGGCACCCATGTTATCGTTTTTCTGTATAGGAATGGAGGGGATCTCAGAGCAGCCTCTACAAGAAATGGTTAACAGCAGCCAGAAGCAATACCTAGGAGACATCCCGTCATCTCCAACAACAAATGGTTAAGGATTTGTTAAAAAACACAACTCATTGTTTGAATCTGATTACGTGGTAACAAATAATATTGCAGCTGATTTGTTTACGTGTATGTGTTTCTTACGAAGGGGCTGAAAATTTGAAGTTTTCCACAATTTTAACCGATATTATAATGTGATTAAATGTGATTAAATTTATTTTTTCGATGATTTCACTCATCATTGTTAACACTCGTCCAAAGAGGGTGTTCAAGAATGGCCATTTTTAAGACGTTTAATAATATTTAATACATTAAAGATTTAGTCCTTGAACGTTAATAAAAATAATACAACCTTCAATACCAGACTTTCAAATAATTGTTACAGCAGACTTATTCTATCTGTTTACATATTTTATACATTTGACTAACATCTGTTAACATGTTTCTTTTTACTAAGCGGCCATAGCCAGCAAATGCTAATGAAACGCATTTAAATGCATAATTTTTGACTCAAAAGATGAGTATTTTTAATTATATTTATCACCATTAACTTACTTGTTCCATTTGCAATCCATACATTTGTAGGTTGTGGCGTAACTGCAGTTGGAGTAGGTGTTGGAAATGCATCCATAAATGGGTTTCCAAGTTGCAAAAGATCATCAGATGCTTTATTTGATATTTTTGTTAGTGGTGGTTCACTCTCTAATAAATCTATAGTCGGTGCAACAACTACTGTATGTATTGGAGTCACACTGGCTGGTGAAGCATCTAAAAATGGATTGTTGTTGGCAGCATTTGGTGTATGAACTTTTGACTGTAAGTTTTATCATTGTTTACAAATATTTTTAGATTATTAACAACAATTACCTTAAACTGATTTATAGCTGCTTCTTCTTCTGCTAAAAGCTGCTGTTTAATCTGTTCATCAATGCCATTTGTGTGGGAATCAGAACGTCCATTGGCAACAACAGTTCCAAACGCAGTGCTAGTGGAAGATAAGGCAGACATTCCAGATTTTACATTCTTCTGATTGCTACTTTATAATGGGAAGTGACAGTGAAATGCATGGGAAGGGTGATTACACGTAGAATTGGAAAAAAAGGTGAAAAAAAAAACACCAAATGAATATTCTATTCTACTAAAATGAAGCATGCACACTACATACCTTGACGATTGCGAAGGAGTGCTGGATGTAGATGTTTTCTTTCCATCTAAACTATTGATATGTTGCTCCAACGCATCAAGCAAACTACTAGGTGCTTTTGTTAAATCAGGGATATCACCCCTATCAATACCAACATTCTAAAATGAACCATTAGTTGTGGTCATGATTCTTATTAGTAAGGCTATAACTACCTCAGCGACTCGTAAAAATTCAGCTACTCTATCCATTCGTATCAAAAACTTTTTATAAATATCCAGTCCGTCTTTACATTGTTTTTTATTCATATCAAAATATTTTTCTAGAAATATGAAAGTATTAACGCAACTTAAGGATAAAATGAGCATATAATTACCTAGCAAATTAATAATACCATCATTATAACATGCAAATAACCGTATGAGATCGCGAAATAGTAGCATAAAACACATATTTATAACACCGTTGGTTAAATCGTTAGCAGAACAATCAAATTCGAGTAGTGCATCCAGCTGGCTTTGTAAACATGGTAGAGTTTTTAATAGCTTCTCTGCATTCATTGTACGCAACATTCCATCTTCCTTCCTAAAATAAAAACAACCGAGTCAGTACTTTTATTATAAAAAATGAGTAAAATTGAATATGACTTTCCAAAAATATGTAAATTTGTATATAGTTAAAGACCTCAGATCTAGATTATTTAAAAAAAGACTGTGTTTTGTTTATGGTTGATATGATCAAAGGGCAACTTTACAGGTTGCTGATAGTATGTCATATTAGAATCATGTTCAAATTATTATTAATTAATTAATTAATGTAAGGCTAGTTCTTAGTTATAATTTCAGAAATAGATTTCCAATCTAAAAAAATAATATACTCTTACTTACATCCACATCAACCACTACAATACTTTTATGAATGGTACATATGATAATATGGGAAGTATAAAATTAATTTAAACATATAAAAAGTACTAATTTATTAAAAATATACAAAGGTTATTCTGAAATTTTAAAAACAAAAAAAAAACAATTTGTTTCATAATTTTATGCCAAGGTGCTGCTACACATATGTGAAATATTTTTTGATAAATCCTATTTAGGAAATTTTGATTTTCGGTCAGTCACTATCGAACACAATACCCTGTAAACCAATTCGTTATTTTAAATGGGTTTAATGACTGTATTATTACTCTTTGAAAAATTTATGGTATTATTCTCATCAAACCAATAATAATAATAGTAGTAATAATATAAGGAAGCTACATCAGTGATTGAAGGTCACAGTACAATAAAAAAGAACAAAGTCACTTCCAGTTTGCCATCGTTTTAGGAAAAATTTTGCATAGTTTTTCAGTTGCATAATTAATTCACTTTTTATGGATTACCCCTAGCCATTTTGCACAGTATAATGTAAATTATATATGTGACAACTGTCGGTAAACTTCAAACGCATTCAGGTTGTCACTTTTTACTTCCTCATATACAGGGTGTTTCACGGTGACCGTCTGGTAGAAGTATCTCGAGAACGAAAAAGCTATTGAACTGAAAATATGTGGATATAAAGGGATGAGATCTATTTCATGAAAACATTTTTAGAATGATGGAATTTCCGGGTGTACCGGCAGTTAACCCCAACTTTGTTATTTTAATTGGAATGTCCCCGTTTTTAATTTTTATTCGGATTTTACGCACGATTTGAAGGTGACTTTACTCACAAATTCCTGTGCCTTTTATATTTTATTTTCCGAGATAGTTTTTTTCCGAAAATTTTGTCAGAAAAGTTGGGTAACAGAAAAAATTATATATCGATTATTATTAATTATAGGATTATACATTTTTCATACAACTAAGACAAGGTATTAAAGCTATCGCTCATATAAAATAATCATCCAAATCTCATACAGCAAAATTTTTAACTAACCCAACCTGTCAACCACACAAAAAGAGGCATAACTATTTTTTTAATGGCATAGTACCGATTTAATTAAACCAGTCGATGGAGGAAACAAATGCGAATCTAATGATGTATGATGTTCCTATACTCATAAGTGTAAGGTTGTTTAGATCTTTGAGGTTTTTTGCTTTATCAATGGTAATTGAAGCGTCGTCACCTTATACTTAACAATAGTTAATCATTAAGTAAATTTAAATGTTAGATTAATTAAATTGTTCAATGTGTTCTCAATTGACTTGCAAGCACTTCAAAATTCTTTTATATACTGCGTGTATAGTAACTCTTCGAACTTCATTTGGATCCAAACCATTAAATGCTGTCGTAACTCTATCCAACAGTTCATCTCTGCTGTTCACCGGACTTAAATAAACTTCATTCTTTATGCGACCCTAAACATAGAAATCCAAAGGTGTCAAGTCGCAAAACCGCGCTGGCTAATTCCATGGACCTAAACGTTTTATCCATCTATCTTCAAACATTTGATATAATTCATTACTACTGGCTCAGCACAATGACTTGGTTGATACCAACACGAAAAATACTGGTTGAGAGGTAGATTATCCAAAAAAGAAGTTACATTTCTAAAATTTACAAATATCTTGGTCCGTTCAAATTTTCATCGTAAATGTAATAACAAAATTTATTGTCCAGTAACAAACATAACACGTTAAAGCTAAATTTATATTGAAAATTCCTCCTTCGTAACACATCAGGATTTTGATTCCAGAAATGAGAGTTTCTACAATTAAAAATTTCCTTTGAGAATTTTGCTTCATTACTTCAAATAAATTTGCTTAAAAATTGAGGGTCTTAGTGTATGCGCACTAATGCCATTTTACAAAATGCGATTCTTTGATCTGAATCTTTGGGGTAAAGTTCTTGAACAGTAATAAATTTGAAGTTGGGAAATTTATGTTTCTTTAATATCCGCTGAACAGAACTGTAGGAAATGCCCAAGTTCGCTGTCGCCGAACGAATCTCATCTTCAATTGATGTTATACGTTTGGGTAACATTCTCTTTGCACGTCAGTAGCCAAATGTGCGAAAATTGCTTTGCAATCTTTTGAATTTTTGTGGATTCATTTGTGGTAATTCTGGATGCTCTTCATTAAATTTTCTGCATGTTCTGTCAATTATTCTCTTGCATTGTCCATAAATGCTAAATAAAGTTAAAATATCCGAGTTTGAGTAATTATTATTTGCCATTTTCTGAACAATGATGCACTAGCCGTAGGTAACTTATCGTTGATAACTTGTAAATTATTGCATACATTATTCCAATTACTCCAATTACCGTTGATAAAATAAAAAACCTCAAATATCTAAAGAACCTTACACTTTGAGTATAGGAACATCATACATCGTTAGATTCGCATTTGTTTTCTCCATCGGTTTAATTAAATATGTAGGTACAATGCCATTAAAAAAACAGTTATGCCTCTTTCTGTATGGTTGACAGATTAGGTTAGTTAAAAATTTTGCTGTATGAGATTTGGATGATTATTTTATATGAACAATAGCTACAATACCTTGTGTTAGCTGAATGCAAAATGTAGAACCCTATAATTAATAATAACTGAGATATCATTTTTATGTTACCCAACTTTTCTGACAAAACTTTCGGAAACAAATTAAAATCTCGGAAATATCAACTTGACGTATAGGAAGTTTCGAGTAAAGTTACCTTCAAATCGTCCGCAAAATCCGAAAAAATTTACACCCGGTACACCCGGAAATGCTACCATTCTAAAAATATTTTCATGAAATTGATCTCATCCCTTTATGGCCACATATACATTTTCAGTTTGTTCTCGAGATACTTATATCAGACGGTCACCGTGAATCACCGTGTATATGTTATCGACGTTTAAATAAAACCACAAATTTTGAGAAAAACACCGCTTTTATTAACTATAATGTTAATAATCAACCGTGATTAAACGAGTCGGTTCCAAGACTGACTCCTTTCTAAACAAACGCCGCTTTCAGAGAAAATCGATACACTGCTTATAAACTAAAGACATTAACTTATCAAATACCTCTTTCAGTACTCACCATCGGTGACAACACCGATACAGCGAATGTGATATTATTAAAAGAAAACAACATCTCTGGTACTCTATTTAAGGCCTATATAAAGTAGTATTACTCCAACACGGCCATTCTGCAAAATGTACGCCCACGCACAAGGAAAGCTGTCAAAATACATTAAAAAAAAGAAACATTTAAAATGGTTGACAATATAGGTCTAAAACTTAAAAATCATGGTTCACTTAATATTTAAGTAAAAAAAAAAAAAACAAAAATAATAAACCAACTTTATCCAAGAGAAAAAAAATACAAAGCTAAAATAATTTTCAGAACATTATCAACCATCTAAGGTTCAACATAGAAAATATTCAACCATTTAAGGTTCAAGTTTTAAAAGTGATTAACCATTTAAGGTTCGACTTGAAGAATACTCAACCATTTAAGGTTCAACTTTGAAAATAATTAACCAATTAAGGTTTAGTTTCGAAAATACTTAATCATTTAAGGATAAGCTTTAAAAATATTCTACCATTTAGGGTTCAATTTTGAAAATAGTCAACCATTTAAAGCTTAAATTTAAAAACCATTTAGGGTTCAATTTTGAAAACACTCAACCATTTTAAAAGTATTTAACCATTTAAGGTTCAATTTGGAAAATACTCAACCATTTAAGGTTGAATTTTAAAAAATATTTAACCATTTAAGGTTCAAGTTTGAAAATACTGAACCATTTAAGGTTCATTTAAAAAAACATTCTACGATTTAAGGTTTCCTCATGTTTCTGCATTAAAGCGGCGACAATTCCCACAGAACTTGCATCGGTGTGAAGTTTCGTAGGGAGATCTGGATTGAATATCTTCAATATTGGCTGAGTCGTTAACTTTTTAATTGTTTCCTTTCGAAGGTCCTTATGCACATCCGTCCACTCAAACGCAAGATTTTTTCGTAGCAGCTGCGATATTGTGCAACTCAATAAAGAACATCCTTATAAATCTCTTAAAATATCCAGCCAAGCCCATAAACTGTTCGACCCCTTTAAGGTCAGTAGGAGGCTGCGTTTTAACTAGAGCTTCTACTTTACGTGTGCCCGGCTTACCAACACCATTTCCACCGTTGTTCCCTAATATTCTGCTTCTGTTGCGAAAAACACACATTTTACACAATTACGAGAAATTCCAGGATTTGTAAGAGCTTCCATAACTTTTCTCAGAATAATAAGCCGTCTTCGATGGTTTGTGATGCTATCATTAAATCATCAAGATACACTTGTGTGACATTATCTTTGAGATTATGCAAAGCCTTATCATTTGCTCGTTCATAGCATGTCGGCGCATTGGCAAAACCAAATGGCATTCGACAGTACAGTATATTTTCTTTAACTCCCTTCTGTTTCAATTTGATGAAAAGCAGCTTTCATATCCAAAGCTGTAAAATACCCTGCTTTTCCCAAAGCATCCAGTTGGTCATGTAAATTAGGAAGAGAAAATCTGTCTTGGAATACTTTTTGGTTAGTGGCTCTAAAATCACAACACAATCTGAGATATCCATTCTTTTTCTGGACCAATACGAGTGGGCTTGCATACGGTGACGTGCTTTCTCTTATAACTCCTTCCTTTAGTAAATCTTGAACTAACTTTTTGACTTGGATCCGTTCAGCATAAGCCAAGCGACGGGTTCGAAAAGCTACTGGAAGATCGTCCATTAAATTTAGTTGTAATTTTCCTGTAGTAACTTCCGAAAATGGTGTTTTTCTCGCTTCTTTCAAAATATTATTTAAAACAAGGTTTTGTCGCTAGTCTAATCCTGACACTTTAATTTTATTTAATGAGCATATCATGGGTTGAATGCTGGTACTAAGTCGAAGGTCTATGCCATGTTTACGACGAATAATTTCTAATCCTGGCCGACTAATAACATCCCAGCCTATGAGAGCAACAACATTAGGAATCTATCTCAACTGTAGCTTCTTGAAGGGCCACTAATAAAAGGCATTTTCCAAAAATGGAAATAGTCTCATTACCAACTATAGAGAGGGTTACATCATGAGACACCGTATTTCCATTTACTTATCGAACTACATGCTCGACTATGATCGACAAGTCAGCTCCGCTATCAACTAAATATGAAAAAGACTGAGTTCCATTGCCAAATTGAATGGTGGCTTTTGGCATTATAGTACACCTTTTTAAATCAATACATAAAACGTTAGGTTTTCCATTCTTTTTCCAACAGTCATTTTCATTGTGTCCTACTCTTTTACAAAATGTACATTCAAGTGTTGCTGACTTGAAATTTCTGTTATTTATTTTATTCCCGGATTGTAAATATCGGAAATCTTTTTTGTGACACGTGTTTCCGCAATGATAGCATTCAACAGAAAATGCAGAGTCCCGTCGTCTTTGCTTAAAAGGAGGTAAATTATCATCATACTTTCGATTTTTTGGAGCGTTTCATTTTAATGATTCACGATATCTTATAATTAACATTCATTCAGCCAAATTTGAGGGATTCTGTACTCGGACACTTTCAAAAATAAAATTTGAGTTAATACCCCGACTACAATGAAGAGCACTTTTCCCAAGCTAAATCAGAATGAAAACTATACAAGCCTCTAATTTTAATTCTAGCGTATTCACTGAAAGTTTCAAACTGGGAAGAATTAATTCATAGGCCTACCTAAATTTACTTGCCCATGATTCATAATCGATGGCCCTCAACATGAAGCGCCTGTCCCGCTTTTACTATAGCTAAACAATCATCCACCCTGTATTTAATTCTTATTGTTTACTACGTTTAACTATTATGCAACTGGATAATTTTTATTTGGGTCAAAGCAAATGAAGTTAAAATTCAAAGGTTCTCTTACCTCAATACAAACGGTTACAGATAAAGAAGGTACACTACTTACAACCGGTGGTTCTGATGGATTCCTGGAGGTTGATTTTAACATAGCCATCTCAGTATGCAATGTCGCTTGCATACTAAGCAGGGTATATCCTAGTAAACTGCTTTCACTAGGCATTTGCACCGAATCACTAACACTGGGCACCCCACTAGGTTCAGTCAGCTGCAAATTATGTCCCTCGACCGGGGACATTTTTATATAAAACGCGCTTAACTGTTTTTCAATCACAGCGCCTTTAGCGACTATTAAAAAAACATTTATTCCCGTCCAAAACAACCAAATACGAAAAAAAATGTCACTGGCCGCTTTTGTTTGAACACTCGGTATACCCCACTTCTGTGTTATCGACGTTTAAATAAAACAACGACTTTTGGGAAAAACACCACTTTTATTAACTAAAATGTTAATACTCAACCGTGATTAAACGAGTCGGTTCCAGGACTGATTTTCTTTTTAAAAATGCCATAATATACATCCTTTCTAAACAAACGCCGCTTTCAGAGAAAATCGATATGGCTGTTTATAAATTATAGCCATTAACTTATCAAATACCTTTTTCAGCCGTCTGTGACATCACCGATACAGCGAACGTGACATTATTAAAAGAAAACGACATCTTAGGTACTCTATTTTAGCCTATACAAAGTAGTATTATTTTAATATATATATATATATATATATATATATATATATATATGCAGTCAATTATGAAGGCCAATAATCTTATATAATATTCATTATCAGTCAAGATTACCCACTTACTTTTATATTTATATATATATATATATATATATATATATATATATATATATGACATATATTGCTCTGCATTAACTTCTATAATTGACTGTTATGTTAACTACAGTAATAGGGCTTAAAGGTGTTCAAGGGACTGTCCTATTGTCAACTATGTGTCCTTCTTGTAAATCATTTTTGTTTTAGTGTTTACAGTCACTTAACTCTGTGGGCATTATTGTTATTATTGTTATCATTATAATTATTATATATTATTATTATTATCATTGGTAGTACACATAATTAGTTACTACTCACGTTGATGGGTTGATTATATATTTATATAAATCTTTGTATATGTGTAATATTATATAGTTTGCTCTGTAATTGGCTTTTGCTGTTGGGCAATAAAGGTTATTATTAAATTGTTATTAAATTGTTTATATATATATATATATATATATATATATATATATATATATATATATTAATTGTATTGTATTTAAAATTAACTTTTAAAGTACATACAGTAAAAGATTAACTCGAGTGGGACTTGAACCCACGACCTCCACTTTGCTAGAGTGGGGCTCTTCCATCTGAGCTATCGAGGAACCAAAGTTGCCCAAAGTGTTTCTGGTCGTTTTGAGGGTCTCTGATTATGGTTTCAAGATAGTGCCCGTACGTGCGTGGATGGGTGGGTACGCGGACGTGCGTATGTGGTCATTTTCTAGTAGAAATTAGCAAAGCTAGACACTTGATAATTGATATTGATTATTTTGGTCAAATTTGTAGGTCACTACAACAAATTCAGTTTTGTAAAATTAAGGGTAGTTCGTATCGGTCAAATAACAGTTTATTGCTTTTTCTTAAAAACAACTCTAACGATTTTGATTAAAATTTATATATGCACAAACTACTATGGGCGAGGTATATTATTTAAAACAAGGTTTTGTCGCTAGTCTAATCCTGACACTTTAATTTTATTTAATGAGCATATCATGGGTTGAATGCTGGTACTAAGTCGAAGGTCTATGCCATGTTTACGACGAATAATTTCTAATCCTGGCCGACTAATAACATCCCAGCCTATGAGAGCAACAACATTAGGAATCTATCTCAACTGTAGCTTCTTGAAGGGCCACTAATAAAAGGCATTTTCCAAAAATGGAAATAGTCTCATTACCAACTATAGAGAGGGTTACATCATGAGACACCGTATTGCCATTTACTTATCGAACTACATGCTCGACTATGATCGACAAGTCAGCTCCGCTATCAACTAAATATGAAAAGACTGAGTTCCATTGCCAAATTGAATGATGGCTTTTGGCATTATAGTACACCTTTTTAAATCAATACATAAAACGTTAGGTTGTCCATTCTTTTTCCAACAGTCATTTTCATTGTGTCCTACTCTTTTACAAAATGTACATTCAAGTGTTGCTGACTTGAAATTTCTGTTATTTATTTTATTCCTGGATTGTAAATATCGGAAATCTTTTTTGTGCCACGTGTTTCTGCAATGATAGCATTCAACAGAAAATGCAGAGTCCCGTCGTCTTTGCTTAAAAGGAGGTAAATTATCATCATACTTTCGATTTTTTGGAGCGTTTCATTTTAATGATTCACGATTTCTTAAAATTAACATTAATTCAGCCAAATTTTAGGGATTTTGTACTCGGACACTTTCAAAAATAAAATTTGAGTTAATACCCCCGACTACAATGAAGAGCACTTTTTCCCAAGCTAAATCAGAATGAAAACTATACAAGCCTCTAATTTTAATTCTAGCGTATTCACTGAAAGTTTCAAACTGGGAAGAATTAATTCATAGGCCTATCTAAATTTACTTGCCCATGATTCATAATCGATGGCCCTCACCATGAAGCGCCTGTCCCGCTTTTACTATAGCTAAACAATCATCCACCCTGTATTTAATTCTTATTGTTTACTACATTTAACCACTATTCAACTGGATAATTTTTATTTGGGTCAAAGCAAATGAAGTTAAAATTCAAAGGTTCTCTTACCTCAATACAAACGGTTACAGATAAAGAAGGTACACTACCTACAACCGGTGGTTCTGATGGATTCCTGGAGGTTGATTTTAACATAGCCATCTCAGTATGCAATGTCGCTTGTATAGTAAGCAGGGTAGATACTAGTAAACTGCTTTCACTAGGCATTTGCACCGAATCACTAACACTGGGCACCCCACTAGGTTCAGTCAGCTGCAAATTATGTCCCTCGACCGGGGACATTTTTATATAAAACGCGCTTAACTGTTTTTCAATCACAGCGCCTTTAGCGACTATTAAAAAACATTTATTCCGTCCAAAACAACCAAATACGAAAAAAATGTCACTGGCCGCTTTTGTTTGAACACTCGGTATACCCCACTTTTGATGTTATCGACGTTTAAATAAAACAACGACTTTTGGGAAAAATACCACTTTTATTAACTAAAATGTTAATACTCAACCGTGATTAAACGAGTCTGTTCCAAGACTGACTTTCTTTTTAAAAATGCCATAATCTACATCCTTTCTAAACAAACGCCGCATTCAGAGAAAATCGATATGGCTGTTTATAAATTATAGCCATTAACTTATCAAATACCTTTTTCAGCCGTCTGTGGCATCACCGATACAGCGAACGTGACATTATTAAAAGAAAACGACATCTTAGGTACTCTATTTTAGCCTATACAAAGTAGTATTATTTTAACATATATATATATATATATATATATATATATATATATATGCAGTCAATTATGAAGGCCAATAATCTTATATAATATTCATTATCAGTCAAGATTACCCACTTACTTTTATATTTATATATATATATATATATATATATATATATATATATATATATATATATATATATGACATATATTGCTCTGCATTAACTTCTATAATTGACTGTTATGTTAACTACAGTAATAGGGCTTAAAGGTGTTCAAGGGACTGTCCTATTGTCAACTATGTGTCCTTCTTGTAAATCATTTTTGTTTTTAGTGTTTACAGTCACTTAACTCTGTGGGCATTATTGTTATTATTGTTATCATTATAATTATTATATATTATTATTATTATCATTGGTAGTACACATAATTAGTTACTACTCACGTTGATGGGTTGATTATATATTTATATAAATCTTTGTATATGTGTAATATTATATAGTTTGCTCTGTAATTGGCTTTTGCTGTTGGGCAATAAAGGTTATTATTAAATTGTTATTAAATTGTTTATATATATATATATATATATATATATATATATATATATATATATATATATATATATATATTGTATTGTATTTAAAATTAACTTTTAAAGTACATACACTAAAAGATTAACTCGAGTAGGACTTGAACCCACGACCTCCACTTTGCTAGAGTGGGGCTCTTCCATCTGAGCTATCGAGGAGGCAAGTCACAATTAATGCAAAAATCAAAGTTGCCCAAAGTGTTTCTGGTCGTTTTGAGGGTCTCTGATTATGGTTTCAAGATGGTGTGCGTACGTGCGTGGATGGGTGGGTACGTGGACGTGCGTATGTGGTCATTTTCTAGTAGAAATTAGCAAAGCTAGACACTTGATAATTAATATTGATTATTTTGGTAAAATTTGTAGGTCACTACAACAAATTCAGTTTTGTAAAATTAAGGGTAGTTCGTATCGGTCAAATAACAGTTTATTGCTTTTTCTTAAAAACAACTTTTGATTAAAATTTATATATGCACAAACTACTATGGGCGGGGTATATGTAGGTAAATGTAGGTAAATTGCGCACATGCGTACATGCGTACATGCGTACATGCGCACAAGCGTACATGCGTACATACGTATATACGTACATACGTACATACGTACGTACGTACGTACGTACATACGCACATACGTACATACGTACATACGTACGTATTTAAATATAAATGTAATGCATGATTTACATTTTCACGGCACTCGTTGATACTGCAATTATGTGCAATTTTTCATAATGAAGGCTCGAAATAACCTAACAGAATTAAGATTATCACGCACATAAATAAATGACTTGTCAAATCTTGTCATAGGTAACATATTTTCTCACTAATTGCACTTGTGATTTTTTCAATTAAGTGAATAAATACACTTATTATATTATACTAAACAGTACAAAAATAGGTGTGTATAATTTGTTACATACACAAATAATTTTTAATATAATTAGTATCAGTACGATTCCTACCACGATTAGTATAATCAGAATGTATCAATTATGTGTGTATATATATATATATATATATATATATATATATATATATATATACATACTGGGTGGTCCAGACCACCCGTCCACCCGTTTTATAACTCAGGGACTTGAAAATGTTTAACAAATAGCCGGGGCACCTAATATTGTTGTTCTCTATCGAATGACCCACCCTTGAGGGGGGAAGGGGGGAAATTTTAATTTTAAATGGAAACCTTAATATTTTATTCCATATATCGACTATAATCATAAAAATAGGAAGAGTTTATTCGAAACATTTTTTTGTCGTGGCAACAGGTGGCGCTGTAATTGCCAAAAATAATTTTTTTCTGCGTTTTTCGCCATCTCACTGGGGATTTACTAGCGTACGACAATGTGTACAATTGTGAATATCATTTCTTCTATCTTTTACAACAGTAATATCAAAACGTGAAAACGTTGGTAATATTTATGTTTATAAGAAAACATTTTACATTACTGAAATTAAAAAAAACACAATTACCGTTTTAGGTAGGTTACGGAAAATAATGATATCTATGATACTTATGTATATGACATTTAAATTTTATTAAACAATGCTTATTACTGCTAAAACTTACCTTGTAAATGACGAAGTCTGTTCCACACTCTACCAACTGTCTATTACAAATAACAATTTCAAAGTGATTTTTTGGTATTGCTTTTAAATACGAAATAAGTCGTATTGTTTACTACCCTAAAACACAAGAAAAAACAAATGATTCCCGAAATCGTGTTGACGCATATGGGATGGTAAACAAGAAATTTTGAGTATGCATTATTCTCTAAAATTTGATAACCTAAATAGTCCTACCTAGGAAATAATTGTATCTTTGTAAATTAATTGTTTAAAATTAGAAAAGTTTTTTCAGTAATTTTTTATGGTGTACATATTATTGTACTCCATAAATACCCAATGAGATGGCGAAAAACGGAAAAAAAAATTATTTTTGGCGATTACAGCGCCACCTGTTGCCACGACAAAAATTCATATTTTGATGATTATAATCGATATATGAAATAAAAATTGGAGTTTCCGTTCCAAATTACAAATCCCCCCCATTCCCCATCAAGGGTGGGTTTGGGAGATCCAAGTTTCGGGTCATTCGATAGAGAACAACAATATTAGTAAGATCCCCATTTTGAAGCCCCTGAGTTATAAACCGGGTGGACGGGTGGTTTGGACCACCCTGTATGTATGTGTATGTGTGTGTGTGTGTGTGTGTGTGTGTGTGTGTTATATATATATATATATATATATATATATATATATATATATATATATATATATATATAAAGTAATTATTATTAAGTAATTGTACATAGAAGTATGGTAGATTCCTCACTTTAAAATATTACGATTTGAACCAACTTGCTTTAATAAAATGTTGCAAATAAGGAAGATACAGGTTGTTAAAGGTTAAACTTTATTTTTTGCAATAACTTTAACGTTTTTGGATATGTATACATAAAAATTTGAAACGAGAAATGATAATTTGGTACCTACTTGAATATGATTTGTAGAGGGCGCCACGTAGGCCACACTCGTTGCATAACTGTGCGCTAAAGTTTTTTGATGTTTAAGTGAGCTCCATTTTTGTAAAAGAATGTTAAAGCTACGTTATTTTAATAGAAAAAAATTATACTTGTCATTAACCCTAAAACTTAACGGTTTACGAGATAATCGCATTTTAGAAATCAGCTGCGTGATTATTATTTAATTATTCATTTCGAGAAATGTAATAGGCGTATACGCTAATATAGGTAATATGATGAAAATTATTAAAGTATAGTAGGAGTTAGAAATGTGTATGGCACTTTAAACTAAGTCCTAATAGGAATGCAATACATTTTCTTTAGAAAAAAAAATTAAGAAAAACTAAGCTAAATAACATTATAACTTCAATTGTGTTACATTAAATGTTCGATATGTCCTCCATTCTCGTCGATGCATTTATCTACACGTTCCATAAAAGATCGTCTCATATTAAACATCATTGGGCCAAAAGAATCCCGCTGCTCTATTTATTTCTTCCCAAAGTTGGTCGCGGGTATTTATGGGCACCATACACCGAAATCGAGAGGAGTCAATTCTGGGCTACGTGCTAGCCAAGAGAAATGGCTACTTTTGACTTCTCTCGTATAACGCGGCGGTGCACCATCTTGCATGAACCACATATTGTCTTATATTCAGTGGCAATCCTTCCAATAAATCAGTGGTCATTTTGCGAAAAATTTAAATAATTATATTGGAATCTTAACGGTAGATTTGCTGGCAATAAATTTTGCACCGGAGTAAAATGGTATGGGTGATACTTCTCGAGGTGCAGTCTTTTAAGACGGAAGTTTTACTGATTGCTAAAAAAACAGATAAACGTCGTGTATTAATCTGAGGATAATCTTCAATGCGAACCATTATTTCGTCGTCTTCATCAGGCGTGATTATTCTTGGTCGGCCTACGTTATCATGATTAGGACGAAACGAATCATTTTCGCCTAAATTCCTAAATAGATTTTTGAATGTTTGATGATTAGGTTACTGCCTGTTTGAATATCTTCTCAAATATTCTCGTTTTACAGCACGCCCATTAAAATTTTGTCGAGAGTAAATAGCAACCATATCTCTCATATCTGTATAAGAATAACTATTATATCTCGGCATTTTCAGCTTTTCTTTAATTAACCAAAACAAATACAAACTAAATATTACAAAACTCAAATAATATTGAAACAAGAATGTTTTGCTGTCAAAATCGTTCGTGACGTCCGCCTACTACGTTAATATTTCCCGAAATGAATAATTAAAATAATAGTGCAGCTGATCCCTAAAATGCGATATAAGTTTTAGGGTTAATGACAAGTATAATGTTTTTCTATTAAAATAGCGTAGCTTTATTAATATTCTTTTATGGGGTGCAATGAAACAACTTGTTTATAGGGATCTTGTAAATACCCGCGACCAATTTGGGGAAGAAATAAATAGAGCAGCTGGTTCTTTTGGCTCAATGATGTTGTTTAATATGAGACGATCTTTGATGGAACGTGTCGATAAATGCAGCGACGAGAATGGAGGACATATCGAACATTTAATGTGAAACAATTAAAGTTATAATGTTATTTAGCTTGGTTTTAAATTTTTTTTCTAAAGAAAATGTATTGCATTCCTATTAGGACTTAGTTTAAAGTGCCATACACATTTCTAATGTTAACACCTACTATACCTTAATAATTTTCATCATATTACCTATATTAGCGTATACGCCTGTTATATTTTCGAAATGAATAATTAAATAATAATCACGTAGCTGATCTCTAAAATGCGATTATCTCGTAAACCGTTAAGTTTTAGGGTTAATGACAAGTATAATTTTTTTTTATTAAAATAACGTAGCTTTAACATTCTTTTAAAAAATAGAGCTAACTTAAACAGCAAAAAAGTTTAGCGCACATTTATGCCACAAGTGTGGCGTATCTGGCGTCCTCTACAAATGACATTGAAGTAGGTACCAAATTAAAATTTCTCGTGCCCAAAAACCCCCGTTCCAAATTTTTATGTAATATATAAAAACGTTAAAGTTATTGCAAAAAATAAATCTTAAAGTTTAACCTTTAACACCCTGTATCTTCCTTATTTGCAACATTCTATTAAAGCAAGTTGGTTCAAACCGTAATATTTCAAAGTAAGGAATCTGCCATACTTGTATGTACAATTACTTAAGGACCACCTTGTGTATATACATACATATATATATATATATATATATATATATATATATATATATATATATATATATATATATATATATATATATATATATATATATATATATATATATATACATGATGTCAAAACGCAAAGACCGAATCTTTGCTCCTTATATAAAAAAAACTCAGTCACAACAAAAGTAGGACACCCTGTTATTCTACATCGTATTCTATATCTGTGTTAAACAAATTTAATTATATATTTTTCCCTTTGTGATCTATATATTATTTTACCAAATGTTTTTTAAGTGCGGCCCTGCGAACGGTCTGGCAACCATGTTGGGATCTTTCCCATTTAAAATACATTATCGTATGCTTTCACACTGAATTATAACTGCGGGCTAGAATATAGACGAAAGTTAGCACATCTTTAATTGTATGTCAAAAAGTTAATCAACTACGAATTAAAAGTTTTCGGGTTTCTTGTACCATTTACAATTAAAGCAGAGTCAATACGCGATTATAAACAGAAAACTCGCAATAAAGTTTCATTCTCACCAAAGTCCTTACTTATACTTAGTTCTCATGAAATCAATAAAAAACACTTTTCTAACCCTATGAATAAATTTCATTAATGTAAAATTTAATTAACGTATATGTGGGTTAATTTTCTAATCGCAATTATTCATTAAAAGATAACATATTTACGTAAGTCGAATAATAAATACCAAAAAGATAATACGATATTATACACTGTTATAATTACCTAATCATTTTTCACATGAACTTGACAACAGACATAAACACTATTGTGTTATGTTTCCTTGTTGCAAAATATCAATACAGCTGTCTATCATATGTAAGTATAAATTAGTAAATGTTTCTTTTTCGTATAACGTGATGCAAGTTTTACATCCGCTATGTCCGAAAATAGAATACGATTTTGTTTTTAAGAATGATGTTTTAGCAACAACGCATAGATAACATTTTCGTTTAATTTTTACTGCACAAACAAAATTTAAATATAATTACGTTCAGTTATCGTAATAATAAACAACGCTAGAAATAAAAAGATAGGTATTTCCTACGTAACTACTATCTTCAAACGCACGTTTCTTTAGCAGTTTCATTCCATCAAAAACTTAGTTTGCGCTTCAAAAACCCACGTTATGGCGCCTTTCAAGTCATCTGCGGAAAATTTACAGTCCCTAGTGTTTCTTCAGATGTTTGAACAAAACGAGAAGTCGTATGGTGCTAAATTAGAGCTGTAAGGTGGATGCGGTAATTTAGTAGTCAGTCACAATGTACAATGATGTCTTGGACATGGCGAGTCTTGTGGACTTGACAGTTGTCGTGCAACAGTGTAGTTTTTGTTCGCCAGAGATTCGGTCGTTTTGTTTTAAGGCTTGAAAAATTCAGTCGTGCTCACCATAAATTGTTATCCCTTTTGCCAGGTATTATTCAATGAGCAAAATTAGTAGCCGTCATCTTCCCAGGCGAAGATTGCATTTTTTCCTTTTTGAGGACGGAGAGCCCTCTGTTTAGTGGGAGGATTCTAGTGGAAAACCCGCGATTCATAGCCTGTGACAAGCTGCGAAAATAAATGTCATCGTTTGGCAAAGCGTTCAAATGCTCTACAGAAATTTCTTTCCGCAGCAATTTTTGCTCTGGTGTGTGTAAGAAGTCGGGAAATCCATCGAGCAGATCTTTACAGATGGTTTTCCTGAACATATGTGTTTTCCTAAAATTTTAAATATCAAATAAAAATACCACTAGTGTGATTTAGTAGTGACTTAGGAGTCGAAAACAATTGCAGGAAGTGGCTAAGTTGTTAGTATCGTTACAATTTTGGTTGAAAAGCGGAATTATTTGTTTATTTCAATTTTGACAAAAATAATCTACATAAAAAAATTAATATCCATAAACACAAGTGTTCATTTGTTTCTACTGACAAAACATATAAAAAAAGGGATCTATCCGTTATATGCATCACGCCTTCCTTCAGTTACCTACTTGAAATAACTTTCATAAGTTATTCTGTTAGCAACACAAAATTCTATCGATAAAATAAGCGTTATAATAAATTACAAAACAGCGACCAATACAAATACTAAACGTCTACGATTTTGAAAATTGAAGAAGAAAATATGTGCATGCTCCTACAAATCTTAGAGGTGATAAAAATACATCTTTAAACTTATTGCCTAAAAAGAACGTCTATGGATAAGCGAAACACCAGAAACGCCTATTCATTACATGCAAATGTTGTCTTGGATTACTTGGAGTACAAGCTAAGGAGTGTAAAAGTCCTCATCATTGAAGACCCATTACACCATGCTAAGAAACACTTCAAATATCAACTACAACAAAAATTTAAAAAAATATTCTAAACTAGGAGATTTTTGAAGCGGAATTCTGACTTAAAGAGACAAAAACCCTCGCCACAGAAGATATAAAAAAATTATTACTGAAGCAGCTAATCATACGAAAGTACAAAAAAGTGTTTTGTTTATTTAAGTTAAAAAATGTCTGATTTCGAGCATTCTTCCCTGTCTGGAAAACATTTTCTGTTAAACAGAAGTGTCATTATTTTTTCCACAACCGAAAGCAATCAACAATGTGTTGTTCCTGCTCCTGAACTTTCCGTTCACTTCTCAATTGTGAGGCCAAACTTTTAAGCACGTAAGTCTGCAGAGTGCGAACACCTGAAAACATTCAGAGTACATGTGTATCATATCATTTTTTGTCATCGTTTAGCTAAAATAAAAAGAATCGTTCAACGTAATTTAAATTTTGAAGTTAGATTTGACAAATATCAAGTCAGGGATAATAGTAGATTATATTACAAGTGAGTGAAATAAGCCATTATAAGCACGTGAGATTTTTGACGCACGAGCGCTTGCGCGAGTGTGACAAATTCTCATGTGCTGATAATGGCATTTCACTCATGTGTGATATACGACGTTTTGTCCAACAGTTGCATTTTTTTAACGAAAAACTTGAAGAGATTATTTAAAAAAAAGTATAAAAAAAAATCAAGCAGCCAGGTCTTGATTGTAATGGCTTACTTCACTCGCCATATAAAATTTAGTCACTAGTGAATAAAATTTGATTTTAGTCACTGAAAACTAACGTATAAAACACTGCAACTGTTGAACAAAAAATTATTTGTACGTTGCAACAGCGATCAAGTTTGATACAAAAATCGTCTGCCTTTTATCCAAAATTCTATCAAAATATAACGTCACATTAATTATATTATATTAATTTTAGCGTGTGATATAAGTTGCCCCAATCAAGGAAGTTATGCGTGTCTATTGTGCACAAGAATTGAGCGCTATAAATATTGGTATGGTGAGGGAACCATATTTTCTCTCACTTTCACGCTAATTCCCTAAGCAGCTAAAATGGTCTAAGATGATTGTTGTACCGAAAAATGAGTTTCCCAAAAATGGGTTTCGCAAAAAGGGGTATGCGTTTCCCAAAAACAGGCGTACCTGATTGCTAAAAACAGGTTTCCCAAAAAACATAGCTATTTCCCAAAAACCGATGCCTGTTTATGAAAAATAGGTATTTGTCCAAAACAATCAATCTATCCTTATCGATTACCGCCATTGCGAAAAGTGGTCTAAACTATAACACTGTGGTAAATTTGACTACCAAAATCTTTCAACCCTAGAAATAAAACAAGAAGAGATTTGGAACTAGAAAATTTAAGTTTGGCCAAAGACGTTGAAAACTGTAAAATGCTTTATCTGAGTATAGAAAAGATCCACCGTTTGAATACGATCAAGGATATTGAAAGCGTATTACAGAGCGCCAACCCATAGGTGAGAATTATATTTTGGATGAGGTCGAATTTGGTTATACAGTTGAATGAATTGTCGGGAGGTAAAGTTTAGTACCTCACAGAAGGTGGTCAACCCATAATAGATTTTAAGATACAGTCACTCCGAAAGCAGCAATAGAGTAAAATATATTTAAATGCTTTGGGCAACGCCTTATGTCAATGCAGAAAATACAAGTTCTTACGTGTCGTTGGTGATTTTAATACAAATTTCATTGGCAATGACAAACACGCATTAGAATTATGCGATCTAATGGCAACATTAAATCTACATCCGAATATTTCTACTCCTACTAGAATTCATAACTACTTAGATAATATCTTTACCAACATAAAAACATATTATATCCATAAATATCGAAAAGTTTTAAAGAGAAAAGTTTTTTTGGTCTGTTTTCTAGAAATTAAAAAAATATTTTTTTTTGCTTGGTTTACATCGAGGTTTACATAAAACAGTAAAAGTTACAAAAAAAATCCCGTGCAATAATTTCCCTTTATTGTTTCGCAAAGAATTGGAAAAAACTAATCTTTTTTTTTTGGAGTTGCTTGAATAACAAATAAAAATTTTATATAAAAATAATGCCAGTGTATTTTATTCAATACATAGAGTTTAATGGGGTTTAACTAATCTCTACTGACTACTTGCTTTCTGTGTTTGAAATATTTCTTAGTGATATTTTGTAGCTTTAGTACTTTTCGTCCTGATTAATTAAGTTATGGTTGTAACCATTTTAAAAAGGTTTGGATGAAAGTATGAAAATCTTGAATAAAATGCACTGGCATTATTTTTTATAAAATTTTTATTTGTTTTTCAAGCAAATCCAAAACAAATATTGGCTTAGTTAAGTTTAGAAGAGAAGGTCATCTAGAAGGGATTGAAAATAATTCTAAATTTCTTGCTTAAAGTTTTTGTTTTCTATAGGTGATTGCAACAAGGTATGAGGCCTGAAAATTAATATTTTGTTTTTTCCAATTATTTACAAGACAATAAAGGAAAATTGTTGTACTGGGATTTGTTTTGTAACTTTTATTCTGTTTTATGTAAACCAAGTGAAATTTTTTTTTAATTTCCAGAAAACAGACTAAATAATTGACATTTTTCAAACATCGTAATTGACACAGGCATAAAATGGGATTCTGAACAACTGTTCTCTATAAAATTTTTCGATATTTTGCCATCTAACCCCGCTCTTTGCATAATTAAGGAGAATTTTTTAATTTGCCGTCATGACAATGGTCAAGTGACGTATGTCAACGCAATTTTTTTTGTTATTGGGTACGCTGAATCGATCCCAAGTAGCATTTCTTTAGAAACCTTAATAATAACAATTTTTCCATTTGTTGCAGACTCTACCGGTCACGATATATATATATATATATATATATATATATATATATATATATATATATATATATATATATATACAGGGTGACCCAAACTCGATGGCCAAAATGAAAACAGCTGATTCCTCTGGCCAAAAGGAACAAAAATTGTTAATACAGGGTGTGTCTATTGTTGATGGTTTCCAAGATGTTAACTTTTTTAATTTTTCTATTTCGTGGACTTATTTTTTAAATCACGCTGTATCTTCCAAACTAGAAGAGTTACAAGAAAACACATTAGGAGAAATTTGTAGAAGATGAAATTGCCTTAAAGAATATTGAGTTCATTCGAGACAAACTCATCATTCAACATTTTTAATGACATAATGAATTCAGAAATGATTTTTTTTTCAAATTCCAAGACAAATTTCCAAGAGGAATATTTTTCCAATAGAGATGGATTTGATACATGGCCGATAAAGGAAAAACTTCCTTTTTTCATAAGCTTCACAACGATATGAAAAAAACTTATGGTTCACGTACTAATTACTGAATTGTTACAGGAATACACCTCAGGAAAAACTTGTAGAGCATAAAATTACCTTCAAAAATATGGTAGAGTAGATGAGAATTGACGATTTGTCCCTCACTTTTCAATCAATCTGTACATTTACGGCAAGAAATACGTCTCCTTTACTGATATCTTTTCGTCACCGTAGCAACGATTTGACATTAGTAAGTTAGTTGTCATAGTTAATATTTTTTCGATTCTATCCGTAACAATTTTGAAGCTATGTATATATTAATTTGAAACGTGTTTTTCCAATATCTCCCAAATTGAGAGAACGACTAGAAAATTTAAAAGTGACCGTCGAATTCGAGGAGTTGCAGCTAGTATCAACATTAAGTGGTTCCTTACGTACGTAATTCTAGATCACAAATTCGATTCCATTAGAGCTTTGATATAGATGATGATTTAATAATTTATGTTTGTGTGTGTGTGTGTGTGTGTGGGTTTCGATAAACCCTAAAAGACAGAGATGAATTATTTGATTTAGAAGTTAATATTCTAAAAATGGTAAAATCTCATTAGTTTCTTTTTCCATAGTAAACCGAATGCTTGAATGAAAAAAGATATAGTGCTTATTTTCCATGTCTCCAAATCACAAAAATATCATCAACATATTTATACCGAACTATAGATTTTTTAGAGCTAATGTTTCAAACTTTCAAACATGTAAAAACTTCGAAGTAAATGCTTTGCCAATTAAGTATGTTCAGTTGTAACATAATTGAAATGGTTTAACAAATACACTTAAAATTAAGATAAGATTAAACAAACACATCTTGTTTTCAATGTATAGTAACGATTACAGTCCTTAAATAGTAACGGAAAATTATGTATTTGTTAGATTTATTAGGAATTATCTAGATATTAAGTAGTATATCAACTTTCTGCTGTAGAAACTATTATCAGTATATATAAATATAAATAAATAAATAATATATATATAATATATATATATATATATATATATATATATATATATATATATATATATATATATATATGGAAGGCGCGTAATCGTATATTTTCTATCAAAAAGTGTCTCCAAGAAGATTGACGAAGAGATGCTATTAAGTTACATGTGTGAAAGGAAAATTCATATATACCTCGTACGAAGTCGTAATGCGCATACTCAATTTTCTGTCGTCCCGTGTGAAGTTGTTTAAATCTTTCATGTTTGATTTTGTGAAGTGTATTTTTGTATATTGAAAAAAAAATTTAACGTGTGCGTTTTGTGTTCTAGAACAATATTTTACAATGTACTGCATGATTTGCAAACAACATGATCCTGCGGTTACGCATCATGTGTAAGAAAATTTGTAATTTATTATTGCTAAGATAACATGTAAAGTGATTTAAGTTTTCTAAAGAACGTGGCACCTAAAATGGTTTTCATTTGGTTTTAAAGAGGATTTTTTACCAAAAGAATTTGGGAAAGGTTTTGAAAACTTTTTTAACGTTTTTAACGAAAACAACAGAAACTGATAAAAATTTTCCTACTTTGCTATTAAGAGGAAAATCGTTGTGCATTGTAATTCTGCACCATGAAGATGTAATTCATGGTCAAAAATTTAATTTAATTTAATTTCAGAATAAAGTTAAAGCGAAAAACATTTCTTTTGTACCTAAAATTTTAAAATATTGCATAATTTTGCAATTTCTTAAAGTAAATGACATTAATGGGAAATTTGAAACAAACTGAAAATACAGATGGTGTAGACCTAAACAATAAGTAAGTTTTGCCCCTGTGTAAAACAAAGTTATATTTGGTTTGGAATATCCAATTTAAATAAGAAATTATTTTTACCAAAAAAAAATAAGAGATTGGTAAAGAAAATTAATAACATGCAATCTTTATTGAGTCATCTGAAGAAGCAGAATTAATGATAAGGGTATTAAACAGTACATAAAATATTTCTTGAGTATATGTTTATATTTTAGGGTATGACGACATCGGACACAGTACAATAATTAATTAACACAAAAAGATTTCTCCGAATTTAAGAGCATTTGCTCTGACATTACATTTTTACTCTGCGAAAGCGTATAATTATGTAAGAAAAACATTTGAACATTTATTGCCACATGAAAAGACATTAGCAAAGTGGTACCACGTCGTTAACGACAATGCAGGTTTCACTAAAGAAGCTTTTCGGTGCATAACAGCAAAGGTAGCATCAGAAGGTTTGATTATAGCGAATTTAACAATGGACGAGATGTCAATTCCTGATTGTATACATTGGGATGGTTCACGTTTCTATGGGTATGTGGATATAGGTATGGAAAAAGGGAACGAAAACGTACCACCAATTAGAAACGATTTAGTGTTTATAGCAGTTGCTCTTAATGGCAACTGGAAAGTGCCATTAGGATATTTTTTAATCGTAGGCTTGAATGCTACAGAAAGAACCAATTTGCTATTGAAATGTCTTGAAATGCTGCATGAAACAGGTGCATTATGTAATTCAATTACACTTGATGGTGCGCCTGTGACTGTAAATATGTGCAGTATATTGAAATGCGATTTTAGTGTCGATACAAACTTTAAGCGATGGTTCATACGCCCAAAAACAAAAGAGAAGGTGCCCAATATCAACTTTCATATTATAAGAGCTATTAACTATATCATTGTAGGTGTTTGTATTCTGGAATGTATATCATATGCTTAAATTAATCTGAAATGCATTTGGTGCCAAAAAAGTGTTTGTTGATAATGAAGGAAACAAAATTAAATGGGAACACATTGAAATACTGCATAATCTACAGGAAAAAGGTCTTCGATGTGGCAATAAAATAAAAAAAAGACATTTAAACTGGGAGGCTGAAAGAATGAATGTGCGATTGGCAGCACAATTACTTAGCCATAGTGTTGGGGTCTCTTTACTTTACTGTGAATCAAGTAATACAAGTTTTGCATGTATTTCCGCTACAGCAACATTTTGTAAGGTTATTAATCATTGCTTTGATATCCTTAACAGTAGAAATATTTTTACAAAGAAACCAAACTGTCAAAAACTTCCTAAGACTAATATTGCTACTATGTGCATTTGTATTCAGCAATACCAATACTATTTAGGTGCATTGTCATTAGAATGTGGACGTTATTGATACGGATAGGAAAACTGTTTTTTTAGGCTTTATCATTAATTTAGAAAATATAGTAGATGTGTTTAAATTTTTTAATGTCAAAACCTCCGGAAAATATTTATTAACTTACAAGTTAAGCCAGGACCATCTAGAAGTGTTCTTTAGTGCCTTGTGAAGTAAAGGTGGTTTCAATAATAATCCCAGTGCTTATCAATTTAGGAATGCATATAGGCGACTTCTATGTAGACATCAAATTAGTGGTTCAACAAGGGGAAATTGTATTGATTTTGAGGGAATAGAAATTCTTTATGTTGGGAGTGGGGCGAAGAAAAATTTGCCCACCTCTGTAATTGACAATCGTCCAAATATCAATGTTATTGATGGTCACGACTATATTAATAGTATTTGGGAACTTTTTCCTTATGTAGACGATGTAGAAGGGTATATAAGTGGGTTTGTTAGTAAATCTGTAGCTAAATATATATTATTGTAAATTATGTGAAGATTTATTACTGTGATCACATAATTCAAACCCTTTAACGACAATAAAAACTAAAGGGTACTTGAAAATTGCATCAACACAACATTATAGATGTATCGAAATGAATTTAAAAAACGCTGACATTAATCAGATTAAAAACCAAATATTTCAAATAGTGAATGAAAGAGAGTTTCTGAGTGAAATGGTTCTTAATTACATTGCAAACGAAGATATGTTTTTTAATCACAGAGTCGAAATGATCAAATTAATAATAAACCAGTTTTTGAGAGTTAGAATTCATCATACAACCAAAAGATATACTGAAACGGACAGTTATATAAGAAGAAATTTAACAAACTTAATAACATTTCGTAATCAATAATATGTATTTGTGCTTTATTTAATAAAATGATACCGTTCGTTCAATGACTTTCTTTTCGCTTTTATTTTATATTACTATATTTCGTAAATCTTTTAGAATTGATCGAACATTGTATCTTATGGTCTACTTTAATTATGTGAGCTTACCTTACAACGGTTTAATGGAAAATTATTTATATTCTAATTAATTTTGAAGATAAAAAACGAAATGTTTTTGTGGTTAGGCTTAGGTTAAATATTCAAAGGAGGCGGTAAATCTTAGAAATGTTCTAAGCGGTAAATAGAGGATGGTGTGCCGAAGGCATTTTTATAGTTAAATTTAAAAAAATGGAAAATAGAACAGAAAACTAAAATCTAGATTACCGTAAAATCTAGTTTTCTTTTTTATTTCCATCTTTAGACAGATTGAGGTTAGAAACACGACACACCTTCCTCATTTACCGCCTCCTGTTATTTAAAAGTAAAAATGTGGACATGCGCACTCAAATCTTGGATCAATAATATTTCTATCTCTCTTGATCTTCTTGTGGACGCAAATTTAAACACATTACTGCTTCCATACCATTACATGTTCGAACTTTCAAATTAAAGTTTTTCACAACTTTGGACTTACATTATAATTTCATTAAATGTGTTTCTTAATTGTGACAGAACTTATTCATCTTTACTAACATAAAATTAGTCGACTTTTTCATATACGTTCCCTATTATAAGCAGACGTTTTCAGATTTCCTTTATTTATTTGATGTCTTAATTTTTAAAACTATTATCTTTTACTGACAACGATAACTGTAATTTTTATCGAAACATAGATTTGGATAAAATAAATTTACAAAAACACAATTTCTTACCCAAAAGATAAGTATTTTAACTATCAGTAATAATCGTTAAAGCAACTCAATACCTGTGAATACTTCAACCATGGGTTGGCCACTATCCGAATTATATATTATTGAAATTTTTTTTAGTAATGAGCTAGTAATTATTTATAACATATTACCTAACAATTTGATAAAAGCAAAACAAAAATGATAAGAACATGTATATCTTTAAAGTACAAACAAAAATTACATAACTATATTAACAGTTTGGGCACGTACATGATTAAATTATTCACAATTTACTGAATGTATATTTTAGGTAATAAAACGAACTGAGGTCAATAACATTTGATATCTCACAAAAAAATTAATCATGATAACCTTGACATTTATCAACATAATGACGTCAATCATTACTTACCCTCGTTTCACTTTGCAAAAATCAAAAGCAATGGTCCGATATGATAATGCTTTCTCATTTAGGTATCTGGAATATCGGCGTATAAAAGGTGACATGTCATAACCTAAACATAAAAAACAACTTTAAAAAATATGTAAAGATCTTTAAGTATACAGAATTAATTTTTAACTACAAGAAAGTAACTGTAAGCAATTATTGCATTCGGCAACTAATAAAATGCTTGTTATTCATTAGATGGTAGGTACTGTTAAACTCACCAAGCAAGTTTTTCTTTTATTTTATTAAATTAAAATCAGGATTATATATTATTTTATCCAAAGGAATATCAAAAATATTACGTGCTATCAAACTTAAAAAAATCAATCAAATGTCGGAACTCACCCGTTCTAGCACCCACGGCACCTCATGTAAGAAAAATCGGTTATTAGCATCATAATAGGATAGGAAACAAGCAAAAGCAATATTATTAAAATTAAAAAATTAAGCAAAATCGTTGGATAAATAATTAGGTTTTTGTGGTAAGGTGAATTGTTTCAATTGCATTAGTAAATGCGTTGTGGCAATGACATGCAATTGATTAAATTGCCCTAAATACCTGTAAATTTTGATAAGTACTCAATCGAATGTAGGTTATGTTAGGATATGGAACTGACTGCCCCTTTTAAAAAATGTGACATAGATCAGATTAACTCGTGAATAGTAACTTCTTTATATACGAAAGTTCACCAATTGTGCGTAGAAAAAAATGTAGAGGAAGGTTTATTAGAATTTAGCATAATATAATTGTTAATTTCGCTACGGTAAAATGTAGGTATCAAGCAATAACAAAAATAGTAAAATAATATAACCTTCAATCAATATCTGAACAATAGCTACGTTAGCTTTGTGACCAATAACATAAAATATGCAACTTATAAGTGAATTAAAATTTTCAGGGGTAAGTCGTAATTTTTTTATCGGATAAATGTATTTTTAGCAGGAAGCATTTTTCTCTTTCTCGTGGCAATTTAATCGAGATCGCCGCTGAAGGCATATATATATATATATATATATATATATATATATATATATATATATATATATATATATATTTATAAACATAATTGTAGGCGCTGTGCGTGAAACATTGCTCAATCAGCGATGTTACCAAATATAAATCCACAAGTATCAACTTCAAGCAATATTACAAGCAATACAGCTTCTGGTAACATCCAGGAAAAAATAGAAACCAACCTCTCCCATACACCATTGCAATTTACAAACTGCAGCAATAATCAGTTCACAGTTCCCAGTTTTATAAGTTCTTAGCTATTGTTAATTTTTTAATAAACGTTAATTACCAATATTTATGTTTATATTACTAAGAAGTGATTACAAATATAGAAGAGCACTGTTTATATAAACTAAATACAAACAAACATAGAACCTGCCACAAATAAAAACGGCAGAATGCACATTCTTTGATAAAATTATCGCATGGTCGTAGGAAAGTGATTTTTCACACTCGTGGGATTGTCGCGCTCGCCTTACGCCCGTGCGACAATATTTCCCACTCGTGTGAAAAATGTCACTTACCGCACACGTACTTAATGTAATATACTATTTCCCACTATAAATAATAATACTAAAATATTTCCATCCTTTCATCTTTCATTCGCAATTTCAAATTACATCCACACCTAACAATGAAACAATTAAATTTAACATTTGCCCAGTGAAACTGATGTTTAATAACATAAATACGTAATGTTTGTCCACTGATAAGATAAAAACACTCTTTATCAACGAAAGTGATTCATAAGTAAACATTCAAGATGGCGGATTGAAACTGGTGTCCAATGAGGTAAGCGGTTAGCATTGTTTTTGCCCATCACAGCAATGTGACTACTGTTCCCAATGAAATCGGTATCATTAGATCACAAAGGATAGTTTTGTGAGTACGAGACGAATTGTGAGTCCAGAAGTCAAGTGAGGTCCACAACTGCACGAATCCTTTTGTGTTAAACGTTATCAGTTCATTAAAAATATTTTTGAAAAATTTGACGCCATTACGTTTAATGTTATGTTGACAAAACGAGTCAGTATGAATGACAGCTGCCTACAACAGTATCAACAACAGTATTACTTAAGTAAAATTTTAACGTTTTGCTGGCCTAGACCCCACACAATGGGTTTCTAGACGACTGTGAGGATTGGAAAGTTGGTATTACCGGACGGAAATCTCTGTAAACGATTCATGATGTTTCTGACCTCTAGTAGACCGTCAATTCATCATTTTTAATAATAATAATAATAATAATAATAATAATAATAATAATAATATTTTATTGTGCTGCACCAAAAGAAACATACTTACACTCGTTAAGCAAAGAACAATGAATTAAATATAATTACATGTACACTTAGTTTAATTGTATTAATTCAAAATTTATGTTTCAGAAACTCATCATATGCATAGAATGTCTTACTAATCAAAATTAGTTTCATATGTTGCTTGAACTTATTATACGGTAAATTATATAATTACAGTACAACTTCGATAGTTCGGACAGTCGCTAGCCCGGGCACTCCAGTAATCCGGACACTGCTATTATTCGGGCGTTTTGAGAATTTTGCCTCTGTAATCCGCGCACAAAGATACTATATACAAAATAATGCAAAGTAAGACGAATTTTCCCGTCTGAACAAACAGAAATTAGTCACTTTAACATTTACAAACGGCGTCCTTTAGCATTTGATTTTCAACCGCGTGCTGAACATAATGGCTCCAAACAAAAGAGCACATAAACACTTACACATGCAGACAAATCTAAAATACTAGATTACCTTGATGCGGGAAAAAGGAGAAATTTGATGTTCCAAAATCTACAGTGTTTGATATAAAAAAAAATAAGACAAAATAAGAACTTTTATATCAAAATCATTTCAAGGGACAGGTAAAAATGCCAATACATAATGTTTTACAAATTTACTTTATTTGGTATATTTTTGTAAAGAAAAGTTATTAGAAAAGCAGAGCATCCTGAAGTTGAAATCGCATTGTATAATCGGTTTTTACAACAACGCAATGCGCACGTCCCAATTTCGTCAGAAATTTTACGAACTAAAGCTAAACATTTTTATGAACAAATAACAGGGAAAAGAGATTTTTTAGCAAGTTCTGGATGGCTAGATAAATTCAGGCTAAGACACGGAATTCGTTTTTTGAAGGTCCGTGGGGAAAACTTTCCAGTGATGCCGCCGTAATACCATTTCAGGAAAAATTTCGATCTGTTGTTGAAGAGATGGAATTAAGTAACGATCAAGTATATAATGCTGATGAATCAGCAATTTTTTGGAGAACTCTACCTGATACCACTTGGGTTCATCAAAATGAAAAATCAGTACCAGGTCGAAAAATATCAAAAGACCGTTTAACATTTATGCCCTGCTGCAATGCGGCGGGATCACATAAGTTGCCACTGTTGGTTTTGGGAAAAGCGGCTAATCCACGAGCATTTAAAATCGAAAGTTCACTTCCAGTTGTATACAAAGCGTCTAGCAAAGGATGGATGACAAAACCACTATTAATGGTTCAAAACATCTTTCATACCTGAAGTCAAAAATTTTTTAACTCAAAGTAACAAGCCCTATAAAGCGTTGCTGTTGGTAGATAATGCACCATCACATCCATCTCTGGAAGAAGTTAATACTAATTCAAACTTCAACATTATGTTTTTGCCACTGAATTGTACTGCTGTTTTACAGCCTATGGATCAGAATGTCATTCAGAATATAAAAGTGTCGTATAGGAAACGCCTCCTCGATCATATCATTTTACATGAAGGTGAAGATATATTAACCCTTTTAAAGCAGTTTAATTTAAAAGATGCAGTGAACAATCTTAATGAATCTTGGAAAACCATAACTTCAAAAAATATCAGAAAAAGTTGGGCACAATTATGGCCTGAAATTACGGAACCAGAAGAATCAGATGATGAGAATATTCCACTCTCAGAACTTCAAAAGAAATATTGTCCAATAAGTCAAGAAGATCTAAAAAAAATCGCAGAATCCTTAAGTCATTGATCCAGAAAATAACTTGAACAGCGAAAACATTACTAAATGGGCTGTGGGAGAAAAAGAGTTTGTCGTTGATTTAAGCGAAGAAGAACTTATCCAAGATGCATTAGCGATGAACAAAGAAAATCCAGGAGAATCTTCTGAATCAGAGAGTAGTGAAAATGTAGAGAAGGTGAAACATGTAGATACTGTCAATGCATTTTCACTGACCATCAGGTGGGCTGACGAAAACAATCTTCCCATGGAAGATGTTTTGCTTTTGAAAAGACTCAAAGAAAAAGCATTTGATACCGCTGTATCAAAAAGGGTTCAAACTAAAATATAGACATATTTTGAAAAAAAGTAGAGTATGTGTTTCTGTGGATATTTATGTGTAGGTATGTACATATGTACATATTTATTTATGGCACATACATTATGTACTCATATTAAAGATTTTTTTGTACTATTTTAGTTTTTTTAGTTTTTGATTACCTTTATAATAAATTACCATTTTTAATAAATTCTGAGTTGTTTCCATTTTCCAAATAAGAAAAATGTATGAGTCACTCCAGTAATCCGGGCACCTCGATAGTCCGGGCACATGCCGGAACGATATCTGCCCGGACTATCGAAGTTATACTGTATAAGGTAAAGTGGAATATGGTTAAACAATTTTATTGATAGAACGTTACTACTAGTTTGAGTTTTAGTTAAAGGATAATGAGGAGTGATTTTTATTCTGATTACGAGTGTCATATTGGTGAGTTTTGGACAGTAACGTGTGGGAATATGTAGTTCGTTTAACTAAGCACAAGCACTTAAGAATATGGGACAGTTAGAATAGTTAAACTAATAAAAGCTTGATGACAGTCTGTTCTGAAAGAGAGATATATGATCCAGCTTTACGCTGAAGACTAAATATTCGCTTCCAGCATGCTGAATTACCTCAAGATGTGAGTATGATGGATGGCTATGACAGAGAGTATAATAGATAGTTTTTACAACTGATTCACTAACATTATTGGATAGTTTACGGAGTACAAATAGATTTTTTGAAATTTTACTCGCAATGAAATCACCATGAGCATTAAAGGTTAACTTGGGATCTATAAGTACTCCTAAGAATGTGACATGAGATATGTTTACTAAAGAATGAAGCTTTAAAGATAATATCATTTTTTCAGTTTTGGAGACGTTCAGACAATATTATTTCTTCTACAATGCACGCTCCGCCAAGTAATGTGGCATCATCTGCATACGATAAACGGTTTTCATTAGATACGTAAAAGGGCATATCGTTGATATAAACAAAAATAACAGTGGTCCAAGAATGGTACCTTGAGACACACCTTTGGATCAAGATTTTTTACTAGAACAAGCATTGTTACATCTGACAATTTGATAGCGGTTATGTAGATAATATTTTATTAATAGTAAACTCACTGCATCAAAGTTATATATTGGTTGGAGTTTTTTCAATAAGATGCTGTGATTAACATTTTCAAAGGCGTTCGATAAGTCTAGAAACGCTACTCTCGCACCGTATTGGTTAGCTGAGAAAAGTCTATTACTTTGAAAATAAGCAAGAATTCGGTTAGAGATTATTTTCTCGTGAATGTTAGAAATTACGGGTAATATGAATATCAACCTGTAGTTAGCAACATTATTGACAACTCCTTTTTTATGCAAGGGTACAACAGCTACTACTTCTAGGGCATCTGGAAAAATACATTCAAGCGAATATTGTGCTTTATAAGGCTAGCAGTGATACCATAAATATCTTTGCAAGTATTATTATTTAGTGAAAGCAATATTTCTCTTACTTCCACCGGTGAAGTTAGAATTATAAATATTAAACCATTAGGTAACGTAATTTTAGAATAATTTAATGCATCTGATGTATACTTGTGCAGTATCTTGACCCGCTTACACAAATTAGCAAAATAAGTGTTGAAATCTTCAGCCGAAAGATTATGTTTAATTTCGGATTTAGCGCTTCTAAATGAGTTCACAAAACTCCACATGGTTTTTATAGGATTAGAGGAAGTTTTAATAACAGTACTATTGGCCGTCACTTTTGCCTTATTGATAGCGTTTTTATATTTAGTGCGCACTTGCCGCTTGAGGTTAAGAAGCATTTCAGATTTATATCTTTCGTAAAATTCATGAATTAAGTGATACTGTAATGGATGCAAGAGAAATTCAAATTTCGCGCTAAGCTATAGGACATTGAATAGATATATGTTGTTTTTTAGATAATGAAATGATGGTTAGTTACTGATGTATAAATGTAATTAATATGGAGATAAAAAACGTGAATTTGTTTTCATAAGTATGTACATATTTAAATAGAAAACATTTAAATAACGCGACAAATTGGCGAAAGCATGAATATTTTGTAGAGCGAGAAAAAAAGACGCGGTCATAAAGACTGTCTTTTTTTGTGAGTAGTTAGTTGAAGTAGTGGTGAGTAGAAGTAAGGTTGGTTAGGAGGTTGTTGTACTGCAGCACGAGTGGCCAAATAATAGCCTTAAAAATTGTGTAATTACCAGAGAATTTAGTTATTATCGTGATAAGGAAATATAAATAATACGTTCTTTATCAATTTTTTAAAAGTGAAAGTGATAAAAGTCCGACGATTGTCAAATTGGGGATAAAAAGATTACGCCATAAGCTAAAATCGCGTTAAAGGTGACGTAATAATTTAAAATAACGCGTTTGTACGTATCAGAAGCGGTCATCAATTGTGTTTAATACTGAATAATAAACATAAAAGGCAATAATCGAACCAAATTGGTAAATCAATATATAAAGAATAACTCGAATCTATTGATGTTCTAAGAAGAAGCGTTCCGGTTTGTTGTAGCACGCTTTTTGTAGTTAAAACTATAAACTATTAAAGTGATCATTAAAGATTATAAATATATCCAGCAATTATCAACAAAAATCATTAAATTGTTAGGAGATCAAAGGAATCGGTTCCAGTTTGTGTAAATAAAGAAACGTTAGTGTGTTTTATTTTCTCTCAATTTGAATATCAATATTGAACGGAGAACATTCCATTCAAATTTGATAAAGAATTATTGTTGCATGTTAGTATTAAGAATATTACTTATAAATATGGGTTTGACTGTTACGTATTGTTGTAAACAAAACATTTCTGCCAATGCGAATTTTAGTAATTAAATAAGTGATCAATAACATATATTCAGTAAATTCATTGAATGCAATTTTGATAAATGATAACAGTGGTTATTTCGAGCTGGGGCATCCTGATAAAAAAGGAATTTGAGGGACAATATTTCAAGTTCATTTACTCACACCGAAACATATTAATAAAAAAAATTTATAAAAAATAAAATTTAACTAATGAATGATATCTTTACAAATTAAAACCATTCAGGTCCAATTAAAAAAAGTAATCATTTTACGTCTCACAAAAACAATGTAAATTTTTATTAAAGAACTTTGAGATTATGAAAATAAGATAAAGAACACTAAAGTTCAATTTTTGTGACGAGTGTAAGCAAACTAAAGAACTAGGTCCGTGTTTACGCTCGTTACAAATGGCGCCCAAACCGGTATATGTTTAAAACCAACACCAAATGTCACCTCAACATTAGGGCTAACACAAATTAACGCCCAACAGCTGGACTGGCGTAAGGACCATCACAATACATTTCTCTAATAATTTTCAATTCATTATTAACCTTTCTGGAAACGCTATTTTGAAAGCATCTTTGAATTTAAAGATGCCATATGTCTCAAAAACGGAGTAGATTAAGATAATTATGAAAACGACATAGTTCGTCTCTCAAAAAACTGCATAGTATTGCGAAAACCGTATTCCTCCTTCACTCATAACCGAGAAACCTTATAAACCATAAAAATGTGACACCCTGTACATTGTTATATAACTTGCCTTTTAAGCACTCATATAAGTGTAATAATACGATAAATAAATATATTTTTTGACCATATTACTTAAAAAGAGGTCATCAAACAGAAATGACGCTTGAAAGTTAACTGACTAGTCTAGTGGGCAATAAAATACCAAATGAATTAAAAATAAAAATAAATAAACGTAACATGAACACAAAATAAAAAAACAAAATTTTAAACACGTATTGTAGACATTTGCTTTATTTGTTCATTTATTTATTGCATTTATTTATTTTTATGTCATTTTTGCTTTATGAGTTATCATTAACTAGTCCAAACTTTAATACACTTAGGTAACGTATTAATAAAGAGTGGTTAAAATACCAGCTATACAATAATTAACATAAAAAAAAATTAGGATTGAAATTACCAGGTAAACGCATTACCGCTAAAAAAATGAATAATTAACAAAACTTTATCAGTCACTTAAGTAAATAAACCGATACAACGGAATACTTAACAATCTGTAACATCGGTGATATCATTCTTATCACCTCATACGTTAATTACTGTACACAAAGGTATGTATCTAATGAGCTACTACTTAAAAATGAAATAGCGACCTTTAAGGAACCCAAGTTTTAAGACGTTTCTAGACCGAGTTATCGAGCATTTTGACATTTCCCTAAAGAAACGGGTGCATAAATTACGATTTTGAAATTGATTTCTTGTTCATTGAGCTAATAAGTTTGGACGTTTTCTAAGTGGTGCTTAAATCAAAAATGATTAAGAAACTTTTATTCGGTTTGAAAGCATGTATTTTATGCGTATAAAACTAATACAAATTACATGATCTCAGACCCAAAAAATAAATATCTTTATTATAAATAAAATAAATTGAAGAGTTTAAAAATAGTTTGGAATATAATGGAACAATTTACATGTGTAAATATATTAAAATAAAGATAGAGTTCTTATAAATGAAGTAAGATACATCCTACATATTAATCTGAGAAAACTGATTACACTACTAAAAGGGGAGTTCAAATTATTCTTTTGAAGTACCTAATACATATGTAAATTCATTTTCTCACTTCATGGTCTGCTCTGAACTGAATTGCATCTAAGATACCAAAAGTATAAGCTTAAATAATAATTCGAAAGTCTAGCCAAGGAAACAAGTTGTTTCCAAAAACCTATCGTGGTTTTGTCGAAGTGTTGAAGACCTTAGGTATATTAAGTATATTAATAATTTTATCATAATGGAATCGTTTATCTGAAAAAGTTGAAAATTCTGCTCCCAATAAGAACTGAGAGATAGGAAAACACAGGGGGAATAATGTTTAGATAATGGATCATAAATGGGTTGTTTCTCTATACTCGTATGACTCCTACACAGTTCGATCAACTGTTAGGTATGGTAGTTCCAAAATTACAGAAATACAGCAATCCTGAAGGTTTGTAAAGGTAGTACAATACATACAAATAAAATATAACGTGAAACATTTTAGATATGTCACAAGGAGATTCAATCTTTAGCATAGCATCAGGCTACAAAATTGGACCATCTACTGCTTCTACAGTCATTACAGAAGTTACTGAGGCAATTTGGAAGGTGCTGAATTAAATGGTTTTAAAGCCATTAAAACACGATGATTTTAAGAAGATTTAACGCCAGTTTAGTGAAAAAATACCACACACGCTAGGAGCTATTAAGCATTTTCAAGTGACGTCACAACGCGTAAAATGCCAGATGTTGGACAACTTTAACACACGTTCTTATGGGATGTGATTGTTTTCTGACAATGTTATCGAAAATCGTGGGCGGTGAAAATGTATCTGTGCTAATACTTGTAGATGAGGATTGTATTGATACAATTCACCAGAAATACGTGAATGAAGTAAACAATTATCCTACATAATGAAAAGTTCCCGCTCTTTTAATTGAACCTTATATCAAAATAGCACCGCAAGCAGTTATTACAAATAAGTTCAATCAATTTTTTATAGTGTTTAACTCAGGTTTAATTATAATCACTTAAAGCAATTTTTCTGGAAAGAAAACAGAGCGTACATTACTTATCAAACTTCACATGGGTTTTACCTTATTGAAGCAAGTAACAAAATACTTAAAAAACTTGTATTGCAATGTCGTAAAGGCATGAATACGTGTTATCACGATTTTTTCTGGAGAAAACACTCAAAAATCACAGTAAAACACGTCGATTCCTATGAAACGCTAACACATGTAGTCCAAGATCGGCTGTTAGAGGGGGAGCTTGTGATGTCAGTGTGACGTGCTTGAAAATGCCTAATTGATGGTAAACACGTAGCTATTTAGTGTCTGCAAAACTCTGGCAGCGCATTTGTTAATTATAACAAACCCTTTAGTATTGTTTTGCAGCAACTACCATATATATTCATGCTTTTCTTATTTGTTTTACTCGAAAATATTCAAATTTACGAAGTTCAGCTGCCACCACCTTTCCAAAATGATCGTTTTCGTTCTCTTGTCGCTGTAATTCCGTTTCTTTTAATGTTTTCAATATCGATATCATCTTCAAATCGCTTATGTTTTCGTGAACCTCTCGCTTGCGGTTTTTATTATTTGTTGGTGTTGTCACTTCACGATCTTCATCAAGTCTTGAAAAAGTAATTGATGTTGTGACTCGACTTCCAATGGTTTTCCTGGGTTTTACATGGGAAAAGAGGAAACCCATTCCCTCGTACCATTCCCATTTTAGATCGGCCGTGTCTTCTTGGGCATTTCCACTTTGGGTTTAGAAATCATGCATCCGCATCTCTTTTGCGTACCGTTCTCGTAGAGTTCGCCATTAATGTTAGCTATTACAATAAAACCTTCATAAGTAAATAACGTCTTTATAGATTTAGCTAGAAGCTTTCGATAGGTTGATGTTTTTAACAAACAGATTAACTAATTTAAAATACACGTGGATTGCTTTACTGTAATCGCCAACAAAGTGATAGGTTATTATTCAAATATTTTTAGAGTTACACGCCTTTACAACCCAAAATCAGCAATGTCCTTCCACACATTGTTCTTATTCGTCGTATCGATTTATCATAAATAAATGGATATTGTTGGATCAGTTCCAATAACAACGCCACATCTATCGTCATTTTATGATAATTAAAAAAATTAAACAACAGCAACAAATAGTAACAAACAAGGACAAGCATTAAACAAAACACGAAATGAAATTGACTACAGCTAAGCAGGTAGAATATTGCCGAGTTTCCGTTATTTCAAATGTCAAGCTTGATCCGTCAAGAATTTAAGTCACACAAATCGCATACGTGAGAAATCGCACTTCTATTGGTGGATGTTAGTGGTGATAAGAAATCCAGAATTATTCTGTACTGTTAACATGTCCACCTAGAATTACCATTACCATTAACATCATTGTGAACAATTGCATAACAGACAGCATTTTCTGGACTTTAACATTTCAACTAACATTAATGATTGTGACAGGTCAGTAAGCGTTCAAACATTACAGATATTAAATTTATTTATTTTATTTACTTTGTGGAATTCATAATTTTGTAGCACAAATGTTTCCAAAAAGCAATTCAATTCCACAACTTTTTAATTATAAATATTTATTTCTCTACGCTTTTCAATACAACGTGTATGCTAAAATAACAAGTAGTTACGGAAACAAATCAACAAGGTAAAAGACAAACTTGATACAAAAACCACATGTTCTCACAAAAATACACAAGCCTAATATAAATTATAAATTAAATTGTACATCCTCTGATTCTACTTATATTGGCCTAATACTTAAGTCGACAATTTGTACACTTTTGACTTTGCCGGATTTCACCGTTTTTTAAAATTTGAAACAATCATAAATTCTTGTTTCGCCGGTTAATGAAAAAGACAATCAATCACAATGGTTTCTTAAATGGTGTATTTTTCTATTTATATTTTACATAAATTTATAGGTTTCGATAACAATAACAGTTATGGTCCGCACTGACGTGTAGAAAAGCAAAACCCCATTTATTTGGGCAAATTGGTACAGAAATTGGTAAAAATAAAAGAGTGATATTTTTCGAGAAACTAAAATTTCCAAATCAATGAATAACGAAACGATTAAAAAGTGATAAGACAAAAACCGATATACCACTTTTCACGAGTCAGAGCAGTTGCGTCATAACTAATTTTGTTTCATTACCACCTTTAGAACCCGCCTGTTGTGCACGAGAGGATGCAGATAGAACTGATTTAGGTTGGCAATTCTGTCCGGTGTTGTCAAGCATTTCTGACATTAAACATTTGACATAACATAACTTAAATTTTATTATTGTGATAAAATATACATAACTCCTGAAGCTGAGATTTGACAGTTGTCAAACTGTTATTTTTCACAATCGGACAACGTCGGCGTCCTCTGACAGTATTAATATTAGTGACGCAACTGCTCTGACTCGTGAAAATTGCTATAACATGATATTAGCTCTTAACCGAATTAATCAATACTTCGTCAAGACATATTTGACACCTTTTGCATGCACACTTGCAAACTCTTAAAAGTGTAGTTTCAAATCTGATACCATGCTACTAAACCGCTTGATTATGAAAATGTTCTTACACTTCGTTTTCAACAATGTCTAACGGGGTAAGGTCGAGGGATTGATTAGGCCATGAAACTGAAACATAATTGAAAATCACTTGATCATTAAAGATTTTTTGCAATTTAAATAAACAAAGTAATTTAAACTAATTTTGGTTATTCTCCGTCTAACAGTCGGTTACGTGTGGCAAATAGTAATAATGTACAGATTTTTTTTAATAAATAATTTTCACATGAAACCATGGAATACAAAAATTTTATTACATTATATCACAATATTCCCTGATAGAAGTTTAAATTAAAAAAGGCCATATGTAATCAATCCATTCTCTTATTAACTTAATTGAAAACTGAAAATGAAATCACTGGAAACTAATGAACATATATATTTATTTATTTGAGCTTTGTAAACCTCTACCTATTTGATGTAATTATTATTATTAAATTACTGAAAACATTGTTCTGCAATTAATATCCATAAATTTCGGTATTTCAGTCTGACGCGTGCCTATAAAGGCAAACATGTTAGTACTATAGTTTCCAGAAACTTAATTCAACATTGCTTAATGAAAGATAAACCGTAGAGATGTATCCTTACGGAGAATTATAAATTTTACAGTGCTTTAACACAAATCGCCCAAGGAATTGCAAATCTAACGTGTTTCTTAAGCAAAGTTAAACTTAAGTTTCAAAACTACAGCCCTCCAAGTAATAAATGAACGTGCTAAAGTTAACGTCAAGTTAACTTTGAAGGAAAATTGTTACTTATCACAGAATGTCACGTGTGAATTTCCGAACCCTCAGAAATAATAAAATAGTATATTATTTTAATAGACTAAGAAGTGTAATATTTTTGTGGCGAATCAGTTTGTTTGATCGCCGAACGAATCCGTATAAAATATACTACTTTTTCTAAAAAACGCTTATAACATCGTTAATAATCCAATGTTCCAAGAAAAATTTACATTCATTCACGCATTCCCTTGCGGAGTGGGCAAAACAATCTCTGCCTCTTATTTATTTTTAATTCGCAATATTTTTCCATGATTTCCTATCCTTGCTACTGCAAGATTCATACATTGTCTCTGGCATGCCATTTTATTTTTAAAGCTCCTTATCTTTCTTTTATCATACATTTTACTGCATTCGGCGTTTTACGCGCCCTACCAGGCCCGACCTTACCTCTAACTTCACCCAGATACAGGGTGTTTAAAAAACGTTCCGCTAATTTCAGGGTAAATAGAATATTAAAAAATAACGTTAGTTTGGTTAATAAACATGTGTGCCTTCTTAAGAAGATAAGGCCCTGCAAAAGTGGCCCCCAAAAATCTTTTTTTTTTATTATCTCTGAAACTGTTTAAGATACCTAAATGAAATTTAGACCACAAATACCTTTCATTAGGTCATAATAGGTAGTGTTGATAAATCTTTAATATTTTGTATAACAGCGTCGCTAAAGGGGGTGCCACTTATTTTGTCCTCAAACTTTTTTATGGGGATATTTTTAATTTTTTGGGTAAAAATAGTATTTTTTCAACAATTAGCCACAAAAAAGATACTCCTGTTGAAAGTCAAAAAAATTACTGGTTTTGGAGTTATTTGATGTAGCAAGTAATACTGACAGAAATAATAAATTATTTTAAAATGAACCAATTTAATAATTTTCATGCGCGAGAACGAACTACATCAGGGAATAATGATTGTTTCAGAAAAAACTATGAGGTAAAAATATTGTGAATTATTTACAACTTAAAAAAGGTTTTAATTGTATGACATTAACACAGAACAGACAAAGGAAACAATTAAAAAAAAAACCACCTCAAGCAGCTACACCTATGCTTTCGTTTTTCATAATCGTCCATATACTTCCAATCACTTTCCTTCCAGCATTGATCCGACGGTCAATCTTGCCATCCATTGTACCATCTGCAGTAAACATTCTACCCAGATATACCAACTCGTCCACTTGTTCCAGAATTTCATCAATACTCTACTCTCCTTTTCACCTTCCCGATTGAACACCACAATAATTCTTTTGTTCAAGTTTATCTTTAGGTTTATGCTCTCACTTGACTATATCAAACTTTCTCAGAGCTGTTTGTAGCTCATCCGCATTCTCGCTTAATAAGACTGCCATCTGCATACATCAGAACTTGGACGTTTACCTCACAAACCATTACACCATTTGTATCACTACATCCTTGTCTAACTCATATCTATCTCATTTAACCCAATATCCTTCTCAGTTTCATTCGCAATTCCTTCTACATTCTCCTTATTAAACTTTTTAGTCTTATTTTCCTCACTTCTGTACAGCTTTTCGAAATATTCCTGCTTCCTTACTTCACAACCGTCCTATACCATGGTTCCTCCTATTCATTACTCCTGCATCCTCACTTCCTCCTTACTTATTCTCACTGTCTCCCTCGCTTCTTTGTTTCTTAATCTGTACACCTCATACAATCGATTTTTCTCAGTCTCATTTTTTGCAGCAATCATTGCCATGCACGCGTCTTTTTCATTACACACTGCCTTTTTAACAATTCATTCCATAAAGTACATTTTTTCTGTCTGCACAATTGACAACACAGTCTTTTAGGCTTATCCATGCACTTGCAACGTCATTGTCTTTTATTTGTTCGTTCTACACTGCTTCATTCTCGCACCATTATCTACCAGTTTACCTACCCTAATTCTGGACATTCGCATTCTGTTTGCTTTCCTTACACCCGAGAATCGCACAAAGTCTGACAGTTCCGCAAAATTGTCTCCCCTTTAATAAATCGTTTTCACAAGTAACATATGTTGCTCAGTTGAAAAGCGTTCCACAATGGCAGACAGAATGAAATTGGAATGTCAACGGATGTTAATTTTGTACAAAACTGTGTTGCTAAGCAACAAACAACAGAAAAGCGGGCGGTTTAGAATCCGTGCGCTTTTTGAACCACCCGTTAGAAAATTGCTTATATACCGCAATCATGTGTTTAACTATAGTGTAAAAGTGCGTGCCATTTTGTTATGGGATAAACTATATATTTCTTCCATAAGGTGGAGAACTTACGTTGAGCAATGTTCGGATTCGGAATATCCTCTAAATCACTATAGTATATCTGAAAACTGTAAAACATTCTTTGGGATCGAGTAGAAAGGCTGTGAAAATGTTAAAACATAACATACCAGGGCGACAATTTGTTTTTTCCTTTATGGCTTGCAATGCAGGCAGGTTACGGTTACGGCAGCAGTGTCTTCTAACATAATCAATAATTATTTCGATAATTTAGAGAAGGCGTTAGAAAATGTGCTGCAATCAAATGCAGTCAATTTCGACGAGACTAATTTACTCGACGATGTTGGACGAAGAAAGGTTATCAGAATAGAGGGTGTCGTTATTTCAAACGAATAATAAACATGAGCAAAAGTGAAACTTCAATTCAATTATGTTTGCTGCTTCAGCGGACGGAAAGCTCATGTGGTTTATAAAGCTCACAATTTACACGATTCCTAGACGATACCTCAAACAATTCCAAGAAAAAAAATACTTATTACAGATAACCTATCTTTATATTTTCCTTTAAAGGAATTAAATTGTGTTCTGAACGCACCATTTTTTGTTTTTTGCCTTCTAACTCCATACACAGTACCCTTTGAGTAGCTTCTTTTGTCGCGTAACACATGTCGGCCAAGAAGATATTAAGGGCTAAAAAGACAAAACTAAATGTTCCCTCAGGAAAAAGTGTTACAAAAGACAGTCTTTCAGAAACCCGAAAAGACGAACACATGTCTGAATGATAGCGACAATGTCCATATAAATTTTGAACAAGACACAGAAGATACAGGAAGTGATGAAAAAAGCTTTAGACGATTCTCTGTAATATCCTTGCAAATAAGGGAGGATCTAAGAATGTTTTCACTATTGCTTTGGAAAATTTAGTGCCTGATATGTAGATTCTTGTAAAGTTTAATGTTGAACAGTCAAAAGCGAAGAGATTGAAATACATTCCGTCAAGAAAGTGGCGGGAATTGATCATTTAAAAAGCCCGCTTAAAGGGATTGTTGAAATTATTTTTGTCGCTAAGTTGGCACAAGTGTCCTCTATATTCACGAGGAGTACCTAAATTTGAGATTTTTACAATGGATAAACATATCGAACAAATAATCTGTCTTAAATTTTGCATTGCAAATGCTCTGCTGAATCGCTGAAAATATTACATAAGGCTTACGGTGAATCGGCTTTATCAAAAATACGTGCGTATATGAGTGGTACAGTGGATTCAAAAGCGATTGAGATGTGGTCGAAGATGTGCCTCGCTCTGATCGGCCATCAACGTCTTCAACTGAACTTAACATCGCTAAAATGAAGGAAATGGTGACTGAAAATCGTTTGAGTCTGAGAGAGATAGCCGTTGAAATTTCTGTGTCTCATGAATCAATTCGTACCATTCTAACGATTGTTAGGGTATGAAACGCGTTGCCGCACGGCTGGTGCCGAAAGACCTGAATTTTCTGCAAAAACTCAACTCACATGCTAAAATGAGTCAATTCCGACCCCACATCCATAAAACGCATTGTAACTGGTGATGAGACAAAGGTTTACGTGTTTGACACGCAAACCAGTCAACAAGCTGCGCTGGAGCCTTCCAATTGAGTTGAAACCGAAAAAATCACGTCAAAGTCGATCAAAAGTGAAGGTGATGTTGACAGTTTTTTTTCGATTATAGCGGTGTTGTGCACTCGGAATTCTTGCCAAAAGGGGAGACCATAAATAAAGAATATTATCTGAACGTTATGCGGCGTTTGAGAGAGCATATTCGTCGAGAAAGAGCAGATTTGTGGAAAAAAGTCATGGATTTTGCACCACGATAACGGGCCATCTGACAAGGCTACCATTGTGAACGAATTTCTGGACAAAATATTATGGAACAACCACCGTACTCCCCTGATATGGCTCCGGTCGACCTTTTCCTCTTTCCATAACTCAAATTGCCACTTCGAGGCACCCGTTTTCAGTCAATAGAAGGCATAATAGAGAATTCGCGCGAGAACTGAAGTCGATTCCTGAAAATGCGTTTAAAAAATGTTTCGATGATTTGACTATTCGTTAGCATAAGTGTAAATTTCGGAAGGGGCCTACTTTGAAAGCGATACAATAAATTTGGATGAATAATATATATTCTGTGTTTCATTGAACAATTCCGGTACTTTTTTGACAGAATGTATTTTACAGGACACGTAATTGCTTGTGTAGAAGAAAGAAAGATTGAGGAATCATTTCTTCCATTAGAACAATCAAAGAAAATTCACTACACAATTTACTTTTTCCGAAGAAAACAAATCTAAAGTGTAACAGGCCCGCTTTAACCTTTGATGTTAATATTTAGATTTAGGTTATCTATATATTTTGTACATTATGAAATGTGAAGATTAGTTGTTTTCCCCTTTTACTCCGCTAAAAAACACGGTAATTAAGTCCGTCAATTAATTAAGTGGTACAAATAATTACCGTGATTCGTAATGAATGTCAAATAAATATAATGTTAAAGTCTGGATATTCAAAACAAAATTGTTTATGATAAACACAAACTAAAAAACTATAAAAGATTACACCGTTAATATAAATGCAAATTTTCTTTTTTGTGATATCCCGAAATTAATAAAACTTGATAAATAATAATTTAGTTTGTATTAAAATGCATCTTGTGAATGGAAAAATTACACTCAAAACCTGTTATCCTAATATTAGTTAGAGATAAATACACCAAATTATTCAAAAATAGAATTTAAAACCCGAAGTATAATTAAGAGAGTCTCAAATTAATAAAATAATGAATAATTAACACCGTTTTTATAAATTAGTTGATGTATTTCTAGGAAAATTGCATCATTGTTAAATCGCTGCTGCGCGGGTAAACGGGGCCAAGTCAAAGTTTGATGAAAATGAGCTTGTCATTTTAGTATATAACTTTGAAGTTACGATCGTTGTGTGGAGAGAGACAAGTCATTTAAAGTAAAACTGGTTGCCTATCTAATTATACCTGAGTTCATGTGTAAACTGAGTTATGTTTAATTACCCCCTTTTGTTGTATGGTGCAAATAAAGTTAAGTCGGTTTAGCTCATTTTACACGCTTTTTAGTAATAGCTAGGGCCGGATTTGGGGGAGGGCAGGCGGGACTACTGCCCTAGGGCCCCCACAATAGAGATAAAAAATTTCAAAAAATATCCAAACTTCGACAGATCAGCAACTTTTTACGCTTTTTTTTCCAAACAGTCATACTTGTTCACTTCAAACCGTAAAACATCGGTATATCAGAAAGCCCTGATTGCAAGTTTCCATTAACTATCAATTTTTGATTTGTTTGAGCATCTTGGTGACAATATTTCCGAAGCCTCGAAAGTTCAGTGTTGGATACGTCGATTTGTCTTTTTTCTGATATCCCGAAATTAATAAAACTTGATAAATAATAATTTAGTGTGTATTAAAATGCATCTTGTGAATGGAAAAATTACACTCAAAACCTGTTATCCTAATATTAGTTAAGAGATAAATACACCAAATTATTCAAAAATAGAATTTAAAACCCGAAATATAATTAAGAGAGTCTCAAATTAATAAACTAATGAATAATTAACACCGTTTTTATAAATTAGTTGATGCATTTCTAGGAAAATTGCATTGTTAAATCGCTGCTGCGCGGGTAAAAGGGGCCAAGTCAAAGTTCTATGAAAATGAGCTTGTCATTTTAGTATATAACTTTGAAGTTACCGTCGTTGTGTGGAGAGAGCTAAGTCATTGAAAGTAAAACTGGTTGCCTATCTAATTATGCCTGAGTTCATGTGTAAACTGAGTTATGTTTAATTACCCCTTTTTACACTATATATCAATAACTGTTGTATGGTGCAAATAAAGTTAACTCGGTTTAGCTTATTTTACACGCTTTTTAGTAATAGCTAGGGCCGGATTTGGGGGAGGGCAGGCGGGACTAATGCCCTAGGGTCCCCAAAAACATGAAATTTATAAAGAATAGGCTCCGAACGACGATGAGACAAAACCGGCTAATGAAACTAACCCGACTTAGTATTGAAACTCCTGGAGCTAGATTTTAGCGAAATCATCAACGACTTTTCGTTGATAAAAGCTCCATTTAGTTACCGGGGTAATTTAGTTTTTAACAAATTTTATTTGATTTATTATTTATTTTTGTAACTAATTACTACATTCTTTATTGAAATAATTTTATTTGTTGACAATAATTGCTTGAAAGACTTGGCGGAAAATAAATATACATATAACAATGTATTGTAAATATAGAGACCTATACAGTTTATTATTGTTGACTACCAATTTGCATACCAGATGGTCGAATATAGAAGAGCTTTTAACATTGTCAGAACAACTGTACAACCCATATTCGCAATAAAAGATTTCGTTGCCTCAGGGCTTCCAGACCTCCAAATCCGGCCCTGGTAATAGCAACGTAAATTTTATCCCCTTTATACATACATAACCTTAAAATTCATGCATATTGTCCACTGAATGCGCATTGGCGGTCACTGCCACAGTCCATTCGCGACGCGAGAGATATAGCGCGCAAGGGTCACTCATGTCCTTTTCGTAACGCTTTGGGCATGTGCAGCGCGAGAGAACAAACAGCGTCAAGCACGTCACTCCAAAACAAGCTAACCAAAATTCAACTTCAAATTGGCAATTTATCATTACCATTTACTTATTAATTATTGATTTACTGTTGATTGTTTGTTTTTTACGATTATAATTTTTATACATGCCGAAAATGTAGAATGTATTATGCGAACACGCGTAACTACGTTTATGTTTAACGCATACCATTGATTATACCTTGAAATTATTTTTATAGTTCATTATTTTTGTAAAATGGCCGAGTATAACAGTAAGTAAAATGAGTTTCAATGGATATTTGTAAATGCTCATGTTATTAACAAATTATCATTGAAAAATTCATCATTAAAGTATTCAAAACATATCAAATCATTTTCAAACGTTAAACATGACTGCTCAACGTATGCGAGTACGCTCGAGAGTATGACAGAGATGTCCCTTGCGGCTCTCTCTCGGATCGGGCTGGCGGACGGAGCGCGCCTTCCGGTATAAGTACAGTTCAGTGATATTGTTTGTTGTTTTTCGCCGTAAAAATCTGCTCGAGGAGGCAAAGAATACTGAATGGTTTTCTTTACTTTGAGTGTCCTGAGGACAAAACATGCCTAGTGATAATTTTAAAGAGTTTAATGAAGATTCTAACAATATTTCACTATATGTGATCCACGTTGAAGATCCAGATAAAAGTAAGTAATGTCAGAAACAATTAATAGTTTGTTATTTTTAACCTATTCAAATCAACCTAAATCATTTGAAAGAGTTTGTTGAAGATTCTGACGACAGTGTCAGAGATCCTGATATTAGACCCACGTCACGCAAGGAAGATGATTTAGGAGAATCATATTCGATGGCTCGAGAAGAACACGATAGCAATGATGAAGAGGCTGACAAGAAAACCAGGAAAGAGTTATGAAACAATAAAAGGAAAACTTATACGAGAAAAAACACTGAAAATGTGTAGAAATCATTGAATCGAAAAAATCCCTCAGGAAACAAGACAAAATATTTTTACGAATTTTTGGAGAATACAATATATATCTGATCTGATAGAGGTCGAAGACAAAAAGACGTGTCGTATACGCTCTAATAATGCGGATAAGCAAAGATATCGTTAATCAACTTTGTGTTATACTACTTACAAGCTTATGGTTCCATTGGCAGTTTGTGAAAGCTGTTTTGTTAAGACATTTCAAGTTTATTGAAACAAAAACCGTGCTGTCATTTCTGGTATAATAACTTTGGATCAAAGAGGTAATCACAGTAATAAAATAAAAACATGTGAGCAAGATATTGAGAACGCTCGTAATCACATACTTTCTATACCATGATATGAAAGTCATTACACTAGGAGTGATTCCAGCAGATAATAAGCATTAAAAAACCAAAAAAAAGATACGTGCTCGACATGTGACAAATTAGCAATAGAAATACAGAAGATAAAATTTCATTACAAGAACAATTGACTGAACATCACCTTGAAGCTGATCTTGGTTCACGTCTAAATCTGTAGACAAAGAATTATCAAAAATAATACAGGTAAGATCACTTTAATATTCCACTTTCAACAGTGCCTACCTACACCCGATATCAAAAACTCAGTTGCGTTCTACAAATGACAACTATGGCCAGTTAACTTAACAATTCATGTTTGCGACACTGGCCGAGCTTACTGCTATGTCTGACACGAAGCAATGGCCAAAAGAGGTAATGTCTCTACGAATTTCTAACAAAGGATTTGGAGTAAAGTATTACATATGTAACAAGGTATTTCGACTGCTGTGGCGGCCAAAATAAAAATAGCACCACGATGTGCTTGGTTGTTTTGCACCATAGTTTAATTGAAAAACAACAAAATAAATTTAATGGGCGAATTGAGCATCCCCATGACTGGGCAAATTTGATACGTCAAACAGGAAAAATTACCGTTTATTGTAAAAGAATTAGAAAGAGACAACTTTCATCATTTTTCTGGTCTATAGAATGGAGCTTTAATAAGTCGCAAGATTGGAAGAATTTCAGCTGGCTAACGTATGAATAGGGTAATCATTTTTTTTATTCAAAACAAAATTCGATGAAAACGAACCCTTCAGGAAGTGAGATTTCTCAAGAAGAGGCAAACAGGAACAAATTTTAAAAACAAGCAAAGTCGTACAAAGGGCGAGTACCAATCTCTGTCGAAAATAAGCAGCATACCCTGGACTTGCTGCCTTACATCTCAGAGACCCTGAGCGGTTTTTACAGAAGCTTGGTCACATACGAACATGCAATGGATGTACTTTCTGACAGTGATGAAGAGGAGCACTAAAATTTAAATATTTTTTTCTTGAATATTTTCTATTATTATTGTTAATAAAAGTTTATTTCATTGTAGTTTTGTAGTTTCCTACACAAGTTCATGCAGGGCCAAGCCCTAAATATTAAATAAAATTAATTGTGTAAAATGATATGTCAATCAAAAAACGCTTTTAGTGCATTTTTTTAAATATTATACCTCAGGAACAGCACTTTTAAATATGTGCGACTGAGACAATTTGAAAATTATATAATTTGCATGAAATTCACAATTTAGGTGATAATTTCATTGAAAACTTTAAACTGTTTTCTCCAATTTTAACCATAACCCCGCTTACCCGCGCAGCAGCGAAAATAACACTTTCGATAGAAATAATTAAAGTTAAACCTGCAATAATTTCTATCGCGTTAACCAAGTACACAACTACAATGGAAATTGTAATCTCGTTTCCATTGTGTAAAAGAAACTATTTTTAATAATATATTCCAACCGCTAACATATGTGCAAGAAGCAACCGACTTCTGTAAATTTTGAGTTACAACTAGAGAAAAGTGTCCGTAATTATTAATTAAGACATCCTGTAGAATAAGTATTTTTGTGAGTAGAAAGTGGCAAAATTGTATATCAACTGATTCGCTACTGAATGACCAATAATTTGGGAACATCGAGATAAGCCTTAATTCATTAATTGATTTAATAGTAATTAAAACAACTTCTGACGCTGCTGCCTCATCAGAAGAAATCTGGGAATTTCCAACCCCCCACTGTTAATTTCTATATAGGCAAGTGACACGGCCGAAATCTTTCTTTTCGTTCTCACTGCTTTTGTACGTATACGAAGCTGCATTTTGTTAATGAATATGAGGTAAAGCGTAGTTTAAATTGATTAATATAATTTAAATTAATAGATACTCGCTCTATAAGTACGTATTCAACTTGTTTTAATACTAGTAGTAAAATTTACTTTGCTACTGACAACCGCTCACATTTAAACCGCCACCGTTGAAATCTAAATAAATTAAGAGAGCTCGTATTTATTGAACCGCCACCACTCATTCATCATAAATCATTGGTAATTGTTTCGTCAAAGGGACATGTGACCTTTGTCTACCGTATCCACCGTCCGTCCGAATTAACTGTGTTTTAAATTTATCTTCCACCGCTGGGAATACCCTCAGTTTTTCCTCCACTGAAGCGCATGGAGCAGGCCGTTTGGAAACCGAGCGAGTTCAGGATTAGCCCCAAAGAGCACCTGAACAGGAGCTTGTCTTTAAGTGGCGCCCGAATGCGTTACCAACCCCTAGAGCGAACAACCGCTGTCCGCAACCCGTCCAGGAGTGGTCCCACACAATAAAATGCTCACACCGTAAATTATAATTATTTTAAATAAACAAACGAGTCTTAATTTTTGTGCTCGTTGAGGGCAGCCTTCACTTGCCACCACCGAAGAACACTTTACAGAAAATTATTTCATTTGTTACTCAATAGTAAATATGCATTAACCCATGCATAAGGTATGTAAAATCATTTTTACAAGCTATTACATTGTAAAACTTTTAATAGGCAACTGTCATTAATAGAATGTGTATGTGTGACAGAAATCTGACAACCTGTTATCGTGGTATAATTTAAGCTATTTTAAATAAATTTATATCACAAATTCACATTTTAACGTAATTTACGAATGAATAACAAATAAAATATACTAGATTATACGCAAGGTAACGGTTTTTACTGGCTCTAAGAGATTACAGCAGTGGCGTAACGCAAATCACTTCCGCCCTTAAGAGGAGGTGAAAAATTTAAATAAAATCTGAAATACAGTAGTAAAGTTACAAGATATTTTAAACCAACAGTACGACTCTCTACAATGAAATTCTAAGTGCTTTCCGTGGACCAAAGTCAGTTAAAACGTTATTAACATCTGTTTCGTTGGTTAGATTCTGCTCAATTCCCATCGTAGATCTTAGATTAATTTAAGCTTGGAAGCGACATGTACGCCAACCAAGTTCAAGTAGTGCAGGTAACGTCCTGAGCTGTTGGATTCACAGCCTTGGTTGGTGCTTGCACTCCAGTGTGCCTCCCTGACATCACTGCACCACTGTCATATGCCAGGACGCGGCAGTGCCGAATATCGAGACCGTCCTTATCAATCTTCGCAAGAATCATGTTCGCCATGTCTTCAGCGTTTTTGCCTTTACTCTCAATAAAAAGAGGAACGATTCAACCACTTCCACTTTAGCCCCATCAACTTTCACACACAGAATTAGATTCGTTTGGTCCATGTGGGGATCATCGGGGTTACTACCAAATATAATGGAGATATACTATGCTTCTTTTATTTGCTTCAGGATCTTTGCTACCACAAACAGTTGATAAACTTATTCTAGATTTCGGGCGATAACCAGGAGATCAAACGCTTTTTTTTCCAATTTGACTATCTTGAAGTGTTGGAATAGCACCGCATCGTATTTCACAAGTAGATGAATGAGTTCTAAAAAGTTTCCTCCGTTACCGCTTAGAACATCTCGCCTCTTTTATGCAGTTTTAACAACAACTTTTTGCGCTTTATTGTCAATATTGTTCCTGCACCACCTTGAAGTCCGGAGAAAGTGTCAGGAACGTTTTCCACTGGGGTTGGGACACCAAAACCAAATGCGTTGACATTTTCACTCGCTTCACTGTAGGAGTCGGCTTGATGCAACTCAGCAGCTTCAATAGAAGTTTGGACGGGTTCAACGTCTCCGATTTTCAGAGTATATCTTGAGTTATCACCACAAGCTTCACTAGATGTATATGTAGTAAATAATCAAGTTTACAAAACACTAAAGTAAAGCGTAATTGTTTTTTTCGTTGTCATCCTCTGGCCTTTTTTTTCTAAAGTACACACCGCTTGCCTTGATCCTTTTCATTTACAAATAACAACATTGCACTTTTATCCTATCAGAAAATAATGGTACCTTAACCTTACCCTATGAGAAAAAAATAGCTATCCAATCATGATTATTATTCGCGTAATACTGTAACGTTTAGACTAAACGTTATTAAAGTTTATTTATTTCTATAACAAAAATTAACAATGAAGGTTTATTTACAATAATTAACACTAACTTAAAACGCTAAGACATTATTGGATATCTCAGTGTGATTAATGCAAACATAATTATATGTCCAACCACAGACTGGTTTTCTGTTTCTATTCACCTTTGCTAGGGCTTAATAGAAAAAAAGAGCATTTTTATAAGCATGTTTCTATTAACTCCATGTATAAGGTGAATAGAAACAAGTTACCAACAAAATAACATAACACAACATTACATAACCTTCACGCCATTCCCTTGTGGGGTAGGCAAAATAATCTCTGCCTCTTATTTATTTTTCATTCACAATCTTTCTCCGTGCTTTCCTATCTCTGCATACCTCTCTAGCTTCCGCAAGATTCATACATTGTCTCTGACATGTCCTTTTATTTTTAAAACTCCTTATCTTTCTTTCTTTTATCATACATTCTACTACATTCAGCCAAGTTTTACGCGGCCTACCAGGTCCGGCCTTACCTCTAACCTCATCCAGATTTGCGTCTTGCGTCGTTCATTCTTCAATGTAACCAAACCAACGTAATGTACTACTTTTATATCTATCCATCATCGTCTATTCCTCGCCACACTCCGTCATTATAGACTCATTCTTCATCTTATTCCTTCTTGTTTTACCACATACGCTTCTCAGGAATCTCATACCCACGGCATTTATACTCAGTGATATGGAAATTGCAACACCACGAAGGGGTAGGAATTTTTTGACCAAACTTGACAGAAACGTTTAACTACTAAAAGGTAGCAATTGATTAAAATTTTATTCATATGGATCAAGTGGTAATAGCTTATCTGACAGTTCGTTCAGTTTTTTCGAACAGTTTTCTTAGGTGTATATTCTGCGAGATTGTGTTCAGTTCTTTATTGTTTTCACTTGTAACTGTTTGCTTTGAGAGTGTGATAATGCCTAGAGTGCGCCTACCTGAAAATTACCGCCAATTAAGCGAATTCGACAGAGATCGTATTGTTGGTTTGCGTGAAGGAGGTTTTTCGTTTAAGAGAATTCGCAACTCGCCTTAACCTGCACCAAACCACAATCATGCGCTGCTATCAGGCATGTACTAGGGAGAGTCAGCAACGCCGCATAGGAGGAACCGAGGGGCGAAGAAGAACAAATGAGGTGCAGGACCGCCATCTTCAACTTATGGCAACCAGATACCGATTCTCAAGTACGAGATCAATTGCCGATCAAAGTCGTCCTGTAACCCTTCGAACAGTTTATCGCAGAATCAGAGCTTTCGGTTTACAATCCTATCCGCCACATCTTGTGTTACCACTAACGGCTCAACATCGACGGCGACATTTGGAGTGGTGTAGGTTGCGACTGCACTAGAACCAAGAGTGGCATAGGGTGGTGTTCACTGATGAATCCCGATTCTGTTTGGCCGTATGAAAATGTTGAATTTTCTGTTGCCAGGCATCTGCACTAAACTGTAGGGATTATCGTATGGGGTGCTATAACTTACGGGAGTAGGTCTCGTTTGGTATTCATCCGAGGCAATATGAACGCCCAACGATGTGTGGATGAGGTGGTAGAACCCCATATTCTTCAATTTCTTCAGCAGTTGGAAGCCCCACTTTTGCAGCAGGATAATGCCCGTCTCCATATTGCAAGACGTGCTTTGGACCGATTTGCAGAGGATAATATTAATCTCTTGCCATTTCCACACAGATCTCCCGACCTTTCGGCCATCTAGCATGTTTGAGACATTATGGGGGAGGGGGGAGACTGATAATCTTGCAGCATCCTCCGTAGACGCTGCAAGCTTTATAGCACGAATTACAGGTTACTTGGGACACAATACCGCAAGAGGACATCGACCAACCCATTATTAATAAAAATTAGGTTTATATTTTGTTCTTTTTCTTTGAAATTTTTATCAATTGTTACCTTTTAGTAGTTAAACGTTTGTGCCAAGTTTAGTCAAAAAAGTCCTACCCCTTCTTGGTGTTGCAATTTCCAAGGCTGAGTATGATTTTCTTTCGTGCTTTTTTTTGACATACCCATGTCTCACTTCCATACAGTACTGACGGGACGAATACGCCATTATAGATTGCTCCTGTCGCAGCTAGGCTCATGCTTTCGTTTTTCATTATCGTCCACATACTTCCAATCACTTTCCTTCCAGCATTGGCCCTTAGCTCAATCTCGCCACCCATTGTAACATCTGCAGTAAACATTCTACCCAGATATACCAACTCGCCCACTTGCTTCACAATTTCATCTTGCAGAGTAAATACTCTATTCTACTTTCCACCTTCCCGATTGAACACCACAATTTTAGTTTTGTTCACGTTTACCTTTAGGTCCATGCACTCACAGACTGTATCAAACTTCCTCAGAGCAGTTTGTAGCTCATCCGCATTCTCGCTTAATAAGACTGTCATCATCCATCAGAACTCGGACGTGGCCAACCATTACACCATTGGTATCGGTACATGCTCACATTTATCCTATACTTTAAACAACCACGGTGACATCACACAGTCCTTGCTCAATAATAAAGTATTCACTCACACCTCCTCTCACCCTAAGACATGCCCGGCTGCCGTTTTATACTGCCCTTATTCCGTTTATTAGACCTTTATTTACGCCATATTCATTTAATATTTCTCACAGCTTCTCCATACTCACTCTGCCGTATGCTTTCTCCACATCTACAAACACACAGTACAGATTCACTTAAAACACTTTTCGATCACCTGCTGGAGAGCAACCATCGGATCAACACATCCTCTCTCTGGCATGGAGCCACCCTGCACATCCCAAATCTTACTTTGTGTAGTTTCTCGTACTATATCAACGAGTATTCTTCTAAATATTTTACTATGTACACTGAGCAAACTTATTCCTCCGTAATAAAATACTTATCTTTTTTGGGGTTTTTAATGGCGTATTTTAAATAATACAATCTAAACGTTTCGATAACACTTACAGCTATCTTCGTCAGTAGTAATATCTATTAAAATTGTTAAAGATGTTGAAAACAATTTTGTCAAAGTTTTAATTTTTCAACTTTGACAAAAATGTTTTCAACATCTTTAACAAGTTTAATAGATATTACTACTGACGAAGATAGCTGTAAGTGTTATCGAAACGTTTAGATTGTATTATTTAAAATACACTTTTAAAAAACCCAAAAAAGATAAGTATTTTATTATGTGTAATAATGGTGAAAGTTTACATTTTCTTATTTCTCTGTAGTTTCTACAATCACTCTCGTTCCCCTTACCCTATACAGTGGTACAATGATCGCGCATACAATTAGAAAAATTCTTCGAAACTCAACTTTCATTCTAATCCACATAACCCGGGGAGATACCAATTCGTGATGTTGAACACATATTTTCGCTCTTTCACTTACGATTAACTCAACTCCTTTTGCGCCATGCACTTCAGCCTCAACTCCTGACCACAGTGCTAGGCTGCCATCCTACATCTCTACAGCATCCTTTCCTTTGCGCTTTGTCTCCGATACACACAGAATATCAAGCTGCCTTTCGTACATTACATTCGCAATTTCAAATTCTTTACCATGCATTCCACGTACCGACTCGCCATTCATTCCTTGCACAGTTGTCAGCAACGGGGCCTGTCTGTTTCGACCTTGACCGCCCCTTGTAGTCAGGTCGAAAAAAATAATATTAATAAATACTGCAAAATCTATGCAGTAGTTAAAAAAAATTTTTTCGCACTTACACGAATCATAGGATTTCGCCACTCGTAGCAGCTCTGCATTGATTTTAAAATTACACTGTGTAAAATATCAAAAAATGTTTCTATTCACCTCATTTTACGGTAATCAGTTGGGAACTTTGAGCTAAAACCGGTATTATATTACAACATCCCTACCCCAAACAAATTCATTTAATGAATCCTACATACTTGCAATTGGTAAACAAACTTTTATAAACGCGTATATGATAGATCAGTACAGGAACAGTTATTGATTTGCAGGATCATACTATTCGTCTATGAGTACTTGGTATGGGCATATACAGCAAATTCTGTATTAAATATGTTAATTAATGCATAAAACATTTCACCTCTCCTTTATTATCTATTATATATGAAAAAAAAATGATCTAAAGTCTACTTGGTTTATGATGTAATTTATTTATCGCATAAGTAAATGAAAAAGTGCTGTTAGTAACACAAATTAATCATCCAATGATATAGATAAGAGTAGTAATTAATGATGTACTTTAATTAGGTCAAATAACAAAAATTGTTTGTAAACAGCTAATAGGAAAAATTATAGCTATTCTTGCTAAAAACTTACCTTGTACACCACTTTTATCGAAAAAATTACTAAGTTGAAATGTGCAATTACTAGAGGCTAAATATTGTGTAAATCTCTGCAAAAAATAATGATTATTAGTAATAAAATAATGTACATATTGAGAAACTTACTTCATTTCCGTAACACATTATGTGATGTACTGTTACAAGTGCTTTATATACGACTATCCAATTATTATTTTGTGACCTTTCTATTAAAAGGTTTGCCATTTGAGGTATTGATACATTTGGTTCGTTTGTACAGTGCACTAAATCTGTAACAAAAAAAAGATGTAATTAATAACATTGAAGAGAGCAAAGAAGTTGTATAACGGCCCAAACAATCCCACTTTAATTAAACAGTACCGTTTTTTTTAGCAAAAGAAAGACGACTTTGACTGTAATGAAAGTGCAGACAAAAAAATAAAATAAATTCTGACTGCATGAAGGACGCCTACAAAAGATATAAAAGAAAAATATTTCAAAAGTTCATTACTAATTCACAAACTATCTGATGATATTTACATTTATTAATATATGAAAGAGTAAAGTGGTTATTTCAATGTTCTAAAGCAAACCGTATGTAATAATTCATAACAGACCTAGCTTTTTCTTCATTGCTTCTAACCCTTTTTCTAAACATTAAGCGTATTCCAAATTTTCGTTTGAGATTATTTTCCTATTATATTATTACACGGAATAATGCCTCTGGGGTCTAGCGAAACAAGTTATTGACCTGCAAGAATGTTATTGAGCGTTTTTAGAATAGGGATTCATCAAGGAACATATGAAAAGCACATACACTTTTCAATAATAATTATTATTTATTTAAAGAGAGAGCCTTACTTATTTATATGAAAAATTCTATATTTCTCAAGTTCACCAATAGTTTTTTTAGCTGCCGTAAAGTGGAGGGGGGCGACATTGATTTCTAGAGGCGAGATTGATACAAACTTTGTCGTTTATAAAATGTTTCCAGCTCCCCCCACTCATTTTTGAAATATTCCGCCAGAAGGAATTACCAGTACGTTGCTAACCTTAAATGTGACTATGTCGCCCATGTCTATATTTCACGAAATATATCAAATTTTCACAATTTTCCAAACAGTTACCTTTCCGAAACAACATTTTGTGGTGTAAAACTTCTAGTACCCCAAGGTAGGATTTGTTATTGCATTATTTTTATATTCTTTATATATAGTAATTGTTGCTGCATGTAATATCGTACAAATTTTAAGGTTAAACCTGACGATTTTTTTAGACATTGTAATGGGTTCCGCGAGGCGAGTTTAACCCGGCTGTAGGGCGAGTTTGATAGACATCGAAGTCCCCCCCCGCCCCTTCGCTTTAGGAACCAAATGTAATTTTGCGTTTATATTTTTTCCATTCAGCTGACTTACTAACATTTATTGCTTTAGTTGGTGTGAAAGTACGAGAGCACGCGAGTTACAAGAGCTTATAGAGATTATACGGATGATCGTCTGAATGAATTACTTGGAAAAATAGCAGACGGAGACGCAGCTTCACAACAATACAAAATTCCATATGGCACTTTATACAACAAATATCTTGGAAAACACTGTAGACAAACTCGGGGCCAACCTGTTTCACCGACTTTGAAGAAAGGACTATTCTTAACTCAGCCTCAAAATGCGCAGATTGAGGATCTCCCCATGATCGCTTGGGTATGCTTACAAAGACGTATCTTGATGAAAAGGGCAGAAATGTAGATAAGTTTTCAAATAATTTACCTGGAAAGGGTTGGGCGTTAAGCTTATTGAATCGCCATAATGATGAAGCCTCACAACATATCTCTGGTAAGATCACACATGCTCGAGCAAAAGTTTCTAAAGAAACGCTGACAGTTTATTTTAATAATCTAGAAGAAACTTTAAACAATTTTCCTCCCAGTAATTTATTTAATTTTGATGAAACCAATGTTGGTCACGAGCCAGTGGGTAGAAGGCTGGTTTATAGAAGAGGGGTCGAATATCCTGAGAATATTGTCAATCATTCCAAGAGCTGTACACGTATAATGATGTGCGGATCTGGCGACGGAATCCTTCTACCACCATATGTAACATATAAATGTGAACATCTTTACAGCACATGCAAAGAAGGGAATATTAGTGGATGTCCGTGTTGCACCAAACCTTGTTGTTCGCAAGGTTGCTGATTCAATATAACTTCCCATGGTTGGATAGACGCTGTTACGTTTGAAGATTGGTTTTCATCATTTCTTTCACATGCTAAACGATTGGAAGGCAGAACACTATGAATCGGCGATAATCTGGCTTCTCATTTTAATGAGTGTTCTGGCACAATGTGAAGAAAACGATATATCATTCGTCTGCTTAGTGCCACATTACACACATACACACACTTATCAACCACTCGACGTGGCATTTTTTAAGCCGTTCAAGGTAGCATGGCGAAATATCCTGTCAACAAAATACAAAAAACAGGTGGAAATACGAAAGGAAGTTGCAAAACGAGAAGTCCAAAAAGACTGCAAATAAATAAATAAAAAAGACAATAACTTAACACACATACATGTAATGTAAGAAGTATTATATAAAGGGTTTTGGCCATAATAGTGAGCGAAAAGAAGGTAAAAAAGTATAGTAAATATTGCATCGATGGAAGAATTACAATTTTATCGAACAGTTATATAGACTTAACTTAACTTAGCCTTCACGCCGTTCCCTTGCGGGGTAGGCAAAACCCCTGCCTCTTATTTATATTTCATTCACAATCTTTCTCCATGCTTTCCTATCTCCGTATACCTCCCTAGCTTCCGCAAGATTCCTACATTGTCTCTGACATGTCTTTTATTTTTAAAACTCATTATCTTTCTTTCCTTTATCTACCAGGTTCAGCCAAGTTTTACGCGGCCTACCAGATACGGCCTTACCTCTAACCTCGCCCACATATATTTTCATTCTCTCAATGTGACCAAACCAACGTAATGTACTACTCATCATCGCCTTTTCCTCGTCACGCCCCTTCATTATGAACTCATTATTTATCTTGTCCCTTCTCGTTTTACCACATGAGCGTTTCAGGAATCTCATACCCACAGCATTTATTTTTCTTTCGTGCTTTTTTTGACATACCCGTATCGCACTTCCATACAGCACTGATGGGACAAACACGCCATTATAGATGGCTCGTTTCGCAGCTAGGCTCATACTTTCGTTTCTCATTATCGTCCACATACTTCCAATCACTTTCCTTACAGCATTGACCCTTCGTCCAATCTTACCCTCCATTGTACCATCTGCAGTACACATTCTACCCAGATATACCAGCAAGTCCACTTGCTCCACAATTTCATCTTGAAGAGTAAATACTCTACTCCCCTTTCCACCTTCCCGATAGAACACCACAATCTTAGTTTTTTCACGTTACCTTTAGGTCCATGATCTCATAGACAATATCAAACTTCCTCAGAGCAGTTTGTAGCTCATCCGCACTGTCACTTAATAAGACTGTGTCATGTGCATACACCAGAACTCGTACAGTTACGTCACCAACCATTACACCATTTATATCGGTACATGCTTGTCTAACACATTTATCCATGTATACATTGAACAACCACAGTGACATCACACAGCCTTGTCGCACTCCTTGCTAAATATTGAAGTATTCACCCACACCTCCTCTCACCCTAACACATGCCCGGCTGCCGTAGTATACTGCCCTTCTTCCGTTTATTAGACCTTTATTTACGCCATATTCATTTAATATTTCCCACAGCTTCTCCCTATTCACTATGTAGTATGCCTTCTTCAGATCTACAAACGCACAGTACAGCTTCCTTTTTACACTTAAACACTTTTCGATGACCTGTTGGAGAGCAACCATCTGATCGACACATCCTCTCCCTGGCATGAAGGCACCCCGCACATCCAAAATTTTAGTTTGTGTAGTTTCTCGTACTCTATCAATCAGTATTCTTCCAAATACTTTACCAGGCACGCTGAGCAAACTTACTCCTGTGTAGTTTTTGCAATCACTCTTGTTCCCTTTACCCTTATACAGTGGTACAATGATCGCGCTGTTCCAATCCCTCGGCACTTTTCCACCCTTAAGGCATACATTGAATAATTCACACAATATTCGTATAAGCTTTGCACCCACATACTTTAGCATTTCACCAGTGATTTCATCTACGCCAGCTCCCTTGCCGTTTTTCAACCTTCCTACCGTTTTCTCTACCTCATTTATCCTTCTCAGTTTCATTCACCATTCCTTCTACATTCTCCTTATTTAACCCTTCAGTCTTACTTTCCTCACTAGAGATAAAACAAAAAATAAAGCTATATTTTTTGAAGAGCTAAACGATGGCGTAGCACGTTAAAAGAGAACAGAAAAGAAATAAAAAACAGAATACGAATTATAGACTATGCACAGCAAATAATCTAAAAGGGACAATATAAAAATTGCCCGTAGATATACGTAGAGGGGAGTGCTGTTCTGAAAATCTGTACATTAATTCAAAACTATTTAGAATATGTTGTGACGTGTGTAATTTGATTTGCGTATTTAGTCCCCATTCACAATTTTTTTTTGTAAATTTTGTGCAAATATACATAACTTTACCCCAAGTAAAACACTTGTATATCATTCTTATGTATTCTCTAATTCAACTGTAATTTTCTAATTTGTGGGAATAAATAATTATTTAACTCATCGATGTATATCTTTATTTACTTATTTCTACACTGAAAGTAACTTGTTAGCATAATTATATACCTTTCTGCTTAATTTTTAACTTTCTTTAACTACACATCAAATTTATATCTGGAATTGTTTCACGACTTTTTCCTTTTGTGGACTTTTCTGTACTATTTCTGTACGACTGTTGATATCAACATTATGATTATGTTGTTTAATTACTTCGAAAAGTAACTTCTACGATTCTTATTGAAATTTTTGCCTAAGCTCAAGACTGCTTGCTGTAACTCTAAATTCCATTATCTACACACTATCAATATATGTTTGTCTGTCATATCCGTTTGAGGACATCGAAAGTTTAGTCTACAATAACATTCATTTCACCTGGTTTACGTAGTAGTCAATGTATGCTAACTAAATATATATCATCAATGTACTGTATGTTTGCACAAGATGAAATTGTGCAGTTATTATATTGAACATAGTGATTTTACTTGAACTATTTGATTGTATCAGTTGTAGGGTAGCTAAAATGTTAAAGTTTTGTTAAATGAACCAATTTCTGCAAAATTTGTTTACAGATTCTGATTTATATATGTGTAACTTGTTGTAACAACAGTTAACCGTTGTTTACTTACTTACCCTAACTGTCATTTTACATTGGCAGAATAGTATTGAACCGCTTGTAACTGTGTTTGGTATCTCAACTTTGGTACAGTTTACATGGATTTGTGTGTTACTGGATAAAACGATAATTTTAATAACTTAACATTTTTATTTCTTTTTTTATATGTTTATTAAATAAACGACTTTTAATTACTGGATACTTAATGTCTTGTTTTTATTTATCTGTGTTTGAACATTCATGGCGCCTACTATTACTACTAACAAGGCTTATGATTACCAACATATATACTAGTCCAGTGCAAATAATAAATCTAACACTCATCCAAAATGCTCTAATTACTTTGCTAGCTGCTGACTTTTACTTTCTAGATTGTGCCGGGTTAAAGCCTCCCAGTCATAATGTTCTAAATGATTGTAAAGAAGCCATCGATAGCGAAAAGTTTGGCCTCCGTTAGATATGTATTTCGTCTTTGGTAGTATTTACGTATTTCAAGTATTTATCAATATTTATGGGACATCTATTGTATATTTAACAAAATTGATGTAGTGTTCAATAGAATTAAGGTGTATTTGAATGATAAGTAATGAGGGAAGCCTAAAGAACTAGATACCGAAGTTGTCCAAAGAGTGCAGCTATAGTTTGATTATTTGAGGTTTAATAGTACAAGGGACAACCCTTAGACAACCAGAACCGTAATCATATGTTTTTGTTGTCTTACCCTCAACTTTCACACATAAAGTCATCAAAGTGTTGCGACAAGTCTAATATCCATTTTATTTGAAGTTACATATTTTGTTCGATTTAGCCTACTGTACACACGTTCTCACAACAAAATGTTTAAAATATTACAGATCAACAAGTTGTTTTTTGTGTTATATCAAGTTACGTTGTTTATTCAAAAATTAAATCAAAAGAAACTGCAAGCATGGAACTGTTCGTCGCAGACACGAGGGCTTTCTAGGCAATAAAAAATAAAAAACTTTTAGTAAATGAACTACTTCAGTCGTACCAAAACTTTGGATGCAGAATGTCGCTCAAAATTCATTTTCTACAATCTCATTTGACTTTTTTCCTGACAATCTTGGTGATATGAGTTATGAACAAGGATAGAGGTTCGATCAAGATGTCCCAACAATGGAAGGTACCAAAGCCGGTAAGATCCGGCTATGATGGCAGAGTTTTGTTGGTTCCTCAAAAAAGAACATTCAACGTCGCACAAAAGACCAAATAAGTCATTAATCAAATTAGACCGTTTTTTTTTGACCCAAAATACTTTTTAATAGTGGAATATTTAAGGCCATTTTGTTAAAGTTGGCTATGCTTTGAATTTACATAATTTTATAAGAAAAAAAAACTATCATTATTTTTATTGTTAATCCTGATAAGATAATGAAAAAGGGGTTCCATTAAAAAAAAAACTGATTTTGCCAGTTTTTAAATATCAATGGACACCCTGTATAAAAAATGTACGATTTTGGGCTGTTATGTCTTCAATTTTGAACTTTCTCTAAAAGTTTCGTAACAAAAACTGGAAAACATTAAAAAGCAAGGAGGAACTCATTTAAATTAAAAAAGTCCTGGAAATTTTATTTTTTACATTAAATGTCAAATGTCTGGGAAACCATTTAAGATAGGTAAAAATTTTGTTATATGAAAGAGACCAGGAATTTAATCTAGAATATAAATCTGTAATGAAATGTAGGGTGTTGTATTTGGAATAACCAAGTTCGAACAGACTTCCGGCATAACCAGAAGTGCTTCCAATTTATACTTTTCGCAGTTCCTGGAGAGTCACCCTGTATATGTAAATAATTTACGTGTAATAATTCTATAAGTGCTTTGATATTTCATTTTTCAGTTTCTGAATAATTTATCAGTGTTTTTTAAGTAATGGCGTTTTTTTTTAATTTAAAAGTTGGTTCTGAAATAACAAAGTTTTGATTACTCAATATTCGGTTTGTCAGATAATTAGTACTTCTGTCATATAGTGTGTTTGCTTTTGTATTTCGTTCTTAATTGTTAAAGTTAATAAGGTTACATTATAATGAAATGTCAAGTAGACAAAAACCAGCATTACCGACATTATCTTCTTTTTGCGTTTAATCGAGGTGTCAAAGCCAGTGAAGCTGCTCGTGAGATTTGCGATGTTTACGGTGAACATACAATGCCTGTTAGGACGTAAACGTTTCAAAAGCGGAATTTTCGACCATAATGATATGGATCGTTCAGGACGTCCTGTTAGATTCGATGAAGGCCAATTGAATCAACTTCTTCATGAAAATTCACGCCAATCAACTAGGAAGTTGCCCAGGAAATGGAATGTGACCAATCAACGATATGTCGACATCTGAAATCCTTAGGAAAAGTTCAGAAACTTGGCGCTTGGGTTCCTCATGTTTTGAGCGAGAACAACAAAAATCAACGTTCCACAATTTCTGCTGGATTGTTCGTGCTACTTATGGTCACAATCAGAGGTTCCTCTACCGAATCGTTACCTGCGACGAGAAATGGTGTTTGTATGTGAATATGACGCAGAGAAAGCAGTGGCTAAGTCTCGATGAACAAGAGACGCCTAGAGCGAAACGAGATCTTTATCCTCGAAAGACGATGTTATGCGTTTGGTGGGACTGGGAAGGTATTATTCACTATGAATTGCTCGCCGGCCATAACCAAACAGTCAATGCAGAGCTATATGTTGAACAAATGCATAGCCTCTACGAAGCTATTCGGGAAAAACGACCCCATCGGCAGCATGACTTTCTTCATTACGTCAACGCTCGTCCTCACATTGTTAATATGACAAAGAGAGAATTCAAACGCTTGGTTGGGAAGTATTACCGCACCCTCCATATTCTCCTGATTTGGCTCCGTCAGACTTTCACCTATTTCGATCACTTTCTTTCGGGGTGTTTCGTTCAACAATGATGTGGAATTACGGACTTGGTTGGATCATTTTTTTGAGCCCAGGCCGAACGATTTTTACCGTAGAGGTATCGAGAAACTTGTTGAACGCTGGGAGGAAGTCGTTAATAATAACGGAGAATATATAATTGATTAATATGTTGTAAATGTTTGTAGTAAAATCTATATTTGTTTAAAATAAAAAACGCAATTACATATGCATCAACCTGATAGAAAGTTATGGCGTCAAAAAGGGCATAAAGTTTGATGTCATACTTGGCGGGGCTTGTTTGATATGTATTGTAAAATTGTACAGCGATCTCTGAATGCATGAAGCATCACATCAATTATGACATATTCACTTACATGGTAATGTGACAAAACTATTATGAAAATGTCGTATCGGAGCTAGTTTGTCACTTTGTTTTCTTTCTTCACGAGTATTCAGGTTATAAAATCCAATACCACGAAGTAAAAATTTGAAACGTATGTAACTGAAGAAGGTCCTCAGAAAAATCAATCTAGTACCATCTAAATCCCATAGCTCGAGCCAATCGGTATGGCTCCCTATTTTTGTCTTAATCGAATGCAATGCACCTAACAGCTCTAATTTCAGTCTCTGAGTACGTTACGTCCAATCTCTTCTTTTCTATATTAGTGTTATTATTTGTTACGAGGTCGTGGATCATTTGGTCAGTAACAAGCACCTAAATCCCTCAATTTCCCTATGCATATTTTTAGCAGTACTTTTGGACCAGGTAATATATTTATGATATTCTTGCTTTTCCAGCTGAAATAGCTTTGTTGAACCAAGTAGTTCATTTTCGCGTCCAATGAAAAGCGGTCATCATCAAGTTGGTTTTGTTCTTCGTTGTCTGAAAGTTCATCGATTTCTTCTACTGACACAGATTCAAAAGACAACAACTCGACTCGGCGGCTTATTTATCTGCCAGAACTTGAGAAGTACGGTGTGTGCTGGACACCCATTACCAGTAACGTTGTAACACGTAAGTGTACATTATACACCCATTCCTAATAACGTATATTATAAACAAGGTGAGTGATATTTTATATTTTAATATATCGGTAAAGGCAACAGATTATTACAGGCTTCATCATGAGTGGCAGAGAAGCGGGTTCAAGCACTTCTGAAACAAGACCGGGCAAAAAAAAAGAAAAATTGAATCTGTTAGAGTAGATGGCCCAAATTTTACGTCAAAAATCGAACAGATGTTAACGGAAATGAAAGAAGATGAGCAAGATAACAGTGAAATTGAACCAATTATTGACTCCAGATTATGAGGAAGAAATAGAAGAACTTTCTGAAAGCGGAGACGATGAAGAATCGTCGTTTGTTGAAGAGGATGAAGAAGAAACAACTGACGTTCCTCCGATACCATTGTCCCAAATCTTTCTTGGAAAAAATGGATTTCAATGGAATAGTAAAGAACCTTCTACAACGAAAAGGACGCCTCAGCATAACATAAACAATTAGGGCCACAACCTAAATCTGAAGACATATGGTCACTACTAATAGATCAGGACATTATTGAAGACATTGTACGTTGGACGAATGTAAAACTAGAAAGTGTTCGAACACATATTCCACTGAACCAAAAATCTAACTTTAGACCTACGGATGCAGATGAAATAAAAGCTCTTCTAGCTTTGTTTATGCTTACGGCAATTTTTTAAACAAACCAAGAAAATATTCCCTCACTATTTTCTACAAACTACACTGCCTATATTCAGAGCAGGTATGTCTGGGAAACGTTTTCTAATTCTTCAGATATGTCTAAGGTTTGACGACCAGGCAACGAGGGAAATGAGAATAAAAGACAATCCTGTAGCAGCTATTTCTGATATTTTTGACAGATTTATAAAAAAACTGCCAAAAAACCTATGTACTGAGTGAATATGCATGCATTGATGTAATGCTCCTTCCAGTTCGTGGACGTTGTAAATTTAAAGTTTATATGCCAAAAAAACCTAACCAATACGGACTAAAGGTCTTAACTCTCACCGATGCACGTACATGGTTTTTCTACAATGCCTATTTGTATTGTGGAAAAGGAACGGACGGGGGGAAGAAAGAAAATTGTCTGTTCCAACACAAAGTGTGATGCGTTTAATTCCTCCTATTATAAAGACTAACAGAAATATCACAGCAGATAATTGGTTTTCGTCGAAAGCGCTTATCCAAGAATTACAAAAACGAGGACTGACCTATGTAGGCACGGTAAAGAAAAACAAGAGAGAAATACCAAAAGAGTTCCTTCCTGCCAAAAGACGTGAATGTGGATTGTCTCTTTATGGATTTGCTGACCAATTGACCATGGTAAGCTATGTTCCAAAGCCGAATAAGGCAGTTATACTTATATCTAGTATGCGTCATAGTAAAGAATTAGACCAGGAGAAATAAAATAATATGTTTTTACAACAGAACTAAAGGAGGAGTTGATCGTTTAGATCAACGTTGTGCAAATTATTCCGCCAACAGAAGAACCTGTCGTTGGCCCCTTGCTATATTTTATACAATAGTAAATATTTCGGCAGTTAACAGTTATCTACTTTATCTATGCTTCAAGGAAACAAAAAATATAGAACGTTTTGATTTTATCGAGAAATTAGCTATAGAGCTCATGAAACCGCATTTAATAAATAGACTTACCACGCCTTCTATCCAAAATCAGTTAAAAAGTGTTTTAGGAGAACCAGAAAACCCGTAACGCCCTGATATAAGCGATAGACTTGATAAAAAGAAGAAATGTAGTATATGCCCTTATACTCAAAATAGGACCACTGCATATAAATGTGTACAATGTAAAAAGCCTATATGTTTGAGGTGTTCAAAAAAACTCTGTAACACATGTTGTCGAGATTTAAACTGATTTTTCAGCGGCAATGTATTATTAAGAATTTATGTATCTTTATCCTTTAATTAACTTGAATTACCGAAATTAGCAATTATTAGTGTTCTTTAAAAAATGTTATTTTCAGCAGTAATAAAGTGCTAAAATAAAACAAGTGTTTTACAAATTCACTTCAATTTGTAAGCATCACTAAATTTAACATGATTTCAAGCGTAGGTGTCTGTCAGACACTCATTACTAATAATTACAAAAATTGGAGCTTGCAGTTTAAGGGTTAAAACTACAGCAGTTTTTTTTAATTTGTTTTTTAGCAAATATTCTCGACTTAATAATTCACTCTGGCTCTTAATTTGAATTAGTAAATCTCAAATATTTTCTAAACAAATTAAAAAAAGCTGCGCTAGTTTTAACCGGCAAAATGCATACGTCTTGGGATATAACCTATGAATAAAACTTTGCTGCGGCAAACACACCGAAAATTCAACCTGGTCCGAAACAAACGCTTGTAGCAACTGACGGAAATGGATTATGACCCCAAATTGTCAGCAGGTAGAGTCAATATCATAAACAACGAATACCAAAACCAACAATATTATAAGGGTTTCCATGTTTTAACTATAACAATAAAATGTAAATTTGCGGCTATTTGCCGCTTGCGCCCTAAACCATGCACTACAAATATCGTTGAAAAAAAAAACATATTCATTGCATGCCTCAAAAGTATACTTAAACTAAATATAGCGATTTACACTTTCTTTGGATTTCGCACAAATCCAACAAAATCTGGAATTCTGTTAACTTTTAACATACATATTATGAGTAAGTAAAAAAAAAAGGAATTGCAGAATTCAGCATTTATTTGCCACACACTTTGAAAAGGAACTAACAAAAGGTTAAAGTTTAACAAACATATGTGGAATTCTACTACAAAATTAGTGAAAAATATACATGAAGTCACTCACTTCATGTAATTGTATATTCTACACTCCGTTTAACAACAGTGCTAATTTTATCAATGTACACAGAATGATAATTTATCTATAACATGACGTAAATTATCAATATTTGTTCCTTACTAAGTATTTAAATAAATAAAAATTTCCAATCATCTCCAAGAAAAATTCAGATGTTGAGAAAATGGGGAATGTCTGTAAGGTATGCAGTTAAGAATTCCAGTATATTGTAAAGGAAATTACAATCGATTTCTGGAACACATAATCAATTTGTATTTTATGAATCACCGTTATTTCCGCCATTGTTTTTTATCAATAACGAGTAATCACCCCTTTTTCTAACGATATTATCGTAGGCCCAGCCAGGTGGATATGAATTATGCTAAAATTGCAATAGCACATGCCGTTCCAAGTCGCTGAACTTGAAATTACAAACAATGAGTCAGATCTAACCTCGCCCACGATATACCTATGTACATAAAAAAAAAGGATTTACCTGTTCTGTTATTGAAATTAAAGCTGTTAGGCAATGTGCATATACATATTTATATGAAATGCATTAATTTGATTTCAGCGAACTTGTATACGTAACTGGATCATTTTTTTTATTAAAACGGCATTGAGATGTTCTCTCAAGGACCTTTTAATATCTTTAAATTAACATCCGCTACTATATTAAGCATACTCTTTCTCATCTTTTTAGTCCTAAGGAAAGAAATCAGGTGTGTAAAGGAGGTCTATTTCCACAACTTTTGCCAGTCAACCTTCTATTTCCGCATTTGGATTCGAATAAAACATATCTGTGTTTATGTGAGTACATATTGATTTTGGTTCGAAATATTTTCAATGCCATTTGAAATGAATATAGTTATTATAATACATCGTAACGTCATCGTAATGTTACTTATTAATTTACAATTTAGATTTTGAAAAAAAGCTTAAAACAAGAATAACAAGTAAAAGCTATTTCCCCTATTACACATAATAGTTGTAGGTTAAAATGAATAATAAAAGTGGGCTATGTAAACGCACACAATAGTGTATTTAGAATACTCTTGGTACACTTAACCTCACTATAGGCGTGATCCATAAACAACTGCGAGTAACAATTTTGATTGAGACCGGCGCACCATCTTGTTGGAACCAGCAATGTAGGCTAATTGCCTGTGATAAAGGACATACCGCTTCAATTTCGTTGTGTAGGTAGCTTACTCAAAATAGTGCTCTGAAGTGTTGGAAATTGAATAACCGCTGATAGAAATAAAACAATTTTCTTTATCTGCATGCACATAGGGAGAAATCTTTTCAAAAACAATATGATAAACAAAATCATTAATTGTGCACACGTGTAATAGGTTCATTGGTAAAAAATAAATAACGAGTTTCACATCTTAAAATCCACGTGGTCGACGAAAATGCGTAACATTCACTTATTGAGCATTGGTGCAATGCATTTGGGCGTATTTCCTACGAAATTTGCGCATAAACAGCGATTTTGACATCTCTTAGTAAAAATCCATGTGTTCAGTATAAAATACAGCAAAAGGCCGAATTACAAAATTAAAACTGGAGGAGATATCGTGGTACATAAATAGATGCATACAAAAAGTGAGCACAATAGCCATCGTCATTCTTTGAGAAAATGTGCTAAAAAAAAGTGATAATTAATACGATTGTTTTCTGCGGCTTATTTCTTTTGCAAACCATCTTTTTTAATTGCAGGCGAGGCCAAACCGTTCAAGCGAACTTGTGAAAGCTTATTAAGAGACGAAAAGGACCTTTCAGTGTTAAAATACAACTCGCAGATTACGTTATTATGCGTCACTAGTCGGCTATATAATTCTGCGTTCAGGGAGTCCAAAATCTCATTAAAAGTATTTACTTTAAAATGCTCACTTCCTGTTAATACGACTTTACCTTCTCTGCTTTCACCTTGAGGAAGATTTCTCATAATTTAAGTGTCTCCAAAACCTCTGGTGCATATGAAATACTGCTTACAACAGCTTGTAACTTTGTACTCACAGAGTTGAGCCGTTCTAGTATAGTAGACGAAAGACTCAGTACAAAAGCTGTTCCAAATTTTTAAACAGCAACGAAGTCCCTTCGCTTCATTCCTTGCAGCAGGTTTTTCATTTAGATTTTATTCCAGACTGTAAAGCGTTCATTATTTCTTTGAAATGCATTTTGAGTACGTGAACGGCATCGTAACATGCTGTCCATCAAGTCAATGATAAATATTTTAAGGTTATTCGGGTTTCAATAGCAATAGTTTGTAGGAAATTGTATAGATTTTGAACTAATTGCAAAAGGTCGAAACCTGCTGACTACTAACTCCGACGCATGAACCTACTAAGTCCAAATGGCCGAAACTCGGTGAAAATTCTTCAGTTGGTTAAATTCCTTATTTCCGGTTTGAGACCTTGACATATTTCCAGCATTATTAAGAGCTTGACCTCTCACATTAACAGTATCAATGTTGTGTAATTTCAAAGTATCTACAACGGTCTTCTTTTCGTTCGTTTTCTAAACTTGGACTCGTGCAATAAAATCTTATAAAACTTGTAGGTAGCGGACCGCGAAAATTGTATTATTGTAATAAACGTTTGTCAAATCGCCATTGTTACGGCGATATAAAAGATAATTAGTAGATTTTTAAAATCGTGATGATACGTCGTAATTTGCTAAAGTTTTGTTTAATATATTTTTATGTAAGAAATGTAGGAATGTATGTAATTGATATTTGAGTAAAGGTTGAACAAAAAAAAAGGAAACATATATTTGGGTAGAAAAACAAGTGTTCTGCCGAAACTGGCGTGACGAATTGTTGAAAATTTCTATACGCGCGCTCTTGATGTAAAAATGTCACTAGTTAGCAATTAATTACTAACTGCAATCAAAGACGTCTTTGTTTGGTACTTGGAAACACGAGACCTAAATGTAGGGTTTGTTATGGACGAATGCGTATTTTTATAATTAAGATATCGTGCAATAATTCATATGAAACTGTTCCAACGTAAATTAATGTTTCTTGTTTTTTTTATCACTTTTCAAAGACGGGGGTTGATTTCCAGGAGTAGACATGGTGAGTGGAAACCAGAGGGGAAGGCAGTTACGGATGAAATTTTGATTGAGCCGGACGCTTTGATTTGTTTTAATTAGAAACTGCCATTGTAAACAGTTTGTCTTTAAAATATTTCGTGCGTGTACATTTTCTTGTCAATGAGCCAACACTAATTTATGTTTTCCTTCGGGTGTTAGTTGTAATGTGTTTTTTAAATATTAATCTATCAATAAGTCATCCTTTTTGAAGTTAATCCGCGTATGTTAATGATTTGTCTCTGATCAATTAAAGGAATATATATATATATATATATATATATATATATATATATATATATATATATATATATATATATATATATATTCAAGTGTAAGTAGGTATTTTTATATAAATTAACGCTGGCAGCAAAAATAATTCTACAAGCCTGTATAACCTAGTAAAAATCGAGCATTGCCGCTTTAATTTATTTTAATTAGAAAACCCATTGTAAACCATTCCGTCTATAAATATATTGTCGTCTACCTTTTAGGAAACTAAAACGCTAATTCGTTCTTTTCTTTTAGTGTTTGTTTTAATGTAAATTTTTCTAAACATTTATGTATAATTAATCGCCGCGGCGCCGAGTGTTAAACCCCGTATCTTAAATCGTCGTGTTGGTGGTAAAGTGTTTAACTAAAGGGAATATATTCAAGTGTAAGTAGGTACACTTATATAAATGAAAACTCGCAGCAAATAATTTTACAAGCCTATGTAACGTATTAAAAATCAAACATTGCCTTGTACAGGTATCTCATTCGTACGCGGGCTCATTAAGATGAAATCTGCTAAAATAAAAGACAGTACAGGGCTACCCCACTCTTGTATTTGTGTGAATTAGCATTGCTGTTTGCTGTTTATATTTATATTTGCGTAGAGGTGGGCTGGCGAACGGGTACATGATGCCGCTCTGGTTATTAATTGTAATGTGCAATTGCCAAGTGGGTACACACTCCCGGGTCCAGATAACCATTAAACACCTCGAATTTTATTTTTATTGTTTTTATTGTTGTATAGATGAATGTGTAACCTGAGAATGGGAGCTGTATTTTTCTAACGCACTCCCAACTTATATATCGGTCACAATGTTATGATCTATTTATAAGGTTCCCTTGTAAGGCTTTGTTTTAATGAGTTTTTTTTGTCAGTTGATTAAGTAGAATGATTTACATGCGAAGTAATTTCTCTTTATATGCAATTTCTTGTAACTGTACCTATGTATTTTATGCTTTAGTAGTCACTAAACAATTGTGTATCTGTCAATTTCTTGTCTATTTTCTACAGTGCTTGCGTTTACCTTATTGTCACCTGTGCAATTTTACTGTTGTTATATTTTATATGTACCCTAATTTGCTTTATTGTTTAGTGTGCTTATTTAATTAAAGACCGGCATGATTGGTTTTAAAAGGGCCACATGTCTGGTATTACAATTTTTATTTTGATTATTTTTGACACAATTCTGGTTGTGATTGCATGAGTTTTTTTCTTTATTGTGTTTATGTGTAACTAAACTGCTTTTTATTTATTTTTCTCTTAATGTTATAATTTTGTACATACTTTAACCTGATTTAATGGTGTTTTGTTATATATTTAACCCTTTCATTGTGGTTTTTCTTTGTGTTATTTGATTTATTAATGTACTTGTGCAATTACTTATTTATGAATAAAGTGGGTTTTATTGGTGGTTCTTCCCCACAATAGTACATTAACGAGCTGAACCACCATTGCGCAAATCTCGTTAATCTTAAGTTGAGTAGTTTCATTGTTTGTATCTCGAAGATATTTACACACGTCCTTAGATCATACATACCATGTAGACAAACCCTTCAACAGAAAATTCGACGAATAGTCGAGACAATTGCGCATGTGTATCGCCATTTAGAAACGACAGTAGCGTCCGTTCTTGAGTAGTGTCCACTGTTTTTAATATCCGTTTCAATCCAAGAATAAAAGAAATATTTAATCTACTGTTATGAATTTCAAGTTTTGAAATTGCCTCATCTTCACTAGTATCCGTATTTCATTTCCAATATATAATGGCAGTTTATGTTTATAAACGTATTTGATGTAGCTCCTATGTTTAAATTAAATGTATTAGTCAAAAAACAAGAAACTCCGTACTATTATTTCCAATATTCTCACTCTTCTGTTGTATTACCATTGTTTATTTCTATCTAACGTTATGAAAGTTTAATGAGTTCTGAGTAGCCTAAAGATCCTTGATCGTCATTATTCATTAGCACTAGCATGCTATGAAAGTTTAAGAGAGATCTTCAAAAATAAGCAAATTCTAATGAATAATGACGATCAAGGACTTTTATGCTACTCAAACTCATTAAACTTTCATAACTTTCACTTTCACAGTTAAGCAACTAACCGTTCGTTACGCGCACATGATTAAAAAACACCGAACGCGTTACAATAGCTACAATATTAAAACGCGTTCGGTGTTTTTTAATTTTTGCGTGCTACGTGGGTGGTGTATTTTATTTGTTTTGACAAGCGTATTCCTGTGTTTGAATTAAAACTCGAGAATGAGAATAAATTGAAAATAATTAATTATCTCTGAGAATCTGTCTAATTATTTAAGTGATAATAATTTAAACAACAATTTCCCAATTTTTTTTCAACACTAAAGTATAGCTGTTATGTTGGACACCACATAAAGCGGCCACTTTACTACAAATACAAATTTGACCTACTGGAACACTCACTACTTTTTTATATTCACAAATACACTCTTTAAAATTGCATCTGAAATGGTATAATACAAACATTTGTTGGTTGTTAGGAACAATTGATAGATTGTGTGGTAAAATTAATTTAAAAATAATATTCGTCAGATTTTCATCCGTGGATTACAATTACTAAATTTAAATAAATTAATATTGTAGGTAGCGGACCGCAAAAATTTTATTATTGTAATAAACGTTTGCCAAATCGCCATTGTTACCGCGATAGAAAAGATAATTAGTGGATTTTTAATATCTTTGTAATACGTCTTAATTTGCTAATGTTTTCGGAATATTTTATGTTTTATGTAAGAAATGTGAGAATGTATGTAACTGATATTTGAGTAAAGGTTGAACAGAAAAAGGATATATATATATATATATATATATATATATATATATATATTTATTTATATATTAGGGTAGAGAAACAGGTGTTCTGCGGAAACTGGCGTGACGAATTGTTGAACATTTCTATACGCGCGCTCTTGATCTAAAAATGTCACTGATTTAATAATTCATTACGGCGTAACATAGCGCAAATCCAAAGGGTTCTTTGCTTGGTACGTTGAAACTTGAGACCGGAATAATTTGTTTGTTTTTTTATTACTTTTGAAAAACGGGGGTTGAGTTTCGGGAGTTTGCGTTTGAAGGTTTGATTGGGCCGGTTGGCTTTGATTCGTTTTAATTAGAAACCTCATTGTAAACCGTTCGGTCTATAAGTATTTTGTCGTGTACCTTTTAGGAAACTAAAACGCTAATTCGTTCTTTTCTTTTAGTGTATGTTTTAATGTAAATTTTAACTAAAGGGAATATATTCAAGTGTAAGTAGGTATTATTATATAAATGAAAGCACGCAGAAAATAATTTTACAAGCCTATGTAACATATTAAAAATCAAACATTGCCTTGCAAAGGTATCTCATTCGCACGTGGGCTCATTAAGCTGAAATCTGCTAAAATAAAAAACAGTACAGGAGTCCCGCGCTCTTGGATTTGGGTGAATTAGCAGTGTTGTTTGTTGTTTATATTTATATTCGTGTAGAGGCGGTCCTGGCGAACGAGTACAGGATACAGCTTGGTTACAATTGTAATAGGCAATTGCCGAGTGTTTACATACTCTCGGGTCCAGATAACCATTAAACACATCGAATTTTATTTTTATTGTTGTATAGATGAATGGGTTACCTGAGAAAGGGGCGCTGTATTTTTCTAACGCACTCAAACTTTTTAATGAGTTTTTTTTAGTCAGTTTGTTTAAGTAGAATTGTTTTCCTGCGAACGGATTTCTCTTTATATGTAATTTATTGCCATTAAACACATCGAATTTTATTTTTATTGTTGTATAGATGAATGGGTTACCTGAGAAAGGGGCGCTGTATTTTTCTAACGCACTCAAACTTTTTAATGAGTGTTTTTTAGTCAGTTTGTTTAAGTAGAATTGTTTTCCTGCGAACGGATTTCTCTTTATATGTAATTTATTGTAATTTTACGTGTGTATTTTGTGCTTTTGTAGTCACAAAACAATTGTGTACGTGTAAATTCCTTGTCTATTTTTTTTGTCCTTGCCTTTACCTCATAATCACCTGTGCAATTTTACTGTTGTTGTATTTTATATGTACCGTAATTCGCCTTATTGTTTTATGTGCTTATTTACTTAAAGACCGGCATGATTGGTTTTAATGGGGCCACATGTTTGGTATTACGATTTTTATTCTGATTTATTTATGACACCATTGTGGGTGTGACTACATGGGTTTTTGATTGTGTTTATGTGTAGCTGAACAGCTTCTTATATATTTTTTTCTTAATGTATAATTTTATACGCACTTTAACCTGATTTAATGGTGTTATGTTATATACTTGACCCTTTCGTTGTTTTTTTTGTGTAATATGATTTATTGATGTACTTGTGCCATTATTTATTTATGAATAAAGTGGGTTTTATTGTTGATTTTTTTCTCACAATAGTATTATTGTTGGTTCTTTCCCATAATAGTAAATTAACGGGTTGAACTATCATGGCCCAAAGCTCGTTAATTTTAATTTGAGTAGTTTCATTTTTTTATCTGCCCCACATGATGCAACACTTACCTCATCCAGCCTATCTAATTCAGATAGCACAACGTACCTACCACTATACGGCCACTTCGTTTGATCAGATTTGAGGTTTGCGAGTAATTAAATCAGACTTGTAAATAAACTCTAATATTTTAATTATTGCTAGGAAAGTCAATGTAAGGCAAGCAATTAATTTGAGTAATAGTAACATTATTGTCATTAAAGTCAAGATAAATCACTTAGCGATTATTTCGTTCTTGAATTTGAATTCTTGCAAATAAGTTAAAATTACACTTCTAGATAGGGTTATCTGGGGGACGCCACAATATTTAAATCTATAACATTCGCACTCTACAATTCGACAGTGTCATAGAATAGTAAACCTAGTCAACAAAACTACGGAAAACCAACAGTACTGTACCTGTGCCTTTGATAAGGTCTGGCATCGAGGATTACTAACCGAAATTAAAAGAAAACTCCCCAGCAAGTACATTCGCCTACTGAAATCATACTTAACCCGACAAGGAATTTATAACAAAAGTGAATGAAGAAACTTCCAACCGTTTCCCTGTCCACACACGGAAGTATTCTTGGTCCCCTATTATAAGTATTGCACACGTCCAACTTACCAACTTCTAGAGAAGTAACCATCGGAACCTTCGCTGATGATACAGCCATAATATCATCACATACAAAACCTATTATCGTAACACATAGCCTTCTTTTTAAGGTGCTATAAGCACCTTAAAAATAATTCACCGGCAAAAGTAATGCGAACTTATCGTAATGGTGTCTGATATATTTCAAGTATGTTAGAACGCAAATCACTTATTCGTGCACACATTAAGAATGTATTTGGTTTTAGGGTTCACAGCGAACTATCTAAGACTTCCAAGACCTCAAAATTTAAACATATTGTGATAAACGCAGAAAATCTGAGTTTTGGGTTTTCACCTTTCGGGAGATGTACCACTACTAATTTGGCAATTTTAATGGAAAAATGAATATTTTACTTTGAGCAAATTGCATCATCACGTTATAACAGATTTCGATTTTGATGGGAGCCGAACAACATTATGTAGAATTTTGAAATCAATGGGTTACAAACATAAACGTGTCAATGGACAAAAAATTTTATATGAAATGAAACACATCAAAAGTAATCTATCCAAAATTCAAAGTGAAGGTAAAAGGTATACCATTTTATACAAGGGGTGTTAATTTAGGGTTTTTGGAAAATTGCGACTATTTAATCGATTCGGGTAATAAGGATCGGGATTATCATAAAGCTATGAATGGGGACTGGTTTCAAAATTGTGTGATTAGATTATTGATTCCTGCACTGTCCAAACTACCCGAAAGTTGTGTGGTGATTATGGGTGACGCAACATGTCATTCGGTGCAATTTTCTAGTAAGAAAGATCAGCTCCAGGAGTGGTTGGTTACGCACGGGGGCGAAATTGAGGGCGAAATTACAAAAAAAGGCAACAATGGAACAAAATTTAACCTTTTAGGACCAGAGGAAAAAATTATGTAGTTGATAATAGTTTGATTAAGCATGAGTATGAAGTTTTACTATTGTCTCTTTACCATTGTCCATATAACCCTATTGAAATGGCATGGGGTTTTTGTAAAAATTATTACAAGAAGCAAATAAGTTCTGAACCTACATCGAAACATAGGGTTCAGAAATTATAGCTTGAGGCTTTATCCAAGTGTTTTCCTACAATGTGGCAACATTTTTGTTCGCACACGAAAATAGTTATTTGTATTACAAGGCCAGGAAATAAGTTTTTGCGAGTACGAGTAAACTTTCAAGTACTCGCAAACCATCTTATGGTAGAGTGATATACAAGATTTTTTGTACCGACCAATTGTTATTAAAATCAGTAAACAAAATTGTACTTTTCAAAATTTCATACCTGCTGAAATTAAGTTGGCAATACTGACAACTGACAGTAACCAATATAACCTAAAAAATACAATTGCGGAATTATTCATTACTCGAATTTTGTAGGTACCTTATCAATTTGTTGACTTTATAATAATTTATGCAATTTGTAGTTTATAAGGAACTCATACGGACTAGGCAGCAAAACGCACAGTTTCCGACCGCATTTGCGGTTTGCATATGTCCTATTACACAACGAAGGCACCAAAAGATTATTTCAAATGATTAGGAGAAACATATGGGAAATTTTTCAATTGAAAATATGCAACCTATTATTATAGCACTAGGAAAATCCTATTCAGATTCAGATAGTGATATGGATTCAGATTCATGTGATGACATAATGCAGTTGAAATAAGACCCCACTGTTTGGCATCAAAATCTTAATAAAAATACCTTTAAATATTTGGTTTCCGTTAGGTTTAATCCATGGATACCAAAACAGCAATCTTATGGTCTTTTCCATTTAGCCACGTCTTTTTTTACAAAACATCTCATTGTATTAGATAAAAAACGATGTTGTCTTTTATGACCAATATCAAGAATGTACAATTTCCGTTTTATGTAGGTAATACACGTTCAAGGTCTGAAGACTAAAATTTACTTTTAAATGGGTCACTCGAGATTCAGGGATTTTCGTGCAAACAAAGTCTAAATAACATGTTGCAACACTGCATTAGTTTCAATTTAAAAATATAACCTACAATTTTTCAAAGTAAAGCTACGGTAGTAACTTTTCGTGTTTTTTTTGACAATGGTTCCACGCTCCCCTAGATTTACATGACTTCTTCTAATACAGAATAAGATAGAACAGAGAAGAGGAATATTACCAGTGTAATTATAATCTAATTGGTTTATTTCGTACACGAGACAAATGCCATAATTTAATTGGATCTCTATATCAACAAAAATGTTTCAAGGTAATGTTAATCTAATTAGTTTGCTTTGTACACGCGAATACAAAAAATTTAAATCAATAAAATTTTTTGAATATCTAAATTCAGATACGTTCCCTCAATGAACCAATGAGAACACAACAATTGGCAGATTTTCAATAGTAACCAAAATAAGCGAATGAACGATTTGTAATATTTTATTACACACAAGATAATAGTATATTACAGTACAAGTGGAGAAAGTACGAAATTGCACCCGCGCGTGGGTAAGATTTGCGCACGAGGACGCAGCCCGAGTGCGCGAAGGCCCACAAGCGGGTGCAATTCGTTTCTCCATGTGTGCTGTATAACGTTTTGTTCAATCCTACTCTAAGAAATATGTATTTTTTGGAAATATTTTACGACGTGTTTCAACATTTAAGTAAATATAGACGGCTGCAGCAGGCTGGTTGCTATGTATTGTTAGTTTTAAGTCCCAATCGATTCAAATTTTGTCTTTAGATATGTAGAACTGATGTAAATTCTAAATATAATGAGATTACAATCAAATTACTTATATTAATAGAATGTGAGCCTGCAATATCGCAAGGATTCACACACACACCAAAGCAACTTGACTAATATTAATTTATTATAAGTTTTGTTATGAACGAATAAGTTTAAACGTAAATATGTAATTAAAAATTATTAATTTTATTAAATACATAAATAAAAAGTTTATCTTATAATAAAAGCATTGATTTCTTTATAATTGTATCTACCGTTAATTTTAATAATCTATATAGTATATTACAGTCAGTAGTGAGTGCAAAACGTTTTGCAAAGTGCAAAGTGACGCGTTGCCATAGGAATATTTTGACGTGGGGTAATCATTAACTTTCGAGATGCGTAACCATAGTTAGAAACAACAACTTTCTATTGTAGGATTGAACAATAGTACATTAGATAACAAGGGATTGAAGTGACTCATTTAATCCCGCGAAGAGAGTTTGTTGGTCGAGGGCTTTAGCCCGAGACCAACAACTTATTCAAGGGATTAAGGAACTTCAATCCCGTGGTATCTACACTATTTTTTGCACTTCGTGGAGTAACAATAGAAATAATTATATTATTTTCTGAAAATTAAAATATTACATCTATGATAAATTTAAATTATTAGAAAAGTCACTTTGACAAAGAAGCTACACTATTCAAGGCTAATGAAATTTATGAATTATTTTTAAAATCCCAGATGTTTCAAAGCCATAACAACGAGTAAATAAATAATAAACAACATTCGCCATTGTGAAAACAACTTAGTCGGAGGATTAAATTATATTTTAATCCCTAGAGATTAAAAGTAACACTTCAGTCCCCGAAATGGGGGAAGCAAATATTACTTTTAATCCACGAAGTGAAAATAAGATTATTAACATGAACTAGAAATAGCCTGCAAACACTTTCTTTTACCATGTCAAATTGCCCAATGTTTTTTACAAATCCCCATTTTCGCAGATGGTAGGAGGTTTTACATAAAAAATATTGGTAATTTACATAATCGGTGGCTGTTACTATTGCTTTTATTTTCTTGGATATAATGAACTTGTTCCCAAAGGATACTGAAAATTTTGTGCAGAATCAGAAGAAAGATTAGAAAGTTAGTCATTGGATTTGAGATAACAAAGTTGCTGTATACTTCGGCTATAATCGGAAGTACCGCCAGCCAACAAGGTAAGTATGGAGGATTTTTTTATTCGGTCGCATTTCTAAAATTCGATCGTTATCACTTTTGCAATTTAATGATGCAAGAAAGTTATCGTTTGTATCTGCACTAATTTAGTTACCATTACCAAAAATATTTCTATCGTATTTTTCACAGAGAAATATGGCCTTTATTCGAAAGTGAATCCATTCAAGAGGTCAGAATACATGCCAAAAATCACGTGTGAAAAAAATGCGCTTTAGCCACGCGCGCGAGGGCGATGGGTATATTACTTCATTTATTGTTTTGTCAACTGCTGATAATAATATGGGATTATTGAAATAATGTACTTGTCCTTAATTATTAATTGCCTTGTAAGCATAATCTATTCGTACAATTATAAGTAAATAAATACCTAAAGTATACAGGGTGGGTGTCTACGCGTGGACGGAGGATTTCTCCTTAACTATTAGAGATCTCAAAACTAATTTTGGTGTGGTAATACACGATCATTGGACCTACATTCTAAAAATATTTAGGTATATACAGCGTGATTGACAAAAACATGCCAACCCAAACCTGTGTTTTTTAATGGAATACCCTATATATTTTTGAATTTTTGGATTCACTGTTACATTTAGAATAAAAGTATATGAATTTGTATCTGTATCACTAACCGTTCTGCAGATATCGTCACTTTAGTACCCAAAATAGAGTTAACTTTGGAACCACGATGCGAGCGTTGTCATCACGGTTTTGTAAATCCGTTTATACCACCGACTATTAATAATAGTCTACCAACAAATAAACTGAGAAATTTTTCGAAAACATGTAAAACTATACAGAATGATTAACTTACGCGAAATGTAATTTTTCTTAATTTTTTCAAATGCAACACCCTGCATATTTTTTCACATTTCGATCCCCCCTGAAAAGTAGATATTAATTGATAATACGTTTCGTAGCCATAAAACGGACCTTTCTTAAGATAGACGCTTTATTTGAAAATATTGACATACAGAAGAATAAATAAAACAAAATCCAGAGCAAATAAGAAAATACGAATTCTTTAACTGGTAGGAAAACTTAATTAATAACTAAACAATAAAATAATTCTCTACACCTAAAAATAAGTTGAACAAGTAAACATAAACGAATAAAACCATAAATTCAAATTAAATGTTCAAAAATGAGCACGCCTAACTAAACACTTTGCAATTCGCTCGGTAAACGAAAGATTCACTCGCAACAACATTAGAGGGGAAATGGATTATTATATTTTTCATATATTCGCTTGTGGTAGGAGGATGTTGGTAAACTTTTTCTTTAACGTAGCCCTAAATGAAGAAATCAAGGGCGTAAGATTCGGTGATCTGGCTGGCCAGTTTTGCACACCACCTCGTCCTATCCACCTCATCCGATAATTTCTATCGAGATATTGCCTAACGTTGATTGCATAGTGTGGAGAGGCGCCATCCAGTTGAAACCACATCGTACGAATATTATCTACCACGATATTTTCCAAAAACTGTAAATATCTTTCTCCAGTCTCTCATCAAACAAAAAAGGACCAACCACATTAAAATTGATTATACCACCCCACACATTAACTGACCATCGATGCTGGTGATCAACAACTCGTGTGGATTAGTATCTGAATAGTGATGATAGTTATGTGTATTAATATTGCCATTATTGTGAAAAGTTGCCTCATCCGTAAATAGAATATTATTAACAAAATTGGGTTCTTCATTGACTTTAGTAGTTACCCATTGGCAGAAAGATTCACGATTTTGAAAATCTATTTCACTTAAAGCTTGATATTGCTCGATATGATAAGGATGCAATTTGTTTTTTTTTTAATAAAGCTGCGAACTGTATTTCTATTTAGGTCTAGGTTTGTACTTAGCTCTCTCGTACTAATTTTCTATAAGAGATGCCACAACTTGAAACTCAATTTCTTCATTTGGGCTTGTTTTTGCGCACTTGGGATAACACACACTTCCAGAAGCTATATTCACAAACGATTCTTTCCGTCGTTGTCTTCTCTCTGGGTATCGTTCACAACACAAACGGGTAGCCAGCAAAGCATTTCTTTGAGCTTGCCGTAAATAAAGATTATATCGACTATTTCTTCTTCGGAAAAAGTCATTTTATACAAAAATTGACAAAACGACAATCCAAAAACACAGAAACTAATGGAACAATATTTTAATGATTATACAAACGTCAAAACAATAGATGCAATTGTTTCTCTTTATTACGAGCGGCAAGCCTACCTGATTTGTTTTGTTGAATTCTATTGTCATAGTAAATTCGTATTTTAGAATATTTTTACGTAAAAGCGTCAATATCTCAAGAAGGGTCCGTCTTATGGCTCTGAAACCTATTTTTACGGGGAATCGAAATGTGAAAAAATATACAGTGTTGCATTTGAAAAAATGAAAAAATTACATTTCGTGTATATTTCTGTACAGTTTTACATGTTTTCGAAAAATTTCCCAGTTTGTTAGTAGACTATTATTAATAGTCGGTGGTATAAACAGATTTACAAAATCGTGGTGACAACGCTCGCATCGTGGTTCCCAAGTTAACTCTATTTTGGTACTAAAGTGACAATATCTGCAGAACGGTTAGCGATACAGATACAAATTTCTATACTTTTATTCTAAATGTAACAGTGAATCCAAAAATGCAAAAATATACAGGGTATTCCATAAAAAACACAGGTATGGGTTGACATATTTTTGTCAATCACCCTGTATATACCTAAACATTTGTATAACGTAGGTCCAATGATCGTGTATTACACAAAAATTGGTTTTGATATCTCTAATAGTTTAGGAGTAATCCTCTGTCCACGCAGTAGACACCCACCCTGTATATTAAAAACCCCTTGAGAAGACAACAAAGGTAATAATTTAATTTCGACCTAATTAGATTAATTCTATTATCTTCAAAAACACACTATTCGCAAAATTACATAACTCTCAATATTTGTTTTACGCCCCGATTACATATAAGCAAAGAAATCTCCATAAAAAATTTGTATTTTTATACAAACAGTACGTTATGTATATTATAACTAGAAATAGTTTTGGAAAAGATTTTATAATTAAAAATGTTTTTCTTTTTTTGTTAATTTAATTATCTTATCTTTTCCTAGTTGATATTCGCGTAATATTCCTTTTCGTATTTCAGAGCCAATCTATATTTAGAAGAATTCCTTCAAGTACAAGGCTTATTACTTAAAATAAATTGGATTTTCATTTCACGGTAAGTCTCAATTTTCTTTTAATCTTTTATACACGTCATAAAACTGTTTAATTATTTAGATTTAAAAAATGAATATTGTTGTGTAATATTTTAATTTCGTAAGTTTCAGTTCAGATATAATGTCAAGTCTGGTTTGCAGATTTGACCTAGTTTACATAAATAAAATATCTTAAGATTTTATTTCAAAATTTTTGGACGTTTACGAATATGAAAAAAATATGCACTCATAAGGTCAATATTGTATTGTTCTTTGCATAATAAACCACAAAAATTCAATCTTATCTGTAACGTCAATTACATTTCAAGCAAATGGTCACACTGGAATTATATTTGTGTTAACATAAGTTCACTGTGATAGGCACTTTAGTGAGGTTATTTTTTTTTTAATAAATTCACTTAAAACATTTTCCAAATTTAACACAGGGCCATTAGGGCTATTACTTAGTAAACTGACTTCATTAGATATGAAACTGTAAACGTTTACCATTATTACACATAATTCAAATACTTAGGCTGTTTGGGTTTTTTTAATGGTGTTTTTTGTATTTATTCAAAAATTGTAATTGTTATCGAAACGTATAGATTTGTGTAAAATATAAATACACTATTAAAAAACTCAAGGAGAGTTAGTATTTTAATCGACTTAATTAGAACTCGACAAAGTTTATAATTTATTAAATATGCATTTTTTATTTAAAAGTGTGCATGGTCCTATACCAGATATGGCAGTACCAAAGTCAGGCATCACCGGGTACTAGTGTAAGACTCAATAATGTCAAACTAATCATAAAACTAAAACAAATAAAATATTTTAATGCAAAACCATGCAACTCTGAAAATAAGGAATACAAAAAATTTGGTTTATCACTTTACTACTAATTATTTTCAAAAACATCCCTCACAGGGTTTTTAAAAATATACCAAGTCTCTCACCCGCCGCCACTATTTCAGGTAAACTTAACAAACCTAGAATTTGATTCAGTTTTACAAATAACACGTCATTTTCATTTACAACAAAGGTTTTTTAGCAGTGTCTATAGAGTTCAGCGCCATGACACTAATCAGTTGCGTTCTCTTGAACGATGCAGACATATCTGTAAACTTGTGAATTTCTTTTCCCACCCACAAAAGATACCATCACAAAATCACCCTGCTTAATATGTTCCCGGGTCATACTTCTTCTGGATCAAACTCATCATCAATATTAAGGAATCGTCTAACGACATATAACCAACATCATTGCTCTCAAGAAATCGGCTTTTTTATTAATTTTTTCTTCAGCTGCTTCTTTCAGTCTAAATTTTCTTTTCTTTCTAACATATTTTTTCTTTCTGTTTCTTTTCTTCTTATTACACTCCTGCCAAGAATCTGAAGACACAATTGAAGGAAAAGTTTCTTTCTTTCTTTTGTTGTTAGTGCTCTTTTGTGTATTCGCCAAAATAATACCTTTTTAAAGGGCGTAGGTACATTTTTGATTGCCGATGGTGTACATGACTGTTCGTTATCGGGGTAATACATTTCTTAATTTGAGTTGAACGATTAGCCAGTATTATTTTTTGGAACCTGCTGTTTTTATCTCCCAATAAGTATATTCAGTGAGTGTGTCCAAAAGTGTATTACCAGTCTGTGTAGCAGCTACTTTGGTAATCATTTTCTGGTTTAATTTCAAGGCTTTTCCAATACGACGCCTTATATCCAATGATTCATCCTAAAAATTCGCTGTACATTTCTTAAAAGTTTCAATTTTCTCCGCCGGCAAGTATTTCTCTAATGTCTTTCAATGGCGAGTTTCAGGTCGTGTGTTCTAGTGCAGTTTCTCTCATTTCTTGTGATACATAATTTTTGATTTTGGTATAATCTACCTCGTTTTCATCCCATCCGAACAGCCATTTACCTGAAATCACTTATTATTGCTTTAAGGTGTTAATTTTTTAAATAACCGTATCGAGCAAACACCGGTGTCTTTTTAATTCAACAGTGTTGTTTTCTAATCTCCATGTAGACACTTTTTCCTTCCAGGTAGCCTTTAATGTTTTAAATACCCAAACATCAATCGGTTGAATTAGGTGTGTAGAGTTTGGAAAAAGAGGTATTAAAATAGTTTGGTTTTCTTTGCAGAAGTTGCTCAAAAGACACATATGCGAGGAGTGCCAATCGATAAATAGTATGATAGGAAAGGGAATGTTGTTTTTAATAAGGCAGGGGACCCTCGGAAGTCATCCATTTGTTTTCTGAACGGAACACTTTCAGCTAATACTAGCGTATCTAAATAATATTGTTGGAGGTATTACTAAACCGGGCGCACTGCAATTTATTAATATCGTCAGATAAACTCACTTATCACCCCTCTCAGCTAAAACTTCCTTTGGATTAAAAAATGCAGTCTGATCCGTATTAAATATTCTGTGCGGGTCTTTTAAGATATGTTCTTCCGAAATGGATTTTAAACATTCAGTTATTTCTATAAACCCGTTTTTATTTGTCATTCAGCTACTTCTGGCCGACTTTTAGTGTAATTGTTTGCATCAAGACTGATTTTTATCTCAGCTGCACACGATATTAAATTGGTCTTTGTTATTGGAAACTTCCTTCTCGTCATAAATTTAATCCACTCAACAGTTTTCTCTTCTTGTTCTAGAGCAAAAATGGGAGATGCCTCAGAATATTTTCTATGAAATTTTTCCCGAAGGGTGGTCCAATGTACATTAAAGTGTTGCAGCAGTGGCTAGAGGCATATCATTTTGGAGCCAGCCCTGAAGACATCTGCTCTTCATCTGCCATGCATTTGAAAAATCTCTTTAGTTTTGGTACACACCATATTCTGTCTGCATTGTACCTACAGCCGACACGCCATGTCGACCACTGGTACAAATTACAAATATGTGTACCCAAAGTCGACACACACGCCATTTTGAAAAAAAAAACAATGTAACTTTGATTTCAAGCACTACAGTTAAATGTTTATTACCTTAAAGTCACAAAACTGAAATAACAAGTGTATACTTTTAAATTTTAAAATGCAATATTTAACAGTAGGTACATACCTTATTAAAATCTTATTAGAAATCACACAAACAACACAATTCACCTGGTATCAACACAAATGGAGACACTGATAATTTTCTAGATTTTAAGGATCAAACTAGAAAATGTCGGCTATAGGTGCACATTGTTAATGGATTTGTTTTTAATTTTCAAGGCACTATTACGGATAGACTACACAGCGTTGAAATCACTCAAGCGAGCATAATTGAGGTTTGAGCAAATACGTCCACGCAGTGGACAAAAAAACGGTGTTAAGAGCTGAAATCTAACATTGCAATTGGTCTCACCACCCAATCGACTTTACCATAATGAGCAATGAAAATTAACAATTATGCGAAAATTAAACCAGAAACAACTTCATTAAAAACTTTGTTAAATTCTTATCATGTTATCCACTACTTATTTACCAAATTAAATGCCACCCCCGTGTTTGTGTTAAAAATATTTTAACTATGAAATTTGGAAATTGGTGAAATTCCACTAAAACTAGAAACTACACGTTCATAGGTAAAGTTGGCAGTCGTACAAATTTGTTACCAGCCAAAAGTTTCTTCAGTGAAATCCTGCGTTCTAAAAGTCATAATTAGTACTGTGGAGTGTGGTTTATCTATTGGTTGCCAGAAAAATAGCTATAATATATAGTCACTTTAGCTCTATAACATTTTTTGTATATTCCTCCCGAAATGAGTAAGCTGTTATTTAATTATTCTATAAGGTTTCACACATTCCGCATTACTGTTATTTTAAGCGAATGATCAATTTAAAACCAAATATTGCTTATAAGCCGCTGTACGTCCGGACCACAAACCACATATAGATTGTATAAAACAAACTAACATTTACACCTTCAAATAGTGATAATTAAGTTCCTTTAGTTTTATCAGGAGTCTGCATTATTTTGGAGTCCTGCGTACATAAAAAATTAAGTGTTATTTCAGTTTTTACATTCTCTTGTTTTGTGCCAATCATAATGTGTACCTAATCAATCAAAACATATCTAGTGTAACAGCCGTCCTATTTCTCTTAACCCTAAATTTACTTTATATTTTTGCCAACATTGCGCTATAGACAAGAGGGAGAAGCAAATGTCGTAGCTCCAAACTATAATAAGCACTAAAGATAATATTGTTGATGCGAGGTACTTAAAAAAACGCAAATTTATTTTGAAAATTTCAAAAATAACCTTACTTCGTACTAACAGGTTCTGAAAAATTTGGAAAAAAATGTGCAACTTTTTTATTTCGACAAACAGTAAAATGTGAAAGAGTAAAAAAAAGAACAAAAAACGCAGAGGGGCAAAGTAACATCTGCGATTTGTATATTATGTGAGATAATAGCAATGTGGTGCTACTTTTATTGAAGATACATCAGCACCGTTTTAAGCATTATTCAAATTTTCAAGTATTAACCAATATTGATTTTATGTTTCTGACCTTTGTTTTTAAAAATTGTACAAATCAGTTTTAATAGAAAAAAACAGGAACACAAGTGACTCTAGTGCAACAATCGGAACAAGTGGTAGGAATCTTTCCGGTAATTTTTGTCAGTCAGACCACGAATAACTGTTGTGACGAAAAGCGCCACGAGTCCTTTAGCACGAGTGGCGATTTTCTAAAGACAACAACTACGAGTGATTCTCACTGACAAAAATTACCAAAAGATTCCTACCACGAGTTGGATTCAGCAAGACAATCCAAAGAAAATGCAGGAAAATTGAAGTTTTTTTTTCGAAATGCAGTTTATAGTAATTGTGTTATAAATAATAATTATTATCAATACAGTTTATTGTTGAATTTTTACCTTTATTCTCGCCTGTATTGTCGCTGTAAGAACTTGCTCCTTAGTATGGATAAATTGAGAGAGTGTAATCAGATCCGAATTGGCTCAAATTAAAAAAATAGACTTTCGATTGGTTGCTAAATTTTGAGTTGTCGCTGATATTTTATTCCGATTGGTATGAATTTTTAAATTTATAACATTTCATTGGTTAATATAAAACAAGGAAAATAATCACATTTAATTTTTTTCCCACGCTTTTTCATTCATTTTTCTATTTTCAACACAGCAGAATGTCTGAACAGAGTGTGGAGATGTCACAGAATTTTTTCCAGATTTTTTCCTTCCGAATTTTATCGTAGTACCTATATCAATTATTATTCAAAAAAATCTTCAAAAAACGATATTTTTCATAAATATGTGACGGAGAGAAATTAATTATGATGAGGGTTTCACGCTTTTATTTTTAGTCGTAAAGATTTTGGTTCACATTTTGGAGCAAAGAAAAAAATATTTTCTCCTTTTTAGTGCACTTTCTACTCGTCAATAAAAGCGTGCTTTTTAAATAAGTTTCTGTTTTCATAGTTTTAATTTTATATCTATTAAAAGTTTTTTATGAAATTACATTCTCACTCACATACGTAACACAAAAGTCAATACATTTTATCATTTATTTAAGTATGGCAACTGTTATGATCGCTTCTGGACAATGTATCTAATATTATATAGGATGCACATTTATTATACCACAAAGAATTAAAATAAACATCCTAAAATTGTAAATATTTCAAAAACTGATGAAGATAAACAAAATTTGTTATTAGAAAAAATGTCTGCCTTTCAATTTTCTTTCGAATAATGTAATAATATACAGGATGTTGCATTAAAGATAACATATATATATATATATATATATATATATATATATATATATATAATAATAATAATATTTCTTAAAATCAATGTCTGCACTAATTACATGCGTAAATTTGGTAGTAATTCCGAGGAAAAGTGATAATTTTTTATCTAAAAATACAAATATTTCAAAAGCGGTTAAGTTTAGCTATACGGCGTGTTTAATACAAAGTGGTGATTTTTCAGAGTAAAAACGAAATCCGCAGTAAAAACTATACCATTCCACTTAAAATATGAAACATAGGTTATGTATCACTGTTATGGAACACTCTGTATACGAAAATATTTTTAAGTTATAGCGTGCTTGAATTCAAGCAACTTTTGTATAAAACATGTTTTTCTACTGTGGACAGTTTAGCCGCAAATTCACGTTGACGCACTAATGAGCAACACTGCATAGACTTAATAACCTCTTGTTGATTGTGATAAAACTTAATTTACTTGAAATTGTCGGGGATGGGGGGGCAGAGAGGGGGGAAAGGGAGAGAGAGAGAAAGAGCGAGGGGCGAGAGGCGGGGAGCGAGAGATGGAGAGCGAGAGGAGGGAGAAGGAGAGAGGGAGGGGAGAGAGTGAGAGAGAATGAGAATTTACATTTCTTTACAAAGGGCGAGAATCAAAAAAAGAATATTTTGTTGTGTTTTGGTAGCGACATAGTAAAGAAGAAAAGTCAGGCATTCCCTTTTTTTCGTAACTATGCTCACAGGGTACGCAGCGCACCGTCTTTTTTAGTTTTACTCGTTTTACTTCGAAAACAATGACCGAGCTGGTAGCGTAGTGGTGACACGACCTGCTTTGCATTCGTGAGGTAATGGGTTCGATTTCCGTTACCGACTACCTTGTATGAGGTTTTTTCAGGGGGTTTTCCTCATACACATGTAGCGGCATGGTCACTGAGTACATGCACACTATGTGCGGCTACTTAGGCGTATGCTGGGGTAGTATTTTCCCCCTCAAAACACTAACTCCGGTCCTTCCGACCCTATCCTGACCACACCCATCCTTAATCACACCATGTATACATACGTAATGTATATATGTATGCTGGGAATCCATGATTGTGGCTGAAGGAGCTCGGAAAGCTCGAGCAGCCCGCCCTCCCCCTTGGGGAGGGAATGAAATACGTGGCCTTTTCCTTTTTTTTTCGAAAACACTACAGTCAAGATACGCACTGTAGAATGAATCATTTTCACTATTGTAGAAGCGACATAATAGGAAAACAAAGTTGGACATTTGCTGTATTTCGGACAGAATTTAATTTTCCGACGAAGTACGCAAAGACGTACAACTTTATTTTACTGTTTCTGGCTGGATGAGTAGCAAAATTTATGCAAAAAAAAACGCGTTTTGGTATCTTAAGCCGTTTTTAAGTAAATATAGGGACATATAGGAACATATCGCAAAACATACAATGTGGTTAATTTAATAAACTTTACAAAGATTACAAAGTCTGTGAAAAAAGTTATTCTTTACATAAAAAATAGAACTGTAGAGAAACGATATCAAAAACAAATTAAATGTTAATTTATTCTGTGTTGAAATCCTTAGAAGGAAACGAATCGATAAATTCTGCACATATCAAACGAAATACATTTTGTTCCATGCTCTTATTATATTATAATGAGAAAAGCTATAAATATCAATGATTAAAATTAGAATCATGAATTGAACTCACCCCAACGAGTATGCTAGATAAAAGACCGAAAGTTATCTAAGCGAAAATATCCCAAATCCCCATACATACAATGAATTTATTGTTTTGAATTTTGAAAATCAATATTTTGTAAGTATTATTACTCAACTAGTAGATTCCAGTTATGTATTTATTTCTTCAAAGTTGTTTATGACAACATTTTTGATAAATATTAATTTAATCTTGTAATGGAATTATTGTTATCACCACTCCCCCAAATACATTTTGTAATTAAAATAAAAACACAAATAAAAACCGTAATCTATCGGTTTCCGCCATTTCTCCTGTTACATGATATAGGGTGTTTTAAATAGCTTCCTGTAACTTATCATTAAAACGTGATATCAAATTGTTGCCATGATCTATTAAATGTGATTACTTCTGACATGAAATTTAATACGGTAAAATATTATAGCACTTATTAAAATTTTTTTCTCGTATCATGGGCAAGTGAAAATTTTCTATGGCATTACATTTCCACTTTGAAATATATTGGGGGAAATGTCAATTTGTAAATTTATTTCCCGACGAGAGCTTAACATAATTTCCATGTATTAATCATTCCCACCTATAAATTGATATAAAGCGGATTTAAATAATTAAACCTATTCTAGCACGTGACATTAATTAATGCCGCACTAAGAAGTAAATGTTAAATTAATTAATGGATACTTTTCATTCTCCTGGTGACAATAAATAAGAATATAAAATAATATGAATTTCAAAAAACGTCATCATATTCGTATATTTTGCTTTTATAATATGCACATTATAAAGCTTAAACAAGTTTCATAAAGTTCAACTTTATGAATCGAAATTTTTTTAAGTTTGGTAAATTCTTTTTTTCACTTATTTTTAGTTCAGGTCAGATTTCGGAAACAGTTTGCTTCATGTATTAGGTTTTTACATTTCCTGTTAACGTGCGTTTTAGTCAACCGCTTGGAAACCGAAGCAACAGAAGAAATCATATTCATCAAAGAACCTTATAACTACACAAATGTGAAATATGAGACAGCATTGTCTTGCGAACAGCTTAGAATTTTAGAATTTAAGGAATGTAACAATAACCATATAATGTAAACGAAAACAACTATAACCATTCATTGCATTGAATTATACACGATTAACATAATGATAATCAAAAGTAAAATGACAATTTTTCCAGTGTTTAAACAGTGAACAGTTGATTATATGCCGTCGACCGTATTTTAATATCGTTTATTTGGTAAATGTAAATTTGCTGATAATTGACAATTTAATAATAAATGGTCAAGATCACGAAGTGCTATTTACTCCAACTACACCGGAGTAGAACTTGATTGTTTTTTATTTATTTAAATATGTTTAGGGTTGGCTGCAATGCTTTAATACTAAATAAACTTTTAATAATCTATATATGAATGGAATTAAACAAGATGAAATACCGAGCGAAATACCAACTTTGCCAACTTGTATGTAAAGCAGGGTGACAAATAAAATTTAACATTTTTTCAAATTTTCCATAGTATAAATACCGAAAATAAAAACTCGTTTCGTAAGGCGTTTTATCGCACTCGTTCATTAGAAAGTTTACGAAAATAGGTACAAAATAATAGTGACGGCATTATAACATTAGGAAATACATCACAATATTACACACTGTTTAGTGTACAGGTTGTCCCATTTTCGTATGTTTTACGGGGTATCTCGCTTATTTTTGAGGTTAGAACCTTGCGGTTTTCGCGACACCGTGCTATTTTTTAACGAAACCAAAGATGCACTAATCAAATTTGCCATAGCCATCTTAGTTTGTGTGCTATAGGGTGATCTTGGAAAAATTGCATTTTCAGTCATCCCCTGTAAGTCTGTTTTTGTCAGACATATTAAAACAGTAAAAACTGATATTTGTAGATTTTTTACGTAGAATTCAGTGGCGTACTTAGATTTTCTTTAGAGGTCACAGTTTTTGAGATATTGACATAACCTATTTTTTTTATGGGACATCCTATATATTTTTTTTAAATCTTTTCCCCTTGCCAAGAGCTTTTCAAAAATATAGCATAGTCTATATTTATTTTTATAAATAACGTGACAAAATGATTTTTTTCTATAATTTACATTGATAATAGTAGATAGCCGTGGGTAACCATGGTAACGCAAAAAACAAAATAATTAACGTTCTGCCATTACTTAGGTATTTGATTTTTGAAGTTTCTTCTTCTCTCAAATTATTCCCAAATTTCCCAAATTTAGTGCTGATATTTATTGTTATTCGTTGTTTTGTTTATTGTTATCGTTCTTGTTCTTGTTGTTGTTGTTGTTTAATTATTTCTTAATATGGCTCGAAACCAAAAATTTGAAAACTTTGAGAAATATGATATGAATACCTGCTTTATATTATCTAATTAAAACGCAGACCAGGCCTTAGAACTCTATCTGCACAGGTCAGTTAATCTTTACCTTAGAATTTGTATTTATTTTATATACCTATTTTGTCATATAGATATCCCGAAAGAAGACAACCCGACAGAAGAATATTTCAAAAATTAAAATTTAATCTTTGCCAACATGGATGTTTTGGCAAACCTCGAGCCCGAGTTTACAACAAAGAGAACGAGGAATCAAGATCAACGTTTTAGCAGTTGTTCAAGTCACTCCTGAAACCTCGTGCAGGAAAATAGATGAAGAGACCGATGTGTCTAAAACAACAGTGCAAAGGATTTTAAAAAAAACATAAATTCAAACCCTACAAGTATAAACTTGTTCATCATCTGCACCCTGGTGATGCTGAACGAAGATTGGAGTTCTGCAATTGGTTTATAAATATGAAAACTCAGGACAATAACTTTGAAAAAAAAATAATTTGGTCAGAAGAGGCACATTTCATAAGTTCGGGAATTCTTAATAGACACAACTCGCGGTTTTGGAGTCAAGAAAATACCCACGTGATTTTTCCTAGAGAGCGTCAAGGCAGGTTCAGATTTAATGTCTCCTGCTTTATTTTTAACCGAAAAATAGTTTGCAAGATTTATGAAGAAAACCTCAACTCTAATGGGTACTTACAAATTCTACAAGAAAAAAACTATGAACATTTTATAAGATATTCCACTGGCTCAACTGAACGATATATTCTTCCAGCAGGATGGGGCTCCAGCCCACAATGCTAGAATAGTACAAAACTGGCTAAATGAACGTTTCCCCAGGAGATGGATTGTAACAAATGGACCTGTTCGATGGCCACCACAGTTTTGGATTTTTTTTGTGGGGGTATTTAAAGAATAAAATTTATTCAAGGCAATATGCCAACCTGCAACAATTAAAAATTGCAACGGAAAATGCTTTTGCAGAATTACGAAGACAATCATTTATTTTGGAAAATGCTATTAAAAGAATTTATAAACTTTGTGAAACTTGTAGGAGACATAATGGTCTGCAATTTGAACAATATTTGTGATTAATTAATTATTTTGTTTTTTATCAATATAAATTATAGAAAAAAATCATTTTGTCACGTTATTTATAAAAATAAATATAGACTATGCTATATTTTTGAAAAGCTCTTGGCAAGGGGAAAAAGATTTTAAAAAAATATATAGGGTGTCCCATTAAAAAAAAGTAGGTTATGTCAATATCTCAAAAACTGTGACCTCTAAAGAAAATCTGAGTATCGCCACTGGTTTCTACGTAAAAAAATCTACAAATATCAGTTTTTACTTTTTTAATATGTCTGACAAATGCAGGACAAATATCGTCTTTACGAAAGAAGAAAACACTCCCGTAGAATAAAAAAAAAATTCATTTTAGTAATAAATTAAAAACAAGGGTAACGGTATTTGATCACCAATCACTATGAATAATTTTCTTTTCATTCCATAGTGATAGGACAAATAGATTAGGAGATACAGGTGTTGGGGTAAACGCTTCAATTGTAGCAGTTCACCGAACAAATGTGGCCGCCATTCAAAAACTGGTGACACTAAAATTTTAATAATTATGATTTTCAACTTCCAACATGTAAGGGTAATTGTATAAAAAAATCAGTTTTTTTAAATAATGAAGCAACCACTACTGGATGACTGTACATGGATTGATCCACTACGAAAAACATAAATACTGGAATTGTGGTGATTTTATAGTCACTTGTTGTGTCATGGAGCAAGAAGTAAGGACTACATAAAGTGGTTTCTACACAATTGTCTTACATAACTGCACTGTGATACGCATCTGCGTTTATTGTGGTTCTTATTAGCATTCTGTTAGAAGCATGTATTTCATTCCCCAAAAATAGTTACCATCAGTATTTGATTAAATGTTTGAACCTACTTATGGGACTTAGACCTAAAGATAGAACCGCAACCACGCGTACAGGACTACGAAACATATAATTTTTGTGGTTATACACAACTTTTGATCAACTAAATGAGTGGCTTCTGCACTATTGTTTTACATAAATGTGTTGCGATACGCATCTAAATTTATTGTGACCCCTCTTATCATTATACAAGGCGACTCTCCGAAAAATATAAACAGGAAAATTGTTAACATTTGATAGTATAAAATTGACGTTGGAGGAAATTCAGCTTAAACAGTTTCAAGTTCGGAGTACATCCGGTTATACCGGAACTTGATTCAAATTTCCTTATTTTAAATGGAACACCGTATATTTTATTACAGATTTATGTTCTACATCAAATTCTAGATCTTTTTCCTATAACACACTTTTTACCTATTTTAAATGGTTTCCAAAATATTAGACATTTATAGTAAAACATGACATTTGGGTTACTCTTTTAATTTAAATAAATTCCTCCTTACTTTGTAATGATTCCCAGTTTTTGTTACGAAATTTTTAGGAAAAGTTCAAACGTGAGGAAGTAACAGCCCAAAATAGTAAATCTTTTATACAAGGTGTCCACAAAAATTATCGAAAATTGATATTTAAAAACTGGGATGCCAGTTTTTTTTTTAATGAGACCCCTGTTTTATTATTATTTAACATTAATAACTTTCATTGACACGCCTTTTACCTAAACTGCATAGTTTTCGTTTAAATGAATTTTTTTTACTTTGTATTCTACGGCGCGGGGGAATTTGCATATCTAAATGTAAGTTGCCTGTGCAAAGAATCATACAGGCTTTAAAATGTCAAATATTATTTACAATTTAGGTCGGCCAATAAGCCTACACGCATAAAGATTATTTAAATTTATTTACGGTTTATTACACAATTTATCGCTTAATATTTAGACACACGAAAACCATCGCCGTAAACAGTCAAGCAAATCATTGAAAAGTACAAAAATTATGGTTCGATTAAAACAAGAATTGAAAGAGATTGTTGACAATGATACTGTAGAAATTGGGATTCTATTGCTAAACAGAACGTGGAATTTTATTAAACAAATTTTATTCTCTTTCTCGTAAGGAAACAAAATAAAATAAAACCATTTAAGATGCTGTTCAAAATTACACCCTTCGAATCAGCAAATGTTGCTGATCCTATGCAGTCGTCCCTTAAACTACGAAACGTATATTGCACCCGTTTCAATGAATTTACAAAAGTTTACACGTTTTTTGTAGTTTTCAATAGACTTGACTACGCTCGGAGATGGTTTTTGTTTGTGTGGATACTGAGGGCAAATGCGTTACATGTTCTTGTTAAAACTTTGTTATATTGTCCATCAACCATACATAAATTTAAATAATCTTCATGTGTGTAATTTAACCGTGCTGGCATATTGACAGGTCTAAATGATAATGAAATTGTCCAATTCAAAGTCTACCTGATTTTTTGCACAGCCAATTAACATTTAGATATGCAAATTCCTCTGTTCCGTAAAAGTCAAAAAATCATTTACACGAAAATTATGCAGTTTAGGTGTAGGGTATGTTAATGACCGTTATCATTACTTTTAATGTTAATCCGGATAAACTAATAATGGTTCCGTTTAAAAAACAATTGCCAGTTTTTAAAAAAAAACTGACTTTTGTCACTTTTTAAATAGCAATTTTCAACCATTTTTGTATAAATAATTTAGGATTTTGGGCTGTCAGTTCTTCAACATAGACTTTTCCCTAAAAGTTTCATAGCAAACTGAAAACCGTTAAAAAGTAAGGAGGAATTTATGTAAATTAAAAAAGTCTCACAAATGTCATTTTTTATATTAAATTTCAAATATTTCGGAAACCATTTAAGGTAGTTAAAAAGTGTGTTATATGAAAGAGAACTGGAATTTGATGTAGAATATAAATCTGTAATAAAATATAGTGTGTTCCATTTAAAATAACAATGTTAGAATCGGAAGTGATCCGAACTTGATACTATTTTAGATGAATTTCCCCCAACGTCAATCTCATACTGCCAAATTTTCACAATTTTCCTATTTATATTTTTCGCAATATCTATCGACGCAGTTCCCGGAGAGTCACCCTGTATAATGCAAAGAGGGATCACAATAAATTTAGACACGCATCGCAATACATTCATTCACTCATTTTTTGTTTTGCGTAATCATATGGATTTTTAGCTAGCGATTTAAACGTACCCTGTATTAAAAGAATGTATTTTGTGCTTGAAAAACAGTAAAGGTGGAAAAGAAAGTACTACGTTTCAGTACCTCCACGAAAGGGGAATGTACTATCCCAGCATTCGCCTTGATATTAATAATAATAGTGGAGTAAAATCGTTATTCTAAACTCGCTGTTTTCTGAGGGTGCGTGATACCGAAGGTATAACCAAATGAAACCTATACCATCTTGTAGAGGACACCTTGAGCAATTCAGGAATTTTGAAGATGTTTACAGTTTTTTAAAAATAAAGTTGAAAAAATAAAATTATCAAAATCGTGCATCCAAGACTTCATCCTGCGTCGAGCTATGTGAATTATTGAAAATTTGTATACATGTATATCGAGTCAAATGTAGTCAGAAAGTTACAAAAAAATTAAGTCGCTATCTTCAATTGTTACACAATTATGAATTTTTATCCGGTAGCCTTAAAACGCGCACTGTTGCCAAGAACGCCACTACCCGGTCTCGGCACCATACCTTTCTAGAAATTATATGCGTTAGCCTTATATCTAGAATTAAAATAAGAATATCTATAAATGTGGAGTAGCGGCGCTTTTCCTAAAAAGATTACAAAACCTCATTTTCTAAAATGTAATTTTTAAAATCGAAAATAATTAATTTAGTAAATATGGTAATTAATTAAAATAAACTTGTCCAAAACATGTCGAAGCATCGACGTTATTCAATTATTATTATTCAATAGTTCACGTAGCTCGCCGCAGGGTGAAGTTTTGGATGTACGATTTTGGTAATTTTATTTTTTCAACTTTATTAAAAAAACCAAACATTTTCAAAATTCCTGAATTGCTATTAGAAGTGCTCATATTTCAGGTATATGTATGCAAAAAATCAGAATCTTAGATTAAAAGCTTAAATTGGTTAATGTTAATGTTGAGAAAAACATAGTTTTTCTACACGACCTCAGTTGCGTTTAAGCGCCATTTGCAAAGTTCGATCCTACTAAAAAAAGTTGTAACTTCCATTTCCTATGTCCCAAAGTTTCCTCTACAAGATGGTATAGGTTTCATTTGGTTATACCTTCGGTGTCGCGCACCCTCAGAAAACAGCGAGTTAGAAGAGCGATTTTACTCCACTATAACGCATTTACGAAAAATACCGACTCCGTCGCGCGGCGCTTCGTGATAAGCTTACGCGCATTCCAAAGCTCTTGCATAAAAATTTATATTTCCCTAAGTATTGAAGGTAGCGACTTCATTTTTTTTTTTAACTTTCTACGTTTTCTGGCTACATTTGATTCGATATGTATGTATAGAAATTTTATATAATTCACATAGCTCGCCGCAGGGTCAAGTTTTGGATGCACGATTTTGATAATCTTATTTTTGTAACTTTATTTAAAAAAAACTATAAAAGTTTTCAAAATTCCTGAATTAGAAGCGCCCATATTTCAGTTATCGGTATGCAAAAAATAAAAGAATAAACGCTTAAATTGTTACAACGGTTAATCTTAAGAAAAACGTAATTTTCCTAACTCGACCTCAGTCACGTTTAATCGCCATTTGCAAAGTTCGGTCCTTCTAAAAAAAGTTGTACATTTCCATTTCCTATGCCCCAAAGTGTCCTCTACAAGATGGTATAGGTTTTGTTTGATTATACCTCGGTGTCACTCAAAGTCATAATTTTACTGTGATTTTATTCCACTATAATAGCCACACATGATGTGTGTATACGCAGTGATCATGCCGATATATTTATGAGGAAAAACCCCTGAACCTCATACAAGGTAGACTTTAACGGAGCTCGAACTTATTACCTCCCGAATGCTAAGCAAACTGGGTTACCAGAAAAACAGTACCCATCCACGTTTCTACAATATCACGGAAGACACTTTGCTCATGTAAAATGCATTATTGGTATCCCGATTTGGGATCATCTGCCATGGACTCCTCACTCAGCATGTTTAAATCAAAACTGCATGTTAACCCTCTGCTTATGGAGTTTATAACAGTTAAACTTGGAAATTTATTTAGATTGCAATGGAGAAATAAATACATTTAAATAATATCAATACCACATAATTCAACAAATAGAATAAATATTCCACAACTAATCTTATTATTTTGATTATTGCTTTATTTGTTATTTCATTTTTAAAAATGCTAAGACTGTCGCTCATAAATTTTGAAAATATTGCAACATCTCAACTTAGGGTGATTTTTCTAACTTGCGTCTCAGAAAGTAACAAGGTTTGTCATTAATGTCATTTTTCAAAGTTTGAAAAGTCTACGTGTAATATTTGTGCTTGAAATATCTTACATCATTTTGAACAGCTTTTGTAGTAATCCATAAGTTAAACCGAATTAAAATAACAGTTTTCCGTTTTGAATTGTAAATTATTTCAATAATTGGATGTCCACTATGAGCATTTAAGCCACTAAAATAAACCCTCTACACCTTTAATTAATTTTAATGCTTAATTATTGTCGTTACTTAGATAACGTCTTTTCAGTAATAAGGGGTGAAGTCTGCAACAGCAGTATACTAAGACAACGTTGCCAAGTTTTTTAAACTTTAACACCTAATATCTCAAAGGAGGAAGTTTTGTCATTTTTAATTTTAGCATTAGATTTCACCGAACAATCACGCTTCGTACTTATTATGCGCCATTAAGAGACCCGGACTGGAACGGGCGAGCAACCGAGCAAATCTCGAGAGGCCGCTAAGGCAAGACGTGATATATCTGTACGATCAAAACTTTATTAATACATACAAAATTGAAAAAGTATTTCATTTACATTTCTATCACTTATCCTTGTTCCGTAAAATACGCTTGGCAACGTCGGAATACAATCTTATACTAGTGTTGGAGTATTAGTGGCTGATTCGGTCTTTATTACATTTTTAAATTAAACGCCGTAAATTTATTGCAAATACTGAAAATTTAAGAGTGTCTACTCCCGTTTTTGTATTGAATCGATATTTAAAGGTGGTGCTCAAAAAGCACGAAGCCTGAAGTTAATCGGGAAAAAAGGCCTTAGTTTTAGAGGCTCAAAAGAAGCTGAAGCGGCTTACACTCTCTCGAATGGCCTTTTGGACCATGGAAACTTTTTGGAAATTCTTTTATTGGTTTCAAAATATGATAGTGTATTCAAAAAACATATTGAGGGCTGTGTGGAGCAAAGTACAAGACATAATTCAACAAAATCTGGTGCAGATAGACCTGGTAGATTTGTAACTTTTTTATCTAAAACTACAGTGAACTATATTATACAAGGTATAGTTTATTATATGAAAAATCAATTATATGAGGACTTAGGTTCAGCCAAAATGTTTAGTTTGCAAATTGATACCACACAAGATATTAACGTTCACGATCAGTTTGTGCGTCAATATGTAAACGATAAAGTGCAAGAACGGATATTGGCATTTGAGAAGAAATATTCTGGTGTGGATCAAGATATATATGATAAAGTTAAATCAATTCTTGATAAAAATAAAATAGAGATAAAATACTACATAGGAAAGGAAAGGAAGGAAAGGACCACGTATTTCATTCCCTCCCCAAGGGAAAGGGCGGGCAGCTCGAGCTTTCCGAGCTCCTTCAGCCACAATCAAGGATTCCCAGCATACATACAGTATGTATGTAGGCATGGTGGGATTAAGGATGGGTGTGGTCAGGGTAGGATCGGAAGGAACGGAGGTGGGGTTCTGAGGGGAAAATACTACCCCAGCATTCGCCTAAGTAGCCACACATGGTGTGCATATACACAGTGACCATGCCGCTACATGTGTATGAGGAAAACTCCCTAAAAAAAACCTCATACAAGGTAGACGTAACGGGAATCGAACCCATTACCTCCCGAATGCTAAGCAGGTCGTGTCACCACTACGCTACCAGCTCGGTACTGCATATGAATTCAACGGATGGGGCAGCTAATATGCAAGGCCGATATAAAGGGTTTACTGCATGCCTTTGGAAAGAAGTGCCTAGCCAAGTGCATGTGTGGTGCTATGCACACATATTAAATTTAGTGATTACAGACACGAGCAAAACCTTAGTAGATGCCATACGTTTATTTGGAGTTTTAAATACTTCTGCCACATTTGTTAGATAATCGTATCTTAGAATGGCAGTATGGGAAATCAATAGTAGATTCAAATATAAGTAATATTGGAGAGATGAGATGGTGGTCAAAAGATCGATATTTTGAAGACTTTTAAGGAAATTTCCCTAGCTAAAAAATTTAACCCGGAAGTGCGCTCACAAGGCAATACATTTATTGGAAAAGTATACCTCTTTTCGATTTGTAGTCATTCGTAGCAACTCCATTGTCAAACTGTTTACAAACGAAAGGGGTCAATGACGGCCTATGAAATGTTAGTTAAAACGCTTAACACGTTAGAGGCACAATCCAGATGCTTTGACAATATTTTGTCTACTACAAAAAATTTATAGATTGGGCGGATGAAAAGCTGAGTGACGAAGATGACATTTTGACTGAAAACCAGTTTCCCTTAAGACGTACAGCCAGAAAAAAAAACTTCCAGGAGAAGATGCATCAGACGAGCCCATTCTTAATCCTGAAGTAAATACAGGGTCGAAGTATTTAATGTTATTTGTGATAAGATAATTATGAGTATCAAAGAACGATTCATTGCCAACAAGGATTCATTTCATGATCCTGCCTGGCTTGATCCTTGCAAGTTTGACAACATAAATGAAATTCCTATGACAGCATTTAAATATATTACAACTAATTTAAATAACACAGCCGAAGAGTTTGAAGAATAGTACGATTCAAGATGAATTGGAAGACTTGGCCTCAAAATGGCCATCTTTAAAAAAACTATCAAAAATCTTCACTTTGTTGATTTTCATGAAGACGGTGAAAACTCTGATTTAAGCACTAAAATAAACCAAGTTGCAAAGTCTTGTGAAAATTGTATATTGTGCGTTTTTTCTTTTTTATTATACCAATTTCGGTTGCACTCCTTGGCCTACAATAATTTGTATTTAAGTTATAAATATGTCTTAAGATTATCATGTAGCCAAATCAGATGTGCTACATTCCATAAATTGACATTTATTCAGAATAAGTTTCGAAATTGCTTATCTCAAGAAAACTTGGAAGCCTGCCTTTTAATGGCCGTTGAGAAAGACTTTTTAAACCAAGTGGATCCAAGAAATGTGATTAATTTTGTTGCAAATAAGAGTGACACTGCGGAGATTCCTTACCTACTTAATAATGCCAAAGTTTAGAATTCCTTTAAACATTTCAAATTTGTTAGTTTAAGAATAGTATATGTACTAGATAGTTTAGGTTTAATGTTGTTATTTCTAATAAAGAATGATTTTTAACTTCCTATATTATAAATTTTTATATTAATTATGATATATATATATATATATATATATATATATATATTATATAATATATGACCATATTTCAACCTTTTTTGTGGTTTTGTTGGTATTAAATTCTACGCTAAAAATTTTATTTTTACTGCTAAAACGGAGCCTACGGCGAACTCTCCCTTTAGACCATAAGGCCGGTTTGCTTCTATCAAACTCGATTACTTCTAAACTGTCTATCCCGCCCCTGGTCATTAATAATACGTCCCACATTTTTCAATATGTTCACTAACCAAACTGGAAAAATGAAAATATAAACAATATGAGTCAATTCATTTGTCGACATGCTCGTAAGTATGGTTTGTACAGGTTGGAAACACCGTTCTTGAGCCAATAGGAATGCTGACGTACTGGGACTTGTGTGATAAGAAATAGTAAAACCAGCAGAGAATGAATATTTGTGATCATTTATCAGCTAAACAAAATTTATGTTATGAGAGGAACATAAATAGAGTTTACTAATAAAAGTTTGAAGTATAAAAGAATAATCCTAGGAGTTGTATTTTGCAAAACTACTGCATGCATATAATACTAGTATAAATCTATATGTATATATATATATATATATATATATATATATATATATATATATATTACAGTGCGTTCAATATAATCGGACGCACGCAATAACTCTTTTGTATTGCGTTTCACAAGAAAGTGTTTAAATAGTTTTTTATTCATTTACAAATACTCTATTAAGTGCTTAGATAATGTTTTAAACTTCCGGTTTGACCGGAAGCGCACATAATTTTATTTTTTTTAATCACACTGTGTATATATATATATATATATATATATATATATATATATATATATATATATATTTGCATTTTGCATTGCTTATTTTTTTCTCAATACATACGTATAAAATTCTTATAAAAACAAAATTAGAGAAAAATGCCATCGAAAGTTTTTCAATTTTATTATACGATTAGAAGAATCAAACAAAACCGTAGCCAGCGTACGTCAACAAAATCGCATCGCAATTGTTTTTTCGTTTATTGCAATTGACAATCAGATAAAAGTTTAATTTGATTTCAATCGAAATAATTGTTTAAAATGAATAACAGTGAAAAAGTTGACCTGTTAATTTTCGGTGAATGTAAACGTAATTCTCGACAAGCGATAGAATTATACGCACAAAGATATCCCAATAGATGCCATCCTTCTGAAAGTTACATACGAAAAATTGAACAATCGCTTAGAATGCGTGGAACATTACTAAATTATCAGAATTTAGAACAACAAAGAAATGTTTTGACCGAAGATATTGAAGTACAAATATTGGGTTATTTTAGAGTAAATCCACGGTCATCTATTAGACGTGTAGCGCAAGAAGTAGGTGTATCAGTTGGCGCAATTCACAGGACATTAAAAAAATTCAAAATGCTGCCGTATAAAGTCGATTTGGTTCAACACTTGCGGCCTCAAGACTCTGATCGGAGTTTAACTTTGATTGCATGGATAGTTGAGCAATGTGATCACAATCCATTATTTTTAGATCATATTTTATAGACAGATGAATCCAAGTTTACAAATAATGGAGTTATTAATAAACAAAACAATCGTTATTGGTCTGACGAAAATCCTCATTGGTCAATGGAAACTAACCATCAAACCGTATGGGGTACTAATGTTTGGTGCGGTTTAATTGGAAACCAGTTACTAGGGCCTTATTTCTATGATGGCAATCTAAACGCCAATAGGTATCTTGAATTTTTAGATAACGTGCTACCAACAATGTTCGATGAGTTTCCTCTGCTTCTGCGACAACAATTGTATTTCCAGCAAGATGGAGCTCCAGCTCACAACGCGTTGATAGTAAAAGAATATCTTAACCAAACGTTCAATGAACGATGGATAGGAACTAACGGCCCTGTAGAATGGCCTGCGAGATCACCGGATCTTACATCGTTAGACTTTTTCTTGTGGGGTCATTTAAAAACAGTGGTGTATGCCGATCCACCTTTAAATGTTATAGACTTCAAGAATAAAATTACAGCTGCATGTGTTAATTTAACTACGCAGCAAATCAAAAAAGCAACTAACCATGAACCCAAGCGACGATTAGAAGCATGTCTAGAACAGAACAACTTTGAACAATTTATTCCCTAATTATAACTGATTTTGTTTAATTTTTCTAATCACATAATAAAATTGAAAAACTTTCGATGGCATTTTTCTCTAATTTTTTTTATAAAACCCTATAAGAATTTTATACGTATGTATTATAACTGGTTTTGTTTAATTTTTCTAACCATGTAATAAAATTCAAAACTTTCGATGGCATTTTTCTCTAATTTTGTTTTATAAAACCTTATAACAATTTATACGTATGTATTGAGAAAAAAATAGGCAATGAAAAATGCAAAAATATATATACAGTGTGATTTAAAAAAATAAAATTATGTGCGCTTCTATCTAAACCAAGCACTTAATAGAGTATTTGTAAATGAATAAAAAACTATTTAAACACTTTCTTGTGAAACGCAATACAAAAGAGTTATTGAGTGCGTCCGATTGTATTGAACGCATATATATATATATATATATATATATATATATATATATATATATATATATATATATATATATATATAATATATGACCGTATTTCAACCTTTTTTGTGGTTTTGTTGGTATTAAATTCTACGCTAAAAATTTTATTTTTTCTGCTAAAACTCCGAAAAATTTTCGGCTCCGGCGGCGCCTACAGCGAGCTCCCCTTTGGGCCATGAGGCCGGTTTGCTTCTATCAAACTCGATTACTTTTAAACCGTCTATCCCGCCTCTGGCCATTAATAATACGTCCTGTATATTGTAACCACATTTTTTAATTTATGGTTTGCTTAGGTTAAAATATTACATACTTCAACGTTGAGTTACTTACTCATTTTTACTATGTAAGTATGTAACTGATATCTTACACATTTATTACTAAAATTCAACTACAAGCTTCTACATAAACGTACAGTCGATGTCACAATTTCTTAACTTTTTGTGGGTGTGTCTTTCTTTAAGACCACTGTAAATGTCAAGATACAAAATTTTATCACTGAACAATGTAAAATGCAAATAAATGACAACTTCAACTTTATCCTTGATACAACGTTTGTACTTAGAATACGCTTCAGCTTCCCGCCGTTTAAGAAATGCACAATGCAACTTGATTAACTAGAAAATTAAGTCCATATTGGCACCCGTGAGGTGATATAATCCATTTCGTATTATTCGTTTATTTTTCCCACATAAATTACAATTACAAAATTTTAATTAATTTTTAATAAACCGAAACATAACCGATGACATGAAAACATGATTAGAAGTTAAAAACTTAAATTGAAATGTTTCATTCGAAAAAAGTACGAGAAAACGATAAATGAGTGCTAGAATAAAACAGCAGTTTTCAATTCAAAAGTTTCGAAACCGTCGTTCCCTAATTCACATCATGCTCTTATACGCTTCAGTAAAAAGAATTACATCAACTGAAAAACATTTTTTTATTAAATTTTGCTTCGTCACTTCATATCACATTATGAAGAAAAATGAAAAATTTTCTAAATCTACATTAAAAGGATTCTGAAATATCAATGCACCCTTGTAGACCTCTGTAGAGTAGAACCCTTGTAGACCTCTGTAGAGTAAAAATTGAGTAGCCAATCTGAAAAGAATAAATTTATCAATATTGAAGTTGAAAGAAATCCTTAAATCTCCCTTTGAATTTTTTATAGGTACTTACTTGTGGGTGGAAGATATGAAATATTTTAACATAGTTATTATTTTTGATGTTTACTGTTGTTCCCATCTTTCGCTTTTAAATTATTTAATGCACGTAGAACGAGTTTAGCGTTAGAAGCAGGCCTGCTTTGTCTGGGTATTAAGCCGTAAACGTTTCACAATTTCTACTAATAATATAAAGCACTCATTATCAAACAGTATTAGTGTTAAATTCTTAAGTTCGATTTCGTAACGCTTGATTAGTTCAAGTACATGTTTGACATAATTCGACTTATATAAATGTCCATTTTATTTGAGATGATATTTCGTTGATTGTCTTATATAAATTGATTTGCAAAATAACAATTTTAATTGTTCTGATTTGATATAATCGGTATTTAATTATTCAAATGAATTTCACTCATATTAACCAATCTAAAGTCTATTAATTCTATAAATCTCAATCAATACAATTAGTATTACAGTGACTAACTATTCCATACATACAACCATCAATCATAATTGAGATGCAACATGGGCTTGGGCAAGCCATAGTAAGTAGGTATCCACATTGGATAAGCAAACGGTATTTTCACCTGACAAACCACGGTTAATTAATTAATTTTACTTATTACTTATTCGTAAACATCGATTAATCGAACTAAACATAGACAATGAAGTCAATGTTGCAAGGTAAACCTTTTAAAATTGATGGATGACCTGTTAAATTTGTAGAAATATCAGTAGCATAGATGGCATTTGAAAGACGAATATATTACCATCATTAATATCCAGTGTATATATAACAGCGATTTGACAATTAGCAACCCGTTTTCGTGATAATACTGTAACCCACAACCAATGAGACATTTAGAAATGTAATTATAAATAGATTTATATCGACGAGATCGATTTTTTTTCAAACTCCGTTAGGTTGCCACTTGTTGCTCAGCTGTCATGTTGACGTGGCGATTGCGTGGTAGTGTTTGGTAATCTATCTGTTAGTACCTCCCAATCGGGTCGGTCATTACATGGCGTAGTTTTGATGTGAGCGCTGTTTTATCATGGCTACTATCATTACAGCTCCCAACAATTGCGAGATTTGCTGTATGATCCATTTTCTTCAAGCTGAAGGCAACACTGTGAAATTCATCGAAGATTGTGTGTTGAGTACGGGGAAGGCACCGTCAGTGATATTACAGTGAGAAAGGGATGTAGAATTTTTCCAGAAGGACGAACTGATGTCCACGATGAAGGGGGTTAAGGGAAGAAGTCCGTAGCAACAGACGAGATTGTTGAAAAAGTGAACACTATGGTTCCAGAGCGCCGCCGGTTCACAATTTCTGCACTGTATGCTGAATTTCCCGAAATTTCTCGACCAGCACTTTATAAGAGTGGTACAGGACGATTCGGCTATCACAAATTTTATGCACAATGGGTCTCCAAACAGCTGACAAACTGCAGCGAATTGATTCTATATTAACGTTTTTGCAGCACTACCACGACGAAGAAGAAGCGTTTCTGGGAACAATCGCAACAAGAGACGAAATGTGGGTTCAGTTTCTAAGAACTCGCCTAACAAACCAAAGAAGCTTAAACACCTTTGAACATCTACGGAGAGTAATACAAAACAAACAAAAGGAGAGTTGACATCAGGAATTGTCTTGCTTCATGACAATACACGTCCTCATACGACGCGACATTTATTAAGCAAGATGAAAGTATGGTTGTGGACGCAGCGGTAACACTAACGAGGAATTGAAAACCAGTGTGACAGATTAACTGAGAACTTAGGCGGCAACATGGTACGAGGAGGGTACATAAAAGGTGGTACCCCGTTACGACAAATGCCTCAATGTCTGTGGCGACTACGTTGAGAAATAGTTCACACGTATGAGTAACTCCTGTACATAATAACACTTTTCATTATTTCTTGTATTTGTTTTTGCCAGTTTACCGGAACTTGAAAAAAATTGCCCTCGTAAATTTCTTTGTGTAATTTATGAATTTACTTGGCTTTAGGAGATTACAGGTCAGTAAAAACCTCTGTACCATGTTAATTTCATTTTTTTAATGTGGTGAATAAACTGACAGAACAAATATAATTATTGTGTACTAGTACTATATGCATGCAGTAGTCTTGCAAAATACAACTCCTAGGATGATTCTTTTATAATTCAAACTTTTATTAGCAAACTCAATTCATGTTCCTCTCATAACATAAATTTTGTTTGGCTGACAAATGTTCATTCTCTGCTGGTATTACTATTGCTTATCACATAAGTCACAGAACGTCGGCATTCCTATTGGCTCAAGAACGGTGTTTCCAACCTGTACAAACCATAGTTACGAGCATGTCGACAAATTAATTGATTCATATTATTTATATTTTCATTTTTCCAGTTTGGGTAATCAACATATTGAATATTGTTGCAAAATACCATTTTTCATGTAAGCAATTATGATCCTGTAATAACATAAATTACATAATTTTAGGTATTTTAAACTATGAGGCGCACTTTAAACAGCAATAATGTTCATCTTATAAGCCGAAATATTTGATTTTTCCAAAGCCAACTTATTAAATTCAAAAATATCGCTAATTTCAAATGTATTAATCAATATTACATTTAATAAGGATAAATAATGTGTTAAGCTTTAATTACAAATATTAGTTCGTTTACATTTTAATTACCGGTTAAAAATATTAGATCAGCTCACGCGCACATGAACACAATCAGTGACGAGGCTAAATCGTATTTTCTAAATTTTCCTCTCACAAATTGTCTATTTTACAAATATTTGATTAATTTTGAGCTAAAATGATGGACTTTATGTTATTAAAACTATTTCCAGGTAAAACAAGATTTTATGACGTTTCGTAATAAAAGCAGAGGGGAATCAATTGTATTTATTTTTTTTCTGATTTGGTTGAAAATTGGTATATGGGGTCTTTGTTGCATTCTAAATACATTTTCTTAATACAATTTTTCGATATCTTGTCAATTTGACCCATTTTTCGGCATTATGGTTAACATTTTTCAAAATTCCCGCGAAATCTACGGTCACATGACAAATGGCACAATGGATTTTTTAGTTGTCAGACATGCAGAAACGAACGGCCAATAGTTTTTCAGAAATGATATTGAAAATGAAGAAATTTTACAAAGATTAGTCTCGATGCGTTTGCTAGTATTGCTCCTCAAATGCTGAAGAATGTTTTAGATGCTACAGTTAGAAGATGCTGTTTATGTTTAGAGAATAACGGGAATCTTTTGTGAGTTTATTAACCTTTAAAATAAATTTGTTTTTTATTTGTCTATCATTTAAAATTACAAAACATAATTTTATAATAAAATACTTATCTTTTTTGGGGTTTTTTAATGGTGTACTTTAAATTAAAAAGATAAGTATTTTATTATGAGTGTTAATGGTGAAAGTTTACATTTTCATAATTTTATAATAATTTTACGGTTTTCTAATGTTTCTAGTATTAGTTTTAACTGTACGTTTTCGATGTTTTACATTGAATATGAATTTTCTCATCGGAAACGTATCAAAAATATAAAGTGTGATATATCGTTAAATTCAGAATCAAGGAGAGAATTTAAATATGGCAAAAATAATTTTTTCGTGTATTTAAAAAAAGAAAGTTGATGATGGTTGCTAACAAACGAAAGGTTGTATCAAAAATTGAATAACAGCATTAAGTAGAGCTAGAAAAGTGGCAATGAAAATGTGCTCTTATTTTCTTGATAGCTCTTCAAATAAGGTCAGAAAAAAATAAAAACGGAAATCAGAAAATTAAATTTCTTTCAAATATCTCAAAAACTAAAAGAGATATTCGAGTTCTACAAAGACCATAAATACATCCTCTCAAATGCGTAACTTTTGTTCCATTTAACCGACCTTCCATCTCTTACTGTTTCCGAGATCCCCATAGTGGGCATCCTTATTTTGGGCACGGTGTATGTATATATATATATATATATATATATATATATATATATATATATATATATATATATATACATACACGCACACAGGGTGACATAGAATAACTACAATGCATAGCACCACGCGATAGAGGACCAAAAAATAATAATAAAAGTTCCTATACACCAACGTCCGATCGCTCTTTGTTTTCAAGTTACAAGCTATTGAAGTTTTTTTTATAAATTGAAATGGCTTTTATTAAATATTAAAATAAACATTTCAAAAAATATAAAAAAGCTATACAGAAGGTGTTCAAAGTGGTGACCTTATTCTTGAATACACATTTTCCAATCTTTGTGTTAATAACTGACGGCATCTTTGAAATATGTTTGGATTATTACGAAATCCATCAGCAAACTCCACAATTCCGTTCCATAATTCCTCTTCACAATTTTATTTCTACGGCATCCACTCATAAACCCCCAAAATGAAAAATCGAGGGCATTAAAATCGGGTCTACGAGTTGGCCATGGTATAGGTCCCCCATGACCAATCCACCTATTTCCAAATCTTCTTTGCAAAAAATCTCTTGCCCTTTGGGAATAGTGGGCTGGCGCGTCGTTATGCACGTAGTACATTCTTCTAATAATATCCAATGGGACATCTTATAATAAAGTATGCAAGTCATTTTCCAAAATTCGATAGTCAATCGGTTGGGCAATCGAAATGGACCAATCAGATCATTGTCAATTATACCTGCCCGCACATTAATAGAAAACCCACACTGGTGATTCCGTATTACGGTATGATGAGGGTTCTCAACGATCCAATAATCCATATTATGTATGTTCAGAACACCATTACGACTAAATGCAGCTTAACCAGTAAACAAAATTAATGACAGGAAAGTTTTGCTCTTGATTGTGCAACTACTCGCAATATTGTACACGGAATAAAAATTCTGTTCCAATAGACGATGAAATTTTTTGAAAATGAAATGGGCGAAGAAGTTGTACAGCTACACTTATTCTTCTGCTGCTTCAGCATCAACTTTTGCTGTTTTAAAGCAGCCATCTTTTCCTAAACGCCTATGCACGTTAATAAATGTTCTAACATTAAGAACTTGTCTTAATGGATATCTCTCTCGATAAATACGTTCAGCTTCGGAAGAATTTGATCGAGCTTCGCCGTAACACATAATCATTTTTACATAAAAATCACTCATCATTTTTTGAAGAGTATTCTAAACTGCCCAATTGAATCGCTTCAGGGCTATCCAATACAAAAAAGATTTAGGTCAACAGCTATTTCTGGAAAAAACTGGGCTAAGTCCGAAAATTATGTTACAGAGTACAATAATGGATTTTTTTTTATTCTTAAAAAAATGTTCTAAAATTGTCGAATTAAATAACGTTGGCTTTTATAAACATGGTAAAAATTTGTGGTAAAAATCATCCCTTGTAGTTTAATTTGCTCCAAATTTGTGTATATTGGAATTTAAGAAATTGAACTGCAATTATTCCAACCCAATAACTCGAAAATTTCAAATTAAAAATCTATTGAAACGACCTTTAATTTACATATTTTGCAAAATTTGTGTATTTTTCAAATACTTTCTGAATCAGGCATTTAGTTTACATCAAAGTACATCCTTAAAAAGATTAGTATGATAATGGGAGTGTCGTTGACGTCGTAATTAAATTTATTTATTCTTATTGACTCAGATTCTCAGATTCGATCAATTGTGAAACTGTAGGGAAATTCCACAAATAAATAAATGACGTTACACTTTTGTCCTGCATTTGTACAATTTGCCCTACAATGTACAGCGCATTAACGTAGGACGTCTGATGTACTATCGCATCAGGATCACAACACAGTAAATAGTACAATAGACAGTATACAGTAGGACAATTAGCTATCGGCACTTTGATGTCATTCATGCAGTTTTTTTTTTCAATACGGCGGAATTGGCGGTCTAAACCGAAATAGGCCAATACCAGGAATTAGGAATGTATTACGGGAATATTTTACTACACACACACACACACACACACATTACTTTGCAGTTTGCTTTTTACAAATGACCCCATTGTCTTTAAATAAAATTTTAAAATGGTCTCGTAAAAGGGCAAAAAGTACAAATCAACAAAAAAGAATTAATGATATATACTATAACAACGCATAAATAATCAAAATTCATAATGACATAACCGAACTATGACCAATGACATTCACACTAGCTAAATCAATCATTGAAAGGACCGTCCAAATTCTACCAAAAAAACTTGCGAGAAAATCTTTCCAAGTTGTCGATACACGTACACGTATCTCATTCACCTTTATTCGACATTTAAGTAACGGGAATATAGACCCGCCAAACTGACTTTAAGATTTTAACTAAAGGGATTTGCCGCTACCTTCGCCATTTCCCATTTCCACTCTACTTATCAACCATTTATTTCCGTTAGAAGATAGTATAATGATTATAGGCTTAAGTTTTTTATACACAGAAACGTCATGTCACTTTTCAATTATGGTCAATTTGACAGCTGATAGCAGTGATATGCTATTTGAAGTCACCAGATACCACTCCCGTCTGTTTGGAACTCTCCTTTGAATACTTCCTTTCAACTCGATCATTTTGTCCAACATAATCCATTTTCAGAAGGTGATAACCCTAACTGTATTCAATCGTTAGATACTGTGGTATTACTAATTTGTTTAATGATGTGTAAAGCTTTACCATAATTACCTGGTCGTGAAACACAAAAGGTCTCAAATTTTTAATGCTCTATATTGCACTCATAGAAGCATAATTATTTCTCTCATATCAATTAAAATATGAGAAATTTTTACAACCTTCCGCATATACAGTGTTAAAGATTAAAATTCTACTCAAGGTTTAATCACATGCAAAGCATGTAAATAACACTTATGTAACACCTATATTTTATTTATAAAATTTACGTAAGAGATTTATTGTAGGACAGAAAAAAAAATAATAACGCTACATTTTTAACTTTATTAGCGCTTCCGCATTTATGATAAATCAAGTAGCGTGAAAAATTATGTATTCGTAGTTTGTCATTTTTAATATGTCTTATTATTCAAAAATTAATACAGATAATGGCTTTAATGTATAAAATATACATGACATTTTACCTACACATACAGATGGTATATTTAAATGTAATTTTGCTAATCCATGTTGATTAAGATAATAGTAGTGCAAAATGGCGGTAAATAATAAATATAACTTATTTTCTTTTTCAGCGACGTCGTTCGAAAACGTGGATATTAATTCAAAATAAATTAACTAATGCGTGTTTTTGTAATACTTTTAATAGATCTACACCGAATAATTAGTTAACTACATAGAAATAGGTATGATGGTAAAAAAGAATTTATAATATAATTAAAAGCACATTCATATTGTATTAAGAGTAAAAAACTAACGGGCCATTGAAAGTGACAGCTACTACATCATATATGTCGGATTAAGTAGAATAAATTATGACACTCCAAAAATATATAGAATACTGTACTAAAACGCATGGTAGAAAGTTAATCTTTTACCATGGAAATGACACGGTCCCAAATTTCACACTGATTTACAGCTTTGTGAATCGGTTGCATTGGAACATGCATAAGACCGATACGATCTACGAAATTTAAATTGAAATAGTACATATTTGTTTAAATCTACTATACACGGTGTCCTGAAAAGTATGGGCCATACGTTAACTGGAGATTATTTACATTAAAACAAGCCGATTTGACGTTTTTCTCGGAAACCGTTGGCCCTAGCGACTTCAATAAGGCAATCCTTACTTAACTAAAAAAGACAGAGAAAGAGATTTTTCTAATCCAAATTAACATACAGGGTGAAACAAAAAAGTTGTAATGGTTTAAAGGGTTCAAAATCGTCGCCGGTGGCGTTAGCTAGAAGTAGTCGACAGATATTAAAGAAAATGTGATTTACTTTTTCGGCATTGACACCCTGTATCTCCGTTAGTATCAACTTTTATACTAAGCTAAATTTAGTCAAATCGGCTTATTTTAACGTAAATAAAATAAAATAATCTCCAGTTAACGTATAGCCCCTTCTTTTCAGGACCCCCTGTATATTAGTGACGTAAATGTATGAGTTCTGATGTATGCAGATGACACAGTCTTATTAAGTGACAGTGCGAATGAGCTACAAACTGTTCAGAGGAAGTTTGATATAGTCTGTGAGAGTATGGACCTAAAAGTAACCGTGAACAAAACTAAGACTGTGGTGTTCAATCGGGAAGGTGGAAAGGAGAGTAGGGTGTTTACTCTGCAAGTTGTGGAGCAAGTGGTATATCTGGGTAGAATGTTTACTGCAGATGGTACAATGAATGGCGAGATTGAACGAAGAGTCAATGCTGGAAGGAAAGTGATTGGAAGTATGTGGAAGATAATAAGAAACGAAAGCACGAGCCTAGCTGCGAAACAAACAATCTATAATGGCGTGTGTGTCCCGTCAGTACTGTATGGAAGTGAGACATGGGTGTGTCAAACAAAGCCCCAAAAAAAAATAAATGCTCTGGGTATGAGATTCGTAAGAAGCGCATGTGGTAAAACTAGGAAAAGACGATGATGGATAGATATAAAAGTAGTACATTACGTTGGTTTGGTCACATTGAAAGAATGAACAACACAAGATTAACGAAGCAAACATATATGAGTGAGGTTAGAGGTAAGGCCGGGCCTGGTAGGTCGCGTAAAACTTGTCTGAATGCAGTAGAATGTATAATAAAAGAAAGAAAGATAAAAGAGTTTTAAAAATAAATGGGTATGTATGAATCTTGCGGAAGCTAGGGAGGTATGCAGAGACAGAAAAGCATGGAGAAAGGTTATGAATGAAAAATAAATAAGAGGCGGGGATTATTTCGACTGCCCCGCAAAGGAATGGTGTGAAGGTTAAGTAAAGTAATGTAATATAACGTACTATCTAAACGCTTAAAGTGGTATGTATGATTAAGTAAAGAAATAAACTGAATGTTCACTATTGCTATAATTATTTAAGAAGTTTTGGCAGGGCCAGAAATTAATTCTATTTTATATTAGGAATAAGTCAAAAAGTTTATAAGCAACAAATTTGAGCATCATCCACATTATTCTTTTTAAACCATAATTCTTCTTTTGCCATTAAATTTAGGTTCATGGAAAATGTGATAAAAATACTGCCAAAATATAAAATTAAAGATGTACCATTTTAATTTTTAGTCAAAAGCAAAGTGTACCATTTTTTTTATGTAGACAGATAAATTAAAAAACGCCCATGAAATAAAAAATAAAATTAAAATTAACACATAATCTAAATTACCTACCCTTTTCGGGCCCACATTTGACATTTCCGTAAATACGTGACTGAATAGATCACATACATCGCTTTAGTGTGAAAAAATCATCTTATAGGGTCTCACTTTTCCATAAATACACACACACACACACACACCCACGCCCGCACGCACACACACACACCACATATACGCATACACACGCATATACCCACCCACAAGTACAAACACACACACCCACATACGCCCAGTTTTACCCACCCACTCACGCGTCATACGCCCATACACCTTCACAATCAACCCGTCCCACCCATCCACATTAACCAAATTGTTAACGGATCCCCACAGAAATCAATAGGTATTAAATCTGGTGACGGCACCGGCCAACTAACTGCTTGGACCTCACCTTCCGATCCATTCATTAGGAAATTGTCTGTCCAGGTAGTGTGTTACGAATCCCTGAAAATGCGCAGGAGCACAGTATAATTGAAACCACATTCTAGCTCGAACGTTTAGATGTATGCTTTCAAAAAGATTCCAAAAATCTCCTTTTAGAAACCATAAAAAAATACCTACTATTCACGTAGATTTCAATAACTCCGCTAAATAAATTAAGACTCCATCGATTTTGATAGTTAACTGTTCTAAATAGATGTCTATTTTTCGTGTCAAAATAATGGAATAATAATCCATTATCGTTTGTCTACAAGACAAAATTAAACAAAAAATTTCTACCTCTCCGAATAAAAACTCATTTCCTTCATTTTATGTAACAGGTTCTAACATATCTCGTTTTGAATATAAAAAAGTCGTCAACTACAATATTTTTTATTTTTTTAGAAAAATGCCTTCAGAATATTCAACGTAGTATAACAAACTGTGTTTATTTAACAGCGGTATGATGTGAATATGCTTCACTTTACTTAAAACAACTTCAGCTGGCTGAACGCATGTGGAATTGACATTTGCAATATCCCACCACTAAGTGTGTACCGAGGTTATAAAAGCAGGGTGCACGAGTGTTCCACTATCTTTTTATTGCGTTGATATATCGTTCAAAACGTATTGCGAATTTTTTATTTAGTAGATACTTGCTCAGAGATTATATTTGAAATTAATTTAATTTAAAGTTAAGAGTGAAAGTTGGCTACTACTGAATAGCTACCCGTTTTAGATTATTTACCGTACTAATTTAATCTAGTTAAAGACAGCTCGTATTTATTAAAAACAAAATAGTTTATTAATCATCATCATTGGTGGCAGACCCGAGTTTGCAAAGAGTGACATCTGTCTAGGTCCCTAACCGCCTTCCCGCCCGAAATAACTTTAATTTTAGTAGCATCTTCAACCGCCGTTTTAAACGTGAAGATATCCTGAAGTTGTGTGGAGCCCCGTTTGGCAATTTCAGAGGTCCAGCATTGGCTAAAAGACGAGCTGTACTGTGTTGCATCTTTGTGTGGTGCTCCAGGCAATTCATATTCAGCCCGTAACTTGTAAATAAATCAAATAAAGTTAAATACTTATTTTTTCCCATTAATAAATAAATACCTTCAAGCTAGTTTAATTTGTGTATTGACAAGAGTTGACTGCAGGCGTGTCTTGCTACGGCGTACCACCCTTACAAATATTGAAGTAATATTGATCTTACAAAAGATCAATATTAACCAGATACAGTTTTAATAATACATGTCAAATAGATGTTAGCAAACCTTTAGATGTCAACTTGAGACAAATATTCTAAAGCGATCCACATATCAAAAACACCCTGGGCGAGTAAACGCACATCTCACTTTGAAATTAAGTTAGTTTTTAAGGTTATTTTAGTTCGTATAAAAATCTTTATAAAAGAATCTTACCTAAAATTCAATTATCTTTAAAAAAGGTGTTTACATTTTTACTTTAAAGTTTTCTGATATTTACAATCATCAATACTGACTTTATTTTTATTTTTAGGGCTCGATCATTCCCCTACAAAAAACTGTCCTTAAGACAACATCCACAATTTAAGTATCTTTAATAAATGAAGCTGTCTTTTTCAATAAAGTTAACCGTTTTCGAGCATTTCACAAAATATGCTTTAGCATCCTCTATAAAGTACTGTTATTCGTGTATGAACTTTAACTAAAATTTGAAGGAACCGAGATATTTTAAGAGTAATACATACACCTACAAACGCACGAACACAACCGCCCACTCACCTACTTGTTCGATTTATGTACAGTGAATAATAAAATATCTGGTGTAGAACGCCACACGGTATTCTAACCTACAAAATGGAAATTAAAAGAAATGAAATAATTTTAATAAAATCTTTTTAGGTTAATTATGCAACTTCTTTTATAATAATTTCATTACGAAAATAGGCAATATTGTATAAACAAAAACAATAATCTATGTCAAACAGACGTTAAAAACTTCATGCCACGTAGAGGTTAATAGACATCTAGATGTTAACATAAAAAAAAGCCACCCGCTTCTATAAAAATATCGATAATACAGATTAAGCATTTTCAATCATATTTATTTCATTTTTACATTTATTTCGCTTTACATAAAAAAATTTATAAAGAAAAGTTAGGTAAAATTAAATTTTGTTTAAAAAATATGTCTACACATTTTCTTATAAAATTAATCATTATTCAGATATTGAAAAAAATTAAATTGAGCATAATTAATATATATATGATTAAGGTATTTTTACATTTTTGAAATATACAGCCGTTTCAGAAATAGTTGATAAAAATCAAAATAGCTCCTAATAAACCCCCCTCGCCGGTACTGAATTCCTCCCAAAATCTAATCAGGTCCAAGTGAAATGAAAACAAGCTTAAATACAAGATTTAAGTACGTAGATGTTTTCGTTCAGAGTTATCGTGGATACTAACATACGTCCACACTTGGCCAAACGTTAGACGGTAAAATGAGCTTATAAGTCGATTTAGTGAAAAAAGTCAATTGCTCAACCTTCTCTACCTACATATGTATATGTAGGTTGGAACGTAAAAATGTTTCTAATCAGAATCGCTCTTTACATTGATAATATACCTTATTTATTGATTATGACCAAGCTGCAGAAAAGGCATTAGATGATTTATTACCAGAAACATCGCTAAAGATACCTATATCAAAAACATGCGACTTTTAAAAATCTATTGCTTTCTCAACAAATATACTTCAAGTAAATACCGAACGATCTCATACTCTAGCAACTCCTCTTCAGTAATGAATAATTTTCCTGACTTATGTAAATAACTACAGTGGCGGATTATACGTTAAGCGGACTAAGCGGCCGCGGGGGGCGCCAAGCTTGTAAGGAGCCCCAAAAAAAGGCCCATTGTGTTAAAGTGTTTTTTAAACTTTCATTTATAATACGTGCATTCAATTTTAGAATTTTTTTTAGTGACATCTGAAATGCTTTACTAGGTTAATTTTAAATTTCGCCTTTGCATTTATATTTTCTATCTACGACGCGGCGTTCGTCGGTAGATAACATTGTTGCTATTGCGTTACTTTCAGGCTACACCAACCAATTTATTTTTTTTTTTTGAAAATTGCCATTGTTTACTCTCAATAAAATATTAATCAAATACAATCAAAAATAGGATTAACCTGGGTTTACGAAATCAACCGGCATTGCGCTTTGATAAGATCAGAGCTGTAGCCATGATGAAGACGGTAGCATACAACGTAATTAAGTAAGTACATAAAACATATAAGTTAGCAGAGATACAGTACATTTTCTTTCCCCTGCCTCTTCAGGTGGTCGCCCACCATCACGTTCGTGCCATATCGTTGTTTCCTATTGTCAAAGCTGTCTTCTAAGCAGCTCGCACCCGATTTGACATTTGATGTTGAAATCACTGTCTGTCGCGGCCGTCTCTTTTGCCATCATTTCCCTCTCGATTCATGCAGCGCTTATAACCTGGATAAAATTATAGTGAAAAGTTTTCCTGTCTTTTCTGTCGTGTTGTGTTACAGTGATAAACTAAGGTAATATGCACATTATTTTAAATTTGATAACATAAATATTATTTTAAATTAAACTCGAATACTATACAGTTTTAGTAAAATATAATTAATAGATATTTATGTATTAAGAGCATAATCAGAAGATTATGGCTCGAGGGAATGTTAAAAGTCCGACGCGAAGCGGAGGGCTTTTATATTCCTGAGAGTCATAATCTACAATTATGCCCGTGGTACATACAATGTTTTATTTTATTTTGCACCATGAAACTGGAACAAAATTTTAAAAAGATTCAGTATTTTCGGCAAGTTTTTAATTGCAAATGCAGTGAAATAAAGTCGACAGTAGGCTAATTTGTTGTTACTAAGATACTGTGATATTGCTATTATATATCATGTCATGTGTTTGCTGTCAATCATTATGGCTCGAGGGAATCTTAAAAGCCCGACGCGAAGCGGAGGGCTTTTATATTCCTGAGAGCCATAATCTACAATTATGCTCGTGGTACATACAATGTTTTATTTTATTTTGCACCATGAAACTGGAACAAAATATTAAAAAGATTCAGTATTTTCGGCAAGTTTTTAAATGCAAATGCAGTGAAATAAAGTCGACAGTAGGCTAATTTGTTGTTACTAAGATACTGTGATATTGCTATTATATATCATGTCATGTGTTTGCTGTCAATCATGCTGCGTAGCATCAATGACATTTCCGTGCTATAAAGACCACATTACGCCCGCATTTGGAGGCGTATAAAGAACATTATGGTGGCAAAATAAAATAATAGATATTTATGTATTAAGGGCATAATCTACAATTATACCCGTGGTACATACAATGTTTTATTTTATTTTGCACCATGAAACTGGAACAAAATTTTAAAAAGATTCAGTATTTTCGGCAAGTTTTTAAATGCAAATGCAGTGAAATAAAGTCGGCAGTAGGCTAATTTGTTGTTACTAAGATACTGTGATATTGCTATTATATACCATGTCATGTGTTTGCTGTCAATCATGCTGCTTAGCGTCAATGACATTTCCGTGCTATAAAGACCACATTACGCTCGCATTTGGAGGCGTATAAAGAACATTATGGTGGCAAAATAAAATAAAATATTTTACAAAAGCAAAATTTTATTGTTATAGTAAACAAATATGAAGAGATATCAAAGCGGCGCAAGAACGAAAAACAGCTTGAAATTGCTGAAAGTCAAAGAAACATAAATATTTTAAAGTTAATGCTAAGACAGATATTGTTTCAACGTCTAGGTCAGATAATTCTGTATTGCCTGCATTTGAAACTGCTTTTGAACCAGATGTTAATGCAGAAAATATGTAAGAAGGATCAATTGATAATCAGGAGATTACGGATACAGCAGAACAAGATTCTAAACACATAAATGCTCAAGACATTCCAAAAAGCCGTTTTGATGTAGACGTCGAAGTAATAAATGATATAACTTTATGGTCAACAACGTTAACAGATGGTCTATAAAGACAGAGATGAAATATATTACAGAGGATTTTCTAATGATCACTTTTATCGAAAAAATCAAATGGGACCATGGAAAAAAGAAATTGGTTGATATTTTCAGAAACAAGAAAAGTGTTTACTGCTATCCTTGCAGTCAAAATTAATAGCTGGTTTGCAAAATTGGAGGTCAATTACTGTTATTTTATCTGACCATGAAATTTCAAAAAAAAATGTATAAGAGATCAACAAAGCTAAATAGAATTGATACCCAACTATTGGAGCAAGAGGGAAAAGAAGTATATTATTGGAGAGAAGTATTAAAAGGTATTGTATCTACAATAAAACTACTAAGCCGTCTAGGATTAGGGTTTAGGGGTCACGATGAAAGTAACATTTCCAGCAGAAAAGGAAATTACTTAACTTGTATAGAATATGTAAGCAAATATGATGAGTTTTTAAAGTTAAACTATTTGTCCCACTACAGTATATTTAATAGGAAATTCCGCTGCAGAAGAATGTGGTTCTGCAATTCACTATCTCATCTTTGTACAAAACTTATTTACATTTTTTTCATCATCTGCCAGCCGCTTCAACATTCCGTGTCAGTTAAAAGGATTTCAGATACAAGATGGTCAGCAAGGGCAGATGCTGTATTGGCTGTGAAACTTGGTTACAGCAACATAAAAGAAGCGTTAAATGAAATATGCAATTCAAAAGAAGAAAAAAAAGTCACAGTGATAGAAGCGAAGTCACTGCGAAAAAAAAAGTACGAAATTGTTCTAATGACAGTAGTAGGGAACACAATTTTACAAAGGATTACTGCTAACAAATCACTACAATAAAAAGAATGTGATTTAATGAAATCTTTGGAAACCCAAATCGATAACTTCAGGCAAGACTTTGATAAAGTTGAAAAAGAAGCAATTGAATTATCAGGTCTTTCATTCAATATGGAAGAGGACCACACATGCAGACGACAAAAAAGAATACTGTTTTTTGATGAAAATAAAGAAGTCGGCCATGACTTTACAACAAAAGAAAATTTTATAGTAAACTCGTTTTATGTTATACGTGATACTTTAAAGTCAGAACTATCTCTAAGAAGTCCAACATATGAAGCGGCTGTAGAGCCTTTCAGTATATTTTTTTGTTCAGAAATGTCAAAGGAACAAAAACAGAAATCAATAAAAAAATTGATGGACATTTACAAAGATGAATTTGAACAGTTTTGGTTATTTCCGAAGGAAAATAAGGACACCATAAAAGCCATACCAGAAATCCACAAAGCCGCAAAAGAAATGTCATGTACTTTTCCAAATATTGAAATGTTATTAAAATTTTTTAGAACAATTCCATTATCTAATGTATCCGGAGAAAGATCGTTTTCTGTCCCAAAACGCGTGAAAACTTATTTATGGAGCACTATGGGAAAAGGCAGATTAAATGATACGTCGATTTTGTATATAGAGAAAGATATTCTTAATCACATTAATACAAATAAAATAATAGATGATTTTGCAAAAAATAAAGCAAGAAGAAAGTTTATATAAAAAATAGTTATTTTTTATTTCCCAATTTCTTTAGTTGAATTTTAATGCTATGTTTCCGCAACAAGTTAAACGAGATTTAAGTAAATTGATTTATCGAATTTTTAATTAATTTTATTAATTAATTTTAGTTGGACTAATTTTTAATATATTTCATCAAAAATTATTTGAAAATAGTATATTATTTTTTGTTATAAAGTAACCAAAATTTTAATACAAAACGTGTTAAATAAATTTGGTGTAAATTGTAGTGGAAACATGTAGAAAGTTATTATAAGTTTTTGTTATGAACGAATAAATTCAAAGGTAAATATGTAATTAAAAATTATTATTAATTTTATTAAATACATAAATAAAAAGTTTACCTCGAGTAGGATTTGAACTTACGACCTGTACTTTGCTAGAGTACCGCGCTAACCAACTTTGAACTTATTCGTTCATAACAAAAATTTATAATAATTTAATATTAGTCAAATTGCTTTGGTATGTGTGAATCCTTGCGATATTGCAGGCTCACATTCCATTAGTATAAGTAATTTGATTGTAATCTCATTATATTTAGAATTTACATCAGTTCTACATACATAAACACAAAATTTACATCGATTGGGGCTTGAACCTTGATGTCGCAGTTGGTTAGCGCGGTACTCTAGCAAAGTACAGGTCGTAAGTTCAAATCCTACTCGAGGTAAACTTTTTATTTATGTATTTACTAAAATTAATAATAATTTTTAATGTAGAAAGTTGTTTTACAGTTGTTTAAAATTTTTAAATGTATGATAACAGAACAGGAAATTGGTTCACAAAACCTTTTTATTTTTTGTCGAATTGATTTTGAGGCCCCGTTGTTTTTACCGCTTAGGGCTATCACTTGACTTGATTCGCCACTGATAAATCAACAACGAGTACCATATTTAGCAGAAACTTAAATTGAATAAGGTAACGAATGATTCTATAAATTTCTAATTAATGTAAGATATAGCCATTTCACAATTTTGGCATGTACTTTAAACACAAGGAAATGACGATTGCGCAAATGACATTTATCAATGTCAATATGTTCAGTGAAAACCATTGTAATTAATTAATAACTTGAAAAATTTTTAATAATAATTGGTATCTGGGAATAAACAAATTTGACTTTTTCTATTTGCAATCTGTTTATGTCTAAAATTCCGCTTTAACGTAATATAGGTTTACTCTGGAAATCACGTAGATTGTCTTAATTTGTAAATGTACCACATTCAAATCGTCAAAGTTAGGAAATACTCCTACACATATATTATACGTAACTTTATAAACTTCATATTCCTTTCTGGCATTTTGAATAATTACCATCTTTCACTTTGATAAACAACAATGTATTTCATAATCAGCAACTAACAAATAGCACAGGAAATTGCTCCCACACGAAACGTATATGTTTGCATGTCCTTTTATCTACGATTCTATTGTTTGGTTTTTCAACTTTATAAATATTTTGTTCACCTCAGAACATTGCCTACAAATGAAATATTTATGTTTTCAAACACTATATAATTGATAATAAAGCTGATAACATTAACATTCTTTCAGGTTTGACTAATTTGGAAATACAGAAATAAGTATTCAATGACGCACTAATTATTTTTACTTTGAACTAATTTAGAAAGCATTATAATTCTGTTTCTATTCTGGTATAATTAGATTTGAAAAGTATTTTGACTTGTTACAAAGCCAATTATTAGCGCTACAATTACGATTAATATTACTCACTATAATCTGTCCAGAAACGAAGCGAAGGAATAAATCAACATGTTTGGCAGATTCCAGTGGCGTTGGGTTGTTTTATAATATGTACGAGTATATTATATAACAATTGTTGCCTTACCTTAAATTTAAAAAATGATTTCTAACAAACTAAATGTTTTATAATTAAATGATATATTACTACTAGTTTAAGAAATCTATTAAGTACTTAATACAAAATCGCTTATATGTAAAAATGAACTATTTTAATTTATTCCTTCGCTTCGTTTCTGGACAGACTTTAGTTCATAAACTGCTGGTCCATGAAGTTCATCAAATTTACACAATAGGCTATTGCTGAAAATCCTGGAATGCGCCTTTAAAATGTCTTAGCAATTTGTTTGGGTTTATTTCTTTAAATCCGAACTCAGACGACTGGCGTACTTGGCAAATACACCAATATTTGCGTAAAGTTCTTTTCACAATAAATGTCTGGCTTATTATCTTATCTTATTAATCCCATTATGCAGAATGAAGCTACGGTGCAGGCTCGAACTACAGATAACAGATAATAATGAAACTCGTATGAGATGTTTATATTAACTTAATCAGTCAAACCAAAAAAAACCTAAATAATATAAGTTTGTTAAAACCGTTTTTCGTGAAAAATACTATACTTGGCAAGTACAAGTACAGATGCTTTTGAATGGCCATTACATGCAGGGCGACAGTCTTCAGGAATACCGGACGTTCTGAAGATATCGTAACTGTTTCAGTGGTCTTCGTACTGAGTGCGTGTTATTTGAAATTAAAGAAGAAGAAAAGAGGAGAAGATGGTGGATAGTATTTTTGAATAGAAGTCGAGATAGGCAAGTACTTTTTTTCTGTATACACCTACATTATTATTTCCATATACACAAAGTATTAGAATTTTAAAAATGTTATTAAAAGTTTGTTTTTGTAGATACAGCGCCACTCAGGACCTAAACCGAGAACAACCTTCAGGAAAATTCGAAAATTTTGTCAGAATATCCTCTGTTGACTTTGTTTTTCCTAAATAAAATAGGTCCGTTGATAAAAAAAAAGTAATGCCAGTATGAGAAAGGCGATTCCCGTTCAAGGAAGATTTTGCGTTGCTCTTAGATTTTTTGATACCTGCGATAGGTTTAAAAGTCTATTTTACCTTATTCAAGTTTTCATCACGCAGAGTGTCCGAATGCGTTTTTGATGTCTGCGATGCTTTAATTCATGTTCTGCAGGATGAAATAAAAGTAAGTACTTCCATTATATTTGTTAACATATTTTTATTTTGAAATGAAAACATCATGTGTATAACTAAAACGAAATATAACTAAGGTGAAATTCGCAGGATAGGAATAAAAGTGATTGATTCTTATTGAGAAGTTGTAGTAGGTGCAGTGCCTTGAGACCGATAAGATTCTAACAAAGAGTACATTGATAGAAGTTGGGAAGATGGTTGTGAAAGGGTAACTTGTGAGGCGAAAGTCTGATTTGGGGATGAGCGAGATTGATATGATTCTGACGAAGAGTATACTGATGAAACTTGTGGGGAATCTAAAGAATGATGTACTGTTAAAGTAGCAAGACGCTGTGTGAGTAAAACATTTGATTCGAGTTGAATGGATGTCGAAGCAGATTATTATTAGTAGGATACTGATGATGTGACTGCTGGGCCATATGTTTCATGCTAGCTCTAAAGATCAATTTCAGTCAAGGCTTCTAACCTTTGAGCAACCAACTGCCCATAAGCAAAACATACACTAGTTAGTAGTGGTTTTCCAGTATTTACAGCAGTTTTAAAATCTTGTGCTTCGTCCATACGGTTTTGTATTATGTCAACTTCTTTTCTTTTTTGATTTTTGGCAGTATTTGTTAGTGCCGTGAATTGTTTGTCTGTTGTGTTCTTGCTTGGTCCTGCTTGTGTATTCAGAATTACAGTTTCTGTAGACACATTTGCTTCATTAGTTTCTTCAGAAGTTGGCAAAGGTTGTGTTTCTTCGTCAATCTCATCAGCAATATCATATTCTTCTGTTGTCACATTTGCTACGTACTAAAACGAAAAATAATGTACCAAATTATTAATTTCTTTGTAGTAACATAAACTGCGTTTAAGCCATATAGTTGTTTTACAGTTGCCAAACAATTCTCAACACTGGAAAGAAATAGCAAGAGAATTTGATACAAGATGAAATTTTCCTCACTGTCTGCGCGCAATAGACGAGTTCTTCTTTTCCGGAACCTAAAGATACAGCGATAATATCATATATACAAGGTACGTCAGACAAAATACGAAGGATAGGCAGCAAACACAAGATACGCACTGCATTCAAATCGACCAGAACGCTCTGGGGAATACTAACCACAACCAAACCACACAATGAATATCAGAATTACAAGAACTTTGTATACAACCTATTATGCAAACGTGGCAGAGCATACATAGGAGAGAGCAGTAGACCACTCAAAATCAGAACACGGGAACATAAGAACAACGTCCGCAAAGGCGAAACAAAAAAAATCAAGAATCGCCGAACATGTCTGAAACGAAGACCAACGCATCCAATGGGACAACATACAGATAGTGGCAAAGGACAAGAATAAAACTCGCCGGAAACTCAAAGAAGCCACATACATCGCACTAGCAGAAAATCCAATGAGCCAAGCTAGTGTGGAAATAAAACCCATATGGATTCCAATAATGCACGAAGAGCTTCAGCGCAATACACTTGCGCAATAGGTTACGGCGCAATATGCGCCATAAACTACTGCGCAACCACGAAAGTTTTATATATATATATATATATATACACACAACGTGTCCCAGCTAACATTTCCAGCATGGGGATCTCGCTTATTATAAAAGATACAGATTTGGTTAAATTAGATGAATTACTCCTAAGGATTAGTGAAATTATAGGACATTCTCCAATTTCCAAATTTCCATGTATTTTAAGACTTATGGCAAGAAAAAGAAAAATGTCAAATTTCTTTTTCTTGTAATATCTTTTTTGTTATATTCGACATATAAATTTTATTTGCACTTTCTTAAGATATTTTTATGCAGAATTTAAATATCAATTTGGATTTTTTTTTGCACTTTCTATTTTTTAGTTTCAACCCCTAAATTAAATTTTTCTTATGGAACGACAAGTCGGCTTTGAAATAATTGATCGTGTTTTTATCCTCTTTATAATGATATAGCACATGTACTATCTATTTTAAAAACAACAAAGAAAATTTAAAAAATGTATTTTATTAAAGACTCTGACAATAAGCAGACCGTGAAACATAAAAACACAATCGAATTTAATGTCACTTAAAAATTATTCGTTCCAGAATATTCTTGTGTCAAACATGGCTTTATTTACTAATACTGAAAAGTTTGATATGTTGAGTTGTTACATCTTGTCTCATAAAAACAGTATTGAAGCTGAACGGATGTACTTGAGGCTGTATCCTGAAAGAAGGCAGCCCAGTGCTCGTACGTACAGAAATTTGCTAATTAATTTAAAAGAATATGGTTCATTTTCAAAACCTACTAGAAATCCGACTTCCGGTTTCACCGGAAATGACCTTAACTTTTGATTTTTAAATGACACCCCCTGTATATTTTTTGTTTTTCGGATAAACAACAACCTTTATTATTACCTGTCAAACTTTTAAATTTACCATAGTGTTTCCATGGCATCCTAGCCACCTATTGTTTTCATGGCAACTCTGATGTGCTGTGACATAGGAAGTGTATTTTATTAATGAGTAAGACGTAAATATAAAAATAAAAATGTTTTAAATCGAAAATGGGTAAAAATGACAAAACGTGTTATACGTCATTAAATTCGTTTTAAAATACTGCATTTAGTAGTTTTATGAAAGTGGTATGCTTCCATTTAATTTTTTTGAGCTACGGCAAAAATAAAGTTTAGAACGTTCTAGTAAAAAAGTTAACAAAGATAAAAGTGAGTTTGCATTTTTCTGGAAATGAATGTAGAATGATTTTAAGATGGTCATGGCACTGGATGAGAAAATAAAATTCAATTTTAAAATTACATTTGCAAAAAAATCAATTTAAATATTACGCAATCGGCCGTAAAATGACCTCCAGAATCCGAAAAACTAAAAATATACAGGGGGTGTCATTTAAAAATCAAAAGTTAAGGTCATTTCCGGTGAAACCGGAAGTCGGAAATGCTTGTCAAAAATTCCTAAAAATGACGTTTGGTTAGAGTAACAACCCTGCCAAGTTTCATTTAAATCGATAGATAAATAAAAAAATGGCAGCCGGAAAGTGATCTCGTGGGCACCCCGTATAAATTCAAAAAAATATATATTGGATTACTCATTGGCCTTCTCAGGATTAAGCTTGATGACGAGAGCAGAGTCCGCTTCCGAAACGTCGCGCTCAAAAAGCAAAAACTATGGACATAGGCCGATCAACTTAACTAATGTTACAAAACACTTAAATACGGAATTAGAAAACATGTATTTTTATACGAACTTAAGTGGTTAATGATTTTCTTTTTATTAACACCATGTATAGATGTTTACAAAAACTTTTTCTTTGTAAGGTATTACATGTTGAAATTCCGAGCAGCATTTAGCAAGATTTAAAAAAAAATTCTTTGTGGTTCTGGATTTGCCTACAAAATTATTAAATATAATCCCTGTACTTAGTACATAAGGTGGTATGGTAAACGTAAGGGTTCGGAGCACCGTCGTGCATAAACTATTTATAATAATTGATAAGCGAACATTTTCAAGCTAATTCATAGATTTTACGGATTGTATAGTACAAATGTATAATAGATGTCTTCCCTCTGTGGTCCAGTTTTTAAAACAGAAGTGTTTAACGTTATGTTCTAATAAATACATAAAGATGAATTACACAATTGAATTATCGCATATGACTTAGAATACTTTTTTATTTGCAGATTCCTACAACTGAAAGTGAGAAGTTGAAGGTAGCAGACGTCTATGAAAGAAAATGCAATTGTATGCATTGCCTTTAGGCAATTGACGGCCGACATTGCGTACTGGAGGCACCAATACAAAGTAAGTGATTATTATAATTACCTACGGGATTATAGTATTATTTTAGGGATTGCAGACAGAGATTACAGCTTTTTATTTTCCGATGTCGGCTGCAAAGGCCGAATTTCATATGGTGGTGTGATCAGAAACACTTTTATACAAAAAATGCAAAACAATTACATTTGCGTGATGATGCTGCTGCTCTTGAATATAATATAATGAAGGCAAATAACCCAAATAACGAATTTTTAATTATAGACCTTGCCGTGCCCAACGCATCACTGAAAATGTTTTCGGCATTATGTGTGCCGTTTTTAGAGTTTAGTGATGTTATCGCCGGAGAAAGCTACAGCGGTGGTTTTAACATGCGTTTATATGCATAATTTTTTGAGGAAAATTCAGTTTTCTAGAAATATACACACTCCTCATGACGCGTTTGATGAGGATAATGAAGGAGAAGTAATTTATGAAACTTGGCGACAGGAAATAGGAAATAATTCACAGAATTATTGTCCAATACCCAGGATCAGACGGAACAGCGCTTACAGTTGTAAAGCAATATGAGGTAGTGTAAGTTGGTAAAAAATATAATTTACGTAATAAATAGATAATGCTATTGTGGTTAAGGCACTTTTATAGAAAACTGAAAAAAATAAACGTCTGGCTTACTTCATTATTTTTTGTTTCCTTTGGTGCACAATTTATCCAGCAAAAATAACATGCCTTTAAAAGCAAACCATGTTGATTTAAATATGACATCAGCTCCAGAGTCTGTTTTACATGCATATTCCTGTTTTTGACGGTCACGTCTTAATGATCCCAATATAGCTTCTTTTTCGTCTCTTTTGGTTCACTAATTTCGTTGCAGGTATCATATTTCCTTATTTTATTGTTATAATCATTGAGTAGGCATAAACACTCGAGTTGCCTATACAACTCCATTAATTTTAAGGAATCCGAGTTAGACCACTCCATGTTTACAACAAAACAACTTCTTTTTGACGTACACACTATAACTGAAGCCGAACACGTGTGGTTCGCATTTTGCTTTGATGCTTTCGAGTGAGCACGACCGTCGGCAAATGAATGCGTTTGCATAGTGTATAAGCTCTATAAACTTACCAAAAATTGCGACCAAAACAAAGTCTGCATCAAGGTCAATAACATTAAAATATTTCTTGCTTAAACTAATCAGCGTGTTCAGGTAATCAACATAGAATTTATTACGCGCTTTGATAAAATTCACATTTAGAGTGCTTTGAAAATGAATTTCATCATACATTTATTATAAAACCAAATTTGTGTCCATATAACTTATAAAAGTTAATAACTTTCTAAGAACTCAAAATAACGACGAATTTACATGAAAACATACCACACTAACTCAATAATCAACGTCTTAAATTTATTTAATTTATTAAAATGAAAGAGAGAAATTACGGACCACTTTCACAGAAAATTGTCAACATAGGTTTAATTGAAAATATATGTTTCCCTCGAAACATGCAATTGAAATTTATAAACGACATGTTTCGAATGAATTATTAACGTTTAGTGGTTGTTTCTAGTTTCTACACGCCGGTGCACCACCTTATTTTACATTATACATTATAAAAAATATTCCTTGTCCTGAAATGGATTGTTAATATCACATATCAATATATGTTTTAATTCTAATTATAGTATTGTAAGCAGAAACGCTGTAAAATTAAATTTTCATTTTTCGAATTTTTAGATTGCAGTATCGTCAGTTTTTTAAAACGCCATTCATCATAATTATTTTGCGGTTAATGTCCGTAAAGTTTTCATTCAATTCCACAATGTAAAATTTATTATTGCTATTGCATCACAATTTCATTAGTAAATACTTTTTTGTGTCATATGTTGTAACATTGAAAAACTTGGATATATTTGATTGTTTTTGTTTTCGGTTTTAAATGTCCCTAAAATAAAACGCATAATAATGAAGAAATGATGATAATTAAGCATTGCATTGTTTTTTATCGTTTAGTTATAGGCATTTTTTTAAAATATTAAATTAACATCAACAGTTACGAAAACTATTTCACACTAAATTAAAAATTTCGTAATATGTCTTTGTTATCTTTACAAAGGTATATTTTCAGTGAATTGTATGTGTGGGATAGATGAATAATAATGGAACATAAAAAATGCTGTATAAAATTATTTTGCAATTATTTCTTATGTCGAAATTCAATAGAACATTTAAATTGTATGGGTTGCAAACCTAATGAGTATGGAATTTATAACTGCAGACCCTATAAGTATCTTAGACAACTTTGTGAGTGTTCCAAGCTTTTTAGGTTGTCGGTATTTATTCAGTCGTCCAAAGGCATACATCGCCAGATTCACATAGTTTTATGGAAAGACGTTCAAGCATGATTAATCTAAATTGCTTTTCTGAATGTGTATCAAAAAGATTAGACACGCGAAGGCAAGTTGATGTAATAATATAGTAACACAGGTATTTAAGGCTTTAATCGTTTATCTTGTCACTACATCATTCGCAAAATTTTAAATATTGGCCTTACCAATAACTTATCGCAATCCGGGTTTTATCTGGACTATAGCACTAATGTTATAGGTAGCGGACCGCGAAAATTTTATTATTGTAACAAACGATTTTACATCGCAATTGTTACCGCGATAGAAAAGGTAATTAATGGGGTTTACCATATTTTATTAAATATTAAGTCGTTATTTGAGAATGGTTTTCGGGATATTTTATTTTTGTAACTAATATTTGGCTAAGTAATCGGACATCTGTTAAAATAAAAGACAGTACAGCGCTCCCTCACTCATGTACTTGGATGAATTAGCATTGTTATTTGTTGTTTATATTTATATTTCTGTAGAGGTGGGCGTGGACGAACGGGTACAGGATAAATCTTGCTTATAATTGTAAATAGGCAATTACCGAGTGTTTACATACTCCCGGGTCCAGATGACCATTAAACACCTCGAATTTTATTTTTATTGTTGTATAGATGAATGTGTAACCTGAGAAACGCACCCAAACTTATATATCGGACCCGATATAATGATCTATTTACAACTTACCCTTGTAAGGTTTTGTTTAATGAGTTTTGTTTGTCTTTGATTCAGTCTGATTAAACCGAGGTGTAATTAAAATTGCTTGCCTGCCAAAGGATTTCTCATCATATGTAATTTGTTGTAATTGTACGTATGTGTTTTGTGGTTTATTAGTCACCATACAATTGTGTATGTGTAAATTTCTGTTCTATTTTTTTGTTTGTCCCTGCATTTACCTTATTATCACCTGTGCAATTTTACTGTTGTATTTTATATGTAGCGTAGTTTGCCTTATTATTTTAATTGCTTATTTACTTAAAGACCGACATGATTGGTTTTAAAGGGCCACAATATTGGTATTACATTTTTATTCTGATTTATTTTATGACACAATTGTGGGCGTGATTGCATGGTTTTTTTGATTGTGTTTATGTGTAGCTAAACCGATTTTTATTTATTTTTTTACTTAATGTTATAATTTTGTACACACTTTAACCTGATTTAATGGTGTTTTGTTATATATAAAGTAGGTAAAAAATGTTTTAGTGTAAAAAAAGGTCAAAGGTAAAAATTATAGGAACTTGCTGGTTGCTTCTGTATGTTGTTGAGAGTAGACATGTGGAAGAGTAGCGCTTACATTTAAAGGAATTGATTTATGTATCTTCTATCTATTTATTTTCCGTTCAGAAAGTTATACTCAGTGTACAATGGAAATATTTATAAAGGGTTGAAGCTTCAATTGCTTTGCGTTTTCACGAATTTTGCGAAAAAATACAAACACTTGTGAGAAAATTACGGAAGGTTTAATCACTGTTTTATTTTCACACTGAGTGAATTGACGATCTACATCGGTGTTTCGGAATAGATTCTACAGTTTTAATGCACCCAATCCATCAAAAGTATGGAATTTTCAGATTTGTGAAATAAACCTCCTTTCGTAATGCAATTAGACATTATTTAGATCAGATACTGCATTAGTGATAAAAGGTGTAACATTGTACCGTTGCCTTTTTAAACCTGGGTTTTAAAAAGATAAGATGTTAATACTTGTTTCAAAATTACGAATCATTAATATGAAGTGAATTATACAAATAAATGCATAACAGTGCTCACAAATTTAGTTCGAGCGCAATATAACGTATATTTGGCTTTATACAATTACGCATTTGGGATATTTAACGAAATTAACGCGTTAAAGTTAATATTTTTATAACGCTTTCGCTCCAAAACTGATACCTGATTACATCACTTTCGTTTTATACAAATTAGTTGACGGATATTGAAAATAATTGACTCATATAATGTTCACCGTTTATCTAGTTTTTTTTTTGTAGATGTTATTTGCATACTCCCTACTGTTCGCACTATAGTGCATTCCAGAGTTTCGTTCTCTAGTCTGTTTAACTTGTGTGGTGAATATTTTTAATTTTTCATAACGAGTATTCATCCATTATTTCAATCTTAATGAGCATATTTAAATAAATCTTAAGGTACCTTTTACAATTTAACGTGAATTTTACGAATGAGTTTGAAATTGAGTTAGTATTTTACCAAGCGGGCAATTATCTTGTTGTCTACAATCATTCGGATTTTAACTTCTTGTTCCCGGACCTTTTACCGAAAAATTTCAATCGCAGTGGCCTGGAACATTCATTATAGAATTTGAGGTATATAAGGGATACGATCCCGGCCGTCTTCGGCAAGTCAGTTGGCAACCCGTTTATTTTAATAAGTCTACTCCCAGTGCGAATTTAGCTTGTAACACTTCAGTAGTAACTCAATCCTAGATCTCTTCTATTTTTAATTTATTTCTCTCCATAACAAGTATTCTGGATTGTAATATATCACATCTTAACTCTTTTGTAACCGGTGTGCAAGAAACTTGTAGTACAAAACAGTTTCTTACACTTGCAAAAAGGAACCTGTCCATTATAACTATAAAGTTGATTGAACTATCATTGCTCGCTGTGCTGTTGTTAAATATATTAACTCAAGAGCTCAATCGGTCACCAAAGCTCCTGGTTTCACATGGCATATTTCAAATCACAGTGTTACTGTCTATCAATCGTCCTTGATCCAATTCAAAGGTTTTAAATATTGCTTTTTAGCGGCATGGTGTACACCATCCAAGAAGTTACTCTCAAGATGATTTGCTAACCGGTTTTACAGTAGAATCCCTATAGGAAGATTTAAAGTTAATTCCTTCATAAAATATTTTGCACTTATGTAGATTAGGTACCCAATACTACTATCGTCTTTCTGGCCAAATCAAAAGACGTTTTGCATTTTTCTGCTTACCTTTCTTTCCCCTTTATATTTAAAAATTCAATGCGGACAAAAACTCTTTGTCTGAAAAAAGACTTAACTAAGTCTTTTGACATTATTAACTTTTTCGCGAAAAACACTGAGCTGTTTCCTTTACAGTACAGTGTGTCCCAAAATTAGGCACAGCCGTCGGGTTAGACTCTATGACCAAAAAAAATTCGAAAATCACTTTTCGAAAGTTTCCTCCTTACGAAATTATGGCCATCTTAAAGATCGCAATGAAGTTTTGCAAATCAATTTTTGAAATAGGTATCCAGGTAAATCAATGTTTGATTGTAAAATATTTCAATTTTAAACTGCCGTACAAAGGTAAACAATTCAGTTTTCATACTTAATTGTATGCCCAACAGGTACAGCAATCAAGAATATTTAGATATGGTTAAGCTACTTAGAGTTTGTAATAATAATGCTCGTACCGCAGAGCGTCTGTACCACCAACGTTTTCCTATTAGGCGACACCATGATCATAAAACAATAAATGCTGCTGAAGTTCGCCTCCTTGAAACTGGATGTTTGGTTACTAACATGATTCATGCTGGACAGCTAACATGGCAACAGGAAGAGCAATTACTTAACGACATTGAAGAAGGTCCGTATATAAGTACCAGAATCTTGGAAACCAATCGTCACCATCGTCGTAGTACTATTCACAGATTCATGCAAAGAGAAAATCTGTATCCTTATCACTTACAGCCGGTTCAAAAATTGGATCCTAGGGCTAGTGAGTTGCACTTACCATTCTGTAGATGGTTTTTAAATTGCTTAGATAAATGAAGACCTTTTTAAGCAAGTATTGTGGAGTGATGAGGCCCATTTTAATCAACTAGCATAGCTGGAATTACAAAAATCCAGAAATCGGATTAGAGAATCACATAAGCACAGAATTATGCAAATTTTTGCGAAAACACATTACCTACATTTTTGGAATAAATTCCTTTATTGCAACGTCAAACTATTGTGTAAGATTATTCTCGAAGTGTTCGAGAGATATTAAATCGGCGATTTCCTGATAAATGGATCGATCACGAAGGACCTACTTCTTGGCCACCTAGATCCCCGAATCTCAACCCAATAGATTTTTGGCTTTGGGGTTACTTGAAAAATGCGGTATACAAAGTCCTACCGAATAACGAAGATGACGTTATTGTTCGTATTTATGGAGCACAAACGAAACAATAGGTCGTGTTGAAAACAATTTTCTTCGCCGATTGCATTTATGCATAGAAAAAAATGGCAAAAATTTGCCTTTGTAAATATAACTATTTTAATTTTATGTGTATATTCACTTGGTTTAAATTAATAAACTAATTGGATATTTAAAAACATGATTGCAATTTTTAATATGGCCATAATTTCGTAAGGAGGAACTTTTCGAAATTTTGACATAAGTGATTTTCGACTTATTATTGGTCACATAGTATAATCCCGGCAACTGGAGAATTAATTTTGGGACACCCTGTATGTATTTATAACCAATACTTGTATTTTACTTAAGTTGCTATTATTATTGCACTACACGGAAGCTGTTTCTTGATTATTAGGTTTTAATCTGAAGAGACATGACATGACGTTTACTGTTCAGAATTCGTTAAAACTGTGTAGGGGTTTCTTCTTTTCCACGATGTTATTGATTGTGTTTAGTTGTTTGTTTTTTGTTTTAAAATTTCGTTTACCACAGACAAAAAACGAATGGGGTGCAAGTAAGGGCTCAGTTCACAGCTGGCAGCCTCGATTAAACAGGAAGCCTTTAACACGTCTCACTTAAAGGTTACATACTCTGTTGAAGAGCGGGTTGGTATGGTTTTAAAGCTACAGAAAATCGACCTCTAGTACATGAAATTGATTTAAATTGTTTCAAAATTCGACCTTTAGCCAGATCTGAAAACCCTACGGAGACAGTGTATTTCCCCGATTCTAATATAAGAAATCATTTTTTTTAGATGACCTTTAAAGTAGATAACGTAGTTTGGTTGAATCACAACCATTTTTCGTGACCTACAAATACTGTATTTCTTTTTGAGTTTAACAGACCTTCAATGTTAGAGAAGTAGAAGATAAGGTTATTGATACTTAAGTCCCAGTTTTAAATGGCAGTAGTTTTTTTACATAATAACAGTTTGGGTCCATGTACATATCATTATGATGTACACGGATTGGAGTTTCTTTCGATATGCATTTGTTTAACTTACGTTGCTATGGTAACTGTGTCACGCTTATACAATCAATTGTTGTGTAGAATAGATACTAGCAATAATTTTTAGTCAAGTTTTATAATAGTATTGCCTTTACAATTTCGTACTAGACTCATTGAGTTTTATTATGAATGCAGGAGACAACGTCTCAACGCATTGAGAAGATTTCGACCTTTACATGGACTGAATGCACGATTGAGTTTTTCCGTTTATTTACCATATCTGTTTCCAAGACAGTAGGATATATTTACTGGTTGCGAGGCCTAACTCATCCGTAAGTATTTTACTTACCGACGTCTTTTACTTACCAACGTAAAATTATATAAGTACACTACATTTCACAACAATAAGAACAAAAAATTTAGACATTTCTATTTAAAACGTCACTTTTGACTTTTCGTTTATTTAGTAGAAATTACATAATTTCAATTGTGGTAAATTTAATACAATCGTGCAAAAACAGTATGAGCGTCACGAACATTAAGGGTTGTACCGGTCTCCAGCCAAATTGGGGCTTCGCTATCGCTCAGCCTCCAAACATGGCCGTCGACCGGTAAACGTCCCTTACTGTTCTTGGTACGCAAAATACTATTGTTCACTTATCTTTCCGGTTTTATTATCTTCCAACCTACATATACATATGTAGGTATAGGAGGTTATACAATCGATTTTTTTTTCACTATCGCTAAATTCACTTATTAGCTCATTTTGCAACTTTTGGCCAAGTTTCGCCAATATCGGCCATCATCATGTCTGTATGTCTTGTTTTCATTTGGCTTAGAGCTGATTATATTTTGGAAGAAGTCCAGCTGCATATTTCAAAGATATAAAAATACCTAGAAATAGAACTTAAACATATCGATTAATTAAGTTCTATGCAATTTTTTTATATGACGCGTAATTTAGCGGTAAAAAAATTGCTAAGGTAGAATTTAAGTGTTAGTTCAAATGTGTTCATTATCTGAATAACGATTATCCTAAAAAAAATGTTATTAAAATTATTTCATTTCTTTTAATTTCCATTTTATAGGTTGGAAGGTCGTGTGGTGTTCCACACCAGATATTTTAAGTTAGCACCTATAAGGTTGGCAACTAAGTGATGCGGATTTTGTCGACAGATTTTGTTTCGTTAAAGTGTTCAAAGTACCTGGCCTATATTTTTTTTCTTACTTTTTGTTAGTAAAAAAATTATATCGATTAGTCTTTAGTTTAGTTGTTATCCCAATTTAAAAATGTAAGAACAAGACGTGCACTTCAGACATATTTTATTGCATTATCTCCGTAAAGGCAAGAACGCATCGCAAGCACAAAAGTTATATGCCGTATATGGGAATGAAGTGTTGAAAGAAAGGCAGATTTCGTGCTGGTGATTTCTTATTGAAAAATGCTCAACTATCTGGCCGTCCAGTTGAATTCGATGAGACCCACATCAAAACCACTTCAACTAGGAAGGTTTTATTAGCATGTAAAAGAGTTGTGGATGACTCTCTTACGTTTCGACTAACGGTATCCAATCCGGTGCTACCTAGAATGTATTGCTTGCCTAAGATTCATAAACCAGGTAATGCTATGCGACCCATTGTTTCTGGTATTAATTCACCTACTTATCTGCTGTCCAAATGGTTATCTAGTAAATTTCATAACCTCTCCTACCAAGAGCCCAACTTCAGTGTGGCAAATTCGTATGAATTTATTGATAAAATTAAAAACATTGAACTTGCAGAAAATGAAATTTTAGTCTCATTCGACGTTTGTTCACTGTTTCTGAGCGTTCCAATAGATCAAACCTTAGTTTATTTAGAAGATATTTTAAAACAAAACCATTTGGACGATAGAGAAGTAGAAGATTTTCTTAAATTAACAGATTTGTGTATGAAACAAACCTGTTTCAAAATTAATCCTCAATTTTCCAGCAAGAACATTGGGCAATAGCTTATCTCCGTTTATAGCCAATCTATTCATGGGTAAATTTGAGACAGACTTAAAACGCGATTTGCCCTATTTTCCTAGAGTTTGGATTAGATATGTGGATGATGTGTTTGCCATCCTTAATACTAAAATTTGTAGCGTTGAGAACTTTGTAGAAACTTTAGATTCTAAATTTCCGACAATTAAATTTACCTATGAGATAGAGGCAAATGACAGTCTCCCGTTCCTTGATACTCTGGTAACAAGAAATGGTAGTAAACTAGATATAGATATTTATCGTAAGGAAACTAGCACTAAAAGATTCATAACCAATGACTCAAATCACTGTAGACAGCATAAGCTCGCGGCTTTTAACTTTTTGGTTCATAGATTACTTAATTTTCCTCTTTCAGTTCAAAATCATAATAGAGAATTGCGCACTATTAAAGGAATTGCTGCATACAATGGGTTTTCAGATGAAGTGGTTATGAATATAGTTAGGAAACAAACACATAGGATGAGGGTTAAGAACGTAACTACATTAAGTAACGCTAGAGAACGAATAGAAACAAAGTATGTAAAGTTACCAAACTATCCTGCTTATACAAAAGGTCTACCTAAAATCTTTTCCAAAATTAATTTGAAAACAGTCACTGCTTCAGATAATAGTTTGCAAACTCTTTTAGGCAATCCAAAAGATAAAGTGGATAAGCAGGATAGGTCGGGAATTTATAAGATTAATTGTAAAAACTATGTGGGGCAAACTAAACGACCTATCAAAATTTGCTTTAAAGAACATTTAGCTCATATAAAATTCAAACGTTGGGACAAGTCTGCCGTAGTCCTACATATGTTTGATAAAAATCATGTAGTAGATGAGGTATCATTAATCAAACATGTTAGTAATAAGCACGAACTTGATTGTTATGAAAGTTTTAGAGATCTTCGAAAACAAACAAATTATAATGAATAATGATGATCAACAACCTTTAGGCTACTCTGAACTCATTAAACTTTCATAACTTTCACTTTCACCAGATTGGCAACGAAGCGTTTCACGCTGATGTTAGAAATTTTCTTTAGTCCGCCCTAGTCGACCGCTGATGATGATAGCGTAGCTATCGAAACGCGTTCGGTGTTTTTTAATTTTGTGTGGTACGTGGGTGTATTTTGTTTGTTATCAAAGCCATTATTGATTCAGAACGTTATAGCACAACACGTGATATTGCTGCATGTATTGCATACATGAGATGAAAAAAAAAATAAAAAACATTGGCTATGTCAAGAAACTCGATCTATGGATCCCTCACCAGCTTAAGGAAATTCATTTGGTGCAACGCATTATCATCTGCGATTTGCATCTGAAACGTAACGAAATTGATCCATTTCTGAAAAGACTAATTACTGGCGACGAAAGGTGAGTAGTTTATAACAATGTTAATCGGAAGAGATCGTGAGTGATGCAAGATGAACCAGCCCAGACGACATCAAAAGCACAGATTCGCCAAAAAAAGATTATGCTGTCAGTCCGGTGGGATTATAAAGGAATTCTGCACTTTGAACTTTTACCAAACAAACAAACGATTAATTCAAACGTGTACGTTCAACAACTCGCCAAACTGAACGATGCAATTCAAGCAAAGCGGCCAGAAGTGGCAAATCGTAAGGGTATTGTTTTCCACCATGACAATGCAAAACCCCACACAGCTTTCGTCACTCGCCAAAAATTATTGGATATGGGTTGTAGTGTGTTGCCACATCCGCCATATAGTCCTGACCTTGCGCCTTGAGACTACCATTTATTTCGTTTCATGCAGAACTCCCTAAATGGTAAAATTTTTAATGACGCTAATGATGTCAAATCACACTTAATTCAGTTTTTTGATAGCAAAGATCAGAAATTTTATGAACGTGGAATTATGACATTGCCTGAACGATGACAAAAGGTCACCGACAAAAACGGACAGTATTGAATAAAGTTCTATTTTTAAGCAAAAATTTTGAATTTTCATTCTTATTAAAATAGATATCTATTAACCTCTGACATAAAGTTTTAAACGTATGTCTGACATAGATAATTGTTTGTGTTTTTACAATGTTGCCTGCCTATTTTCGTAATGAACGTATCGTAAAAGAAGTTGCATAATTATCCCAAAAAATTAAAATTATTTCATTCCTTTTAATTTCCATGTTGCAGGTTGGAAAGTCGTATGGTGTTCCACACCAGATATTTTACTGATACAGAATACAAGTAAATAAGTGGCTTTATGTAATGGAATTTCACTTTAAACTTTAATCGAATAATGCCATACTCAAATATTAGAATTTTTAGATATTAATGACGTCATTTTTATTAAATGTGACTTAAATAATATGACACTGTACTTTTAAGGATTAATATGAATTTTGTTTAAATTTGCGAAAATGTTGATTATAAAATTATAACCACCTATTAATACACGGCATTTATATTATGCAAGTGTAAGCGTATTAAAGTCAATCAAAATCGGTCTTTAACTACCTCTTTTTTCTCCAGTAAATGAGCACAAAGAAATCAATAAAAGTTTGCTTTAATATTGTCCTCGTTTTTTAAAGTAAGTACAATAAATGCGTGTATGTACAACCTTCAAATTGTTTATTGTCGCTTGCATCGCGACTTTCAATTTCATTAACGACACACTTTCTGTAATATTCCCGTTTTAAAAAGAAGTTTTCCTTGTACTGAAACTGTATTCAATTTTCTTCCTACGTTGAACCACGATAGCGAAGAAAATAATTTCACCAAATAAACATGTATGTTTAGTTGGAAGGCGATTAAAATTAAAGAAGAAAGTGCATATACTGATCATAATAAGGAAGAGCACAAATGCACCACATTTATTATGTAATTAGTTACGTAACCGCTTTCATCATGCATTTCTTCTACTTTTAAATGAAAGTACCGAACCTACTTTTACTCTCCTTATAATCTTTAAAATCACCGATCTATTTCAAAACTATTTTAATTGAACCTTGAAAGTTCAAATACCCACCACTGAGTGGAGGACATTACTCCTTGAGGTCAAAATTCTTCACTTTAGTTATGATATAGGGGTCACCAATGTCCCCTAATTTTACTAGAAATTATTTGAATTTTTAACAGCATTCATTTAATACATCCGCGACAAATGTCAGATTAAAAAAAATAATCCACCACACGAAAGAAATCGTGCGTAGGCCTTCGCAAGTTATGTAAACTAGCATATTGACATAAGACCTAGTTTGTTACAATGTCAGAAGTACTTAACAATTCAGGTTCGCATATACAAAATGGTGTAGCTTGGCTTAGACTATAATAAATGTAGTTTCATTCAATGTCCGAGCACAAACCGGATGGCGCTTAACTCATGAATATATATAGTTAATGCAATCCTTTTACTTTTGTATCATCGCATCGTTTACAGAGCATTTCGTAGTAGTATATTTTAATAACTAACACTTTTATTATTAAACTTGAAGGAGTTAAAACTTTTTCAAAAGTTTTACAAAGGCGGTTTTTGTCGTTAAATTATTAATCGCAAATTCGTGCTGTGATGTCGTTGTTGAGATTTAAAGTTCAGCGACGAGAAATTTAAATGGAAGTTTATCCATATGGTAAGTGATGCGCTCCGGTGAACACTAGCACCGTAAACGCAGATGGTAATCGTAAAATAGGTCAAAACTTTATAAAGCTATTTTAGAGCATTTTATAACAGTACCAAATTTAAAAGGATTAAGATTCGAGTTGAATCAGTGTCAAGGTTTCGACAAATGTTGAGAGTGGATATCTTCAGTAGTGCTAATTGTTATTAGCCTCCAATACAAATATAAATAAAGCAATAGCTCAAGCAAACTTTTTTAGCTTTTTTATTGACCTGTGTTTTGTTTGGTTAGGTGAATTGTTAAATTTTAGATTAATTTGGTAAAAAAACTTGCCAATGAATAATGATTTCTAAAATATTAACACGTATCCCGTATGAGTATAATTTTTTTATTCTCCATTTTGAAATTTATTCGTATGTAGATCGATTATTTTAAAGAGAGTTTGATTGTAATAAACAAAACAAACTATTATTGTAAGTTTTGTTATGACCGAATAAGTTCAAAAGTAAATATATAATTAAAAAGCATTATTAATTTTATTAAATACATAAAGAGAAACTTTAACTCGAGCGAGTTAAACTTTTTATTTATGTACCTATTTAAAAAAATGAATAATAATTTTTAAAACATCGATTCTTTATGTCAAAACTATCTGTTTCAAGATCATATTAGGCTATATTGCATCAAGTTCATGGATATCTGCGTTTAGATACATATTTAAATTCTTTAATTACGCCCCCAGTTAACAAGAAAATTATCAGAATACATTATTACTTGATTGCCATTGTCGTGCGCTTACCATGAGATATTTCCAGGAAAAACATATATAGTAGTTGTATCATGTCTTGCAACATCCAACCGGATTCATTTTCAATCGAACTACATGTGTACTATGAAAATCAAATAGGGAAGTTGGAAACCTGATTTACACTTCATTAAAATACTTGGCTTTTATGGGTTCTTTAATGATGTATTTTTATATTTATATTTTACATAAATCTGTACGTTTCGATAACATAGTTATCGTCCCCAGTAAATTCTTTAAGAATTACTTGAAATGTTGAATAAAGTTATGAAATATGAAAACACAAACATAAACCTGCTATTAATATAACAGTTTGATAAACGATAAAGAACGAATAAGTTCAAAAGTAAATACATGATTAAAATAAAATTTTAATTAGATCCTTAATGAAATTAAATATTATTAAACTGCCTTAAAGATGACAAATCAGAACACCCTCTAACGGTCGAAGGTCGAATGTCATAATCAATGAACAAATTTAACAAAATTTAATCAAATAACGATATAAGTGTAAAGATGTGAAAAAATGTATTTTTAAACTCAAAAAGCATTCACAAACAGAAACTTGACATATCAATTAAAGACCTAGTCAAATCTAACAAAGAAATAGTTTTTTGTTAATAATTGTAATTGTCATTTTACAGTGAAAACACAATGTAGTACGTTTATTGTTACTTTCAATTTTATTTTCAACTATGTATCTTTTAAGGTTTACCGAAAGCCCACACACACTGATAGATACGTTCATAAATTATCAAGCCACCACCCACTTCAAAAAATGGGCGTCATTAAGTCTTTAGTTGATTGAGAAGAACGAATTTGGGATCCTGAACTTATGAAAGTTGAATATTAAACAAGATCACTACAAGCTAATGAATATTCACCTAAAAATATTTCAAACCCATTGCCATCTTCCGGAGTGTATAAGTTATATTGTTCTTGTGGAAGAGTATACATTGCAAACAGAAAACGTAGCTTTGATACATTACGTAAAGAACATATGAAATTTTGTAGACTAGGTCAACCACAGAAATCTGCGGTAGCTGAGCATGCTTTAAATAATTTAAATCATGACATTCAATTTGATAATGTAGAAATATTGTCAAGACAAACTCATTATTACAAGTTATTGAGATATAAACATCCTAATAACTTCAATAGGTAAGAAGGTCTCCGTTTAAATAGGTCTTGGCATATTATAATTAAAAAAAGGCACAATGATACGTCTTAATTTTAATTTTAGTTTTGGTATGTTTAGGTTTTGTGCTGTTTTTCCTACACCTTGAAGTAAATGCTTTACCAATTATATGTTAAGTTACCACACCACTATAATAATTTAACATATATAGTTTTAATATTAATAATCATATCAACTTACGTTGTTTTCACTATAAAATGATAATTACAATTGTTAGCAAAGAAATATTTTTCTGTTAGATCTGACTAGACCTTTAATTGATATGTCAAGTTTCTATTTGTTAATGCTTTTTATCAATTGGAAATTAAGGCTTTTCACAACTTTACACTGACATAATTTGATTAAATTCTATTAAATTTGCTCTTTGATTATGACATTTTCACTGTTAACCTTCGATAGTTAGAGGATGTTCTGATTTGTTATCTTTAGGATTTAGTTATTTCTTACTAAAATTATATTCGATAGTTGGCCTTATACGTTTATCAAACTGTTATATTAATAGCAGGCTTATGTTTGCGTTTTCATATTTTTATCATTTCATAAATTTATTCTAACATCTGAAACAATGCTTAAAGAATTACCACTACTGAGGATGATAAATGCATTTGTTATTGAAACGTATAGATTTATGTAAAATATAAATATAAAGATATGCCATTAAAAAACACATTATTATGCGTAATAATGGTGAAAGTTTACATTTTCATACATTTCATTAAAATTACGCGTTTTAAGTCCGTTTATTACGTTTCACTTTTTACATTCTAATCATTAAAGTACAATTTATGTAAATACATTGTAAGTATTAACGAATAATTAAATTTAATCTATAGTTATACAGTTTTTACATCTATAAATTTATTAGGTACTGCTAGATTTCCATTTCGATTTATTAACGACTACAAAATAATCAGTGCATATTTATATTATTTAACAAAATGTATTTTGCCTTTGTATTATTTGTTTTTCCCTTCTTATGGTTAAAATATCTCAGTTGTATTTGGCAAAAATCGGTTAACAAATATGTACTTTCTAGAGGGTACAAAAGAACTTTTTCCTAACACCACGTTTGTCGAGCATTTGCTAAGAGAAACGAAGATGTTCTTCTCAAACAACCTGTACTGAGCGTTTTGATTTTCTATAACTTAAAAAAAAACGACTATGGTCCGTTTTTGTTGGTCTCAGAGCTGCATACTTTTTGATGATGTCAAGGATGTTGACATTGTCAATGGTATTGTTTGTAAAAATAAATTCCGATTGTATTTTCGTTTTGGTGCCTGGCAGTACTATTATAGTTATTTAGTATCAAGGGAGTTATCCCTCGGGACTAACGTCCCGCGGGATTGCAATCTGTTGCCCTCAGTAATTAACATACATAACTCACTTGATAGATAAATAATTTTATTTCATACTAATACTGTAAATGTAAATGTAATGTAAATGAAAGATGAAAACGAAATTTTGTTGGTTATTAAAATTAAACGAACGTTGTTTAAAAATTAAGTAGGCATGGTTACCATGGATATATCAACTGACAAGTTTGCAAATATTTATCAAAATACATTAGAGGGAGTTATAGATCTATAACTGCCTAGTATACCCTAGGGAGCTATGAACATGTTTACAGTTACGATAACTAAGGGTAATATATTACTATGAAATAAAAATAATATTACCCATATCTTGTACATCTTCGACGGTCATATTACATAATTCGTCATATCGGTATGCACCACAGATCGTAATTATTAAAGCAACCTACAAAAAAATAACCAATTAGTAACGAAAAACTTACCAATGATTAAAATATACCTTCATCATTAAGTATTGGTCATCTGGTGCTTCGATAATAAACTTATTAATCACCTCTCAACAGCTTTCTTGGCCGTATACCCAACCCCTAATTTCTTTAAAAATGCTATTAACTTAGGGTACTTTATACCTAGGTCTTCCTTTATTAAAATTGTAGAACGAAGCATTGAATATTTTGACCATAATGTAGAAGGTTGAAAGGTCTTTGAGAGTTTTAGAAAATACGCCAAAATTACCTCTTCACTAATTTTTTTCACTCTTTTTTCCCTCATCCAATTTAGTAGAATGTCATACTCCTTTTCATACCGGAATCTTGATTTTTCCAGTAATAAAGACATATTCTGTAATTTTGCATCTTCGTGAATGTCGTCAGGTATAATATTTTATTCGTATTCGTTTAACTCGTCCATATTTATATTTAAATTTATTAAACTCAGTATTAAATGGATATATATATATATATATATATATATATACATATGACGTCAAAATTACAGTCAAAATGTTTGATGTTTATTATACGTAACTACGGATACGAATTGAACGTCTTGAAATAACTAGATTAACTGGGTTTGAATTTTTAATTTTTTTTTTTTAATCTAATGGCTATTTTACCTTTGTTAGTGGGTGTTTCAAAAATGGACTTATTTATTGTATTTATTGAAAAATATAAGATCGCTCAATATATTTGAAACACTATATTCTTTGTTATTAATTGTTAGTTTTATGCTGGAGGCGTTTGCTGCCCTCGCATGCGGGAGGAAAAGTGACACTTTCCTCCCTAGTTAAACAAATAGCTATTTGTGCATATCTCAAAACTGTTAAATAAAAAAAAGGTTTCAAGACCCCAAGTACCTTTTGTAAAAACCTGCAAAACATTTAACTCAACGTCAAATAGTCTTTTTTTATACATAAATAATTCAATTTTAGATTTTTTTATGACAAGATTTTCGTAGGATTCCTTGAAAATAAACTAAAACAGAAAATTTGATTTACTCATTACTGCTAGATGTGCTTCGGATATAGTCGGAAACTAATTAGGTATGGTTGAAAATAGTCAAATGCTGTAACAAATTAAAAATAAAATGGCTAGTAAAACATTCTAAAAGTTTTACATTAGGATTTTGTACATATCAGCATACTTATTAAAACTGAAATACATTATTTAAGTAAACCAGTAAACAAGATAACAAATAATCCACAAAAAAAAAACGCAACAGATGACACTAATTAGAGCAGTTTTGTAAATATCAAACTTTGACAGTACAAGAACGTTCGGCACTTAGCTGTACAGTGTGTCCCGATTTCGTTGTTTTAGTTGTTTTTTAAAGATATCTGCGTTATTATGCACGATAGAAGTTTGCAGTCTTTACATTCACGTACTACTTTTTGACCTATATTTCATGGCAAAATCGAAAATTTAGTATATTTTTTTTTGTTTTCCACTTACAGCCAAACGTCGATACTTCTACACTTTTTTAAGGTCATATACCTCGCTCAATACTATTATACTGATATATTTCGTCAACGGTACTTATATATTGCGAAGTGCCGAATTCAGTGGGCGTGCTTAGAATTTTTCTAGGAGGTGCAGTTTTTGAGTAATAATACAAACTTGAATTTTTTAAAATGGGAATCATAGTTGGCTTGGTAATGATCAGCTGCGGTTGTTTCGTAGCTTTTTAAAAATAAAAATATAGACATTTCTGAAAAACATTTTCCAAATATTTTTTTCAACAAGACGGTGCCCCAGTCCATAATGCTTTTGAAGTGAGGAATGACTTAGAAAACCGTTTCCAAAATCGTTGGATTGCAACATTCTGTTTCGTATTACTGGCAAATCATATTGCAAGAAATGGTGATATATTGCACCTGTTAATGCACCTTCAAAAATGTGCGGACCAATAATCGTTCCATTAATAATCTCACACCACACATTAAGTGTCCCTCGTTTTTGATGGTTCATTTCACGCATCCAGTGTGGATTGTTCTCGCTCCAATAATGAACATTGTGAATATTCACTCTTCCTGTATTACTAAAGGAAGCTTCATCAGTCCACAATATCTGCGATAAAATGTGAGGATTTTCACGAACCATTCCACGAAACCAACAACAATAATTTAATCGGGAGTCAAAGTCAGCTTCACTTAGGGTTTGATGTTGGACCATGTGCTATGGATGTAATTTATATTTTGCAAAAATTCTTTGAACTGTGCCGTAACTAATTCCCAAATCTAGTACAATTTCCCTAATACCATATGTTCACTGCGTGAACATACGCAAGGGTATTAATAACGTTATCCAACATACTAATACGTGGACGTCCCTAATAGAGGAAATGGGTTGAACTTGTCCATGCCGCCCTAAACGACGAGCTAATCTGTAAAATACTCTTCTGGAATGATGCACTCGGAGTGGGTAACGCAATGCATATTCTCTGGATGCTATAACTGCATTTTCGCCGCATTGAAAATATATCGATGTCATATCGTAGGCTTCCTCATATGTATAAGGCATTCTTCGAAACACTAATTTATTTGAAATGTTAGAAATATTATAACAATTAAATTCGTAGTTAGAACATTCAAATAAAGGCCAATAAAAACTAAAATTAACACGCAATCGACTATTATTGATTTAGTAGCAACATAATTTGTTTTTCTGAGGATACTAGATTTCGATTTTTTTTAAGACGCGCAAAAGCCTGCTTCCCTATGTATGAGTAAGTTTGGGTTGAATGAAAACAAATATGAGTTCAGAATTCAAATTCCCGTCTTAAATATGTAAACTAATTGTGGTTTACGTTCATTACGGACCTGTATTTGCACACATGAGGAAGCGGTCTCATATTTACACTGTTGTTAAATTTAACTAATTGATGTAAACAATAAATTTATATTAGGTTTAATATTTATCAATTTTGTTTCACATATTGAACAGTTTCATCGGACATTTTCTGCTGGACGTCGTTAACAATAAATAACTACAGTTTTTATATTATGTATAATATTTATCAATTTTTTTTCACATGTGAACTCGCAATCTGACGCATCGGACATTTTCTGCTATAACTTTTGAACCGAAAAAGATATCCTTTCCCGGTTTTCAGAGTTACATTCTACATTAGACGGTCTATTAAATTTGATATAAAAAATAACCTGTTTCTATTTAACTTTTTCATTCAGTGTACGAAAGAAATAAACTTTCTTTTATTTTAAATTCGTTATTCCTTTAAAGAATTAATATAAAAATATTTCTTAATAAACTTAAAAGATGAGACTGTACAATAAAGCATAGGTTGTAAAATTGGGTTGGCGGAATCCGAAATTAAGGTCAAATAAATATTTTGTACTCATAACCTCAATCTTGCTGTTATTATAATACCTAGGTGAAAATTGTTCTGAGAAAATTTGAAGCGAAAAATACGTAGATTAATAATATCGCATATTTGATATACGTTGGTTATACTTAAATCCCAAATTTTTAAGATTTTGTATGTTGACTTGCCAATTTCGCCCTCTAGTGGTGATTTTTGGGGCTTCTAAATAAATATTCTATGACGATTTCTCATAGCAACATTTGTCAATAAAATTTTTTCCCCAATGCTGTAGGATGCGCGGTTGCTAAGATAAATCCGTTGGCCACCCTTATTGGATCACCCTGTATATATATATATATATATATATATATATATATATATATATATATATATATATACACACAGAGTCCGCCTTTGGGAGCTGATCCTATGAGTATCTGCTAAACCAAACCTACTATAATTTTGAAAATTTGGTGACGGTAATGATGTTAGGGCTAACTCATCTAAAATATTTTCACGTTCGTACCACTTCCGGTGATACCGGAAGTCGGTATAGTCGCTCATTTTAAATGGAACACCCCGTATATTAATACATTTTTGGATTCTATGTCGAATTTTAAGGTAAGTTTGTTAAATAAACTAGATACGAAATTTCAGTCGTTTAAAAAAAACATTTTTCTAAAAAAATTGACAGATGCGGTCTTAGTAATAACTCGTTAATTGTTCTGTTCCTGTCAAACAATTTGAATAAAACTTTGAGGTGTTGTAGGCAAAGGTTTATTGCAACAGTCTGCAAAAAATGACATTTGTATTTTTCATAAAAATAAAATTATGAATGTCTAAACTTGACTATCAAAAATGCAAGTTACTCAAAAAAATCAAATGGAAACCCCTATTTTTTATTACTCAGATCGATTTAACGTCAAAAATTAAGGTAAGTTTGTTTAAAACTGTATTTGCCTAAACGTAACAGTTTCATACTTATTATCAAAAAAGTCCCAATTTTAAAATTTGTGATAAAAATAAGTTACGTACTTAAATCTAGTATTCCTTGTTCGTGGTCACCATGGAAACCAAATATTTGAGAATTGAAATAAAGAAAAATATTTGAATAAGTTACTGCAAAAAATTATAAAAATTGATAATTTTGTGATTCAAAAGTCATTTTTGCCAAATAGAAATCTTCCAAGTCATTTTTTTCAAATTCGATATACCTACAACATAAGTGTAAAAATTTAATACTTTATGAGTAAATCGAAAAAAACTACTTTTTACTGCGGAGGTAATACATACTTATCAGCGCATCATTACACGATAAAGATGCTTATTTATTTTGTTTTTCTTTTGTAGTCAATAATTTAATGAAATTGTTGACAGTTTGTGTTTTTCTTGATGAAATGGCTCGGCTTGAATATTCTAATACAGATTATTTGAATTTAATTTTAATTCACGGAGAATGTCATAGAGTTGTAAAACGAACAGTAAGAACATTTATCGAACGCTATCCTGAGCGCCCCCAACCATCAGCAGATACAATAAGACGTGTGGTTCAAAATTTGGAACAGTTTGGCACATTTAAACACTCTGCGCCTCGCAAAAAAACTGCTATTGATAACAGAATGAAGTTATAACTATAGGATATTTCCGTGCCTATCCTTGTAATTCCATAAACGACGCGAAAACAGATATTGGCTTAACACCAACAACTATCAGAAGAATTCTTAGGAAACATAAGTTTAGACCATCCTGTTTACAATTAGTTCAACATTTGAAAGAAGCGGATTTCTTGAAACGTATCGAATTTTGTGAAACAATTTTACTCAAAATACAAGAAATTCCTAATTTTTTGACTAATATAATATGGACGGACGAATCTAAATTTACGAAAAGTGGCATATTTAATCGCCGAAACTCGCATTACTGGAATTTTATTTTTATGAAAAATACAAATGTCATTTTTTGCAGAGTGTTGCAATAAACCTTTGCCTACAACACCTCAAAATTTTATTCAAATTGTTTGACAGGAACAGAACAATTAACGAGTTATTACTAAGACCGCATCTGTCAATTTTTTTAGAAAAATAGTTTTTTTTTAAACGACTGAAATTTCGTATCTAGTTTATTTAACAAACTTACCTTAAAATTTGACATAGAATCCAAAAATGTATTAATATACGGGCGTTCCATTTAAAATAAGCGACTAAGTACCGACTTCCGGTATAACCGGAAGTGGTACGAACGTGAAAATAACATCATTACCATGTCACCAAATTTTCAAAATTATAGTAAGTTTGGTTTAGCAGATACTCATAGGATCAGCTCCCAAAGGCGGACCCGGTATATATATATATATATATATATATATATATATATATATATATATATATATATATATATACATATATAAGGTTTCACTTCTTCAGGGAACAGTATGGTTCGCTACCCTTCGACTTGCATTTTTCCGTTTAATAATATGATCTTAAATGACAATGATGTCATGCCTGTCACTATGACGAAAGAGAAATTCAAGAGGAAAAAACTAGAAGAAGAACAGGAGATTGAAAAAGCCAGAAAGTTCAGTGTTGACAAGTTATCAACATTAGTTGAGTTGTTCGGCCTCCTATTTCCACAGTATACGTTTTTGTAGCGCGACGTTTCGGAAGTGGACTATGTCTCGCTACGAAAACAAAAAATGTGGAAATAAGCCGAACATCTCAAGTAATATACAAGTTACCAACAGTACAGAGATAAATTACAGTTTGTGTTTAGAGGAAGCAGAACGATCGGTAGATTCTAACGAGAAATTATTTTTTTAATGAGACAATGAGGTACTTACAAATGACATGAACCTATTCAATTTTTTGTTCTTCAGAAGTTAGATTGGTGACAGTGATGAGTTCAATGTAACATTTTAAGACGTCATAGTAACAATTTCACTTAGACCCTAATCGCTGATAATGCTACAATCTCAGATAATGATGTTGAAATTCATTTGTCTAAACCAGCACAAGTTGACCAAATGCCAGAACATCAAAATTCTTTTATATATGTAAAATGTATGCTAATCTTTTGTTTTCTTTCCGTTAGAATGTAAACTTTGGTATGGTATTTTCATAAACTTCCCGTATAGTCAAACGGTATCGAATTGACCAATTTTCCTGGAACGTAAATATCAGTAGTCAAAGTTCCATACTTCAATGGCTACTGTACCACCACAGTAGGAACAGTGGCCACTAGTGACAGAAGTTTTTATGCACATAACATTTCTGTATACCTTTTCATCTTTATAGTACTCAAGCTATTCATCCCATGCGTATTTACACCTTGTTTTACCTAGTGTCAACGAAAACATTAAAAGCCAAATGAATATTCTGTTATTCCGAAATTTGTAAAAAGGTGACCATTATACCAAACCATCCCTTACAAAATACATCCATGTACCACACAAAATTAAAGAACTTTCAGTGTTGATTAATTTTGAGTGGTACGTGGGCGTGCTTTGTACGCCGCTAGGTTTATTTCTGGAAGAAAAACTGTTCCAACCAAGATGCAAATTCTCATATAAATCTGTCCAGTAAAGTATACCAACAAAAAACTATGGATATTTGCTCTTCAGAATAGTATTATTAAAGCGCAAGTTGCAGTTCTAACAAATCAAGTTTGGAATCTGAACCACGTAGGTTCAATCGAATGAGACCAAAGAATGATTTACACAATTTTCTCAGTTGAGGGTTAAAATTACAATAAACAAAATAATAATTCATAATTAAAATTTTTCATAAAGCAGAGTTGGTAGCACTATGGTTTTATTAGATATTACGGGGTAAAAAGTGTTTCCCACATAACGTGCAAGACTGAAATAAGTGACCAAAAAAGGAACTGAAATTAAGATAATTCTAGCATCGACATCCGTATTAAAATGACGACGTAAACAAGAAAAGAAAAAGAAACGCTTAAACAATTTGGTGCTTTTGAGGCTTGACATTAAAATGAATTCTCTATACACACATTAAAAAATGATTACTTTACCGATAAAATTTCAAAAAAAGTTCAAGATTCTTTTCAGTAGAAAAAATTGTTTAAAAAATTAGGTGCTCTTTCGGATATTCCATTAAGATTATTCCGTTATCCACACTGTATATAAATATTTTGCTCTCAAAGTGTTTTGTTGGTTTGCCATTAAAATGATTCTTTAATTTATATTTTATTTAATTATCTAGTTTGCGAATTGATTGTTTTTTCCGTTTGGAAAAAGTTGGACTGTGCCGTTAGCAGACGATCCCACCTCTCAAGATTAAACTATGTTGGACAAATTAGATGCGTTTTCAGTTTGTCATTAAATTGACTCCTTTATTTATGCGTTAAATAAGTGTTTAAAATCAAGAGTTCGAAATATAATATTCGAAAAAGTCGAATATTATTAGCGGAGAGCCCACATCACAAGAGTAAATTATGATTAAAAAAATCGTCTGTTTGCATTAAAATGATTTGATCATTTACACTTTATTTAAATATCTAGTTTACGATTTAGGGAATCTTAGCGTTTCGTAAAAGTTGAACATTGGCATCCATAGAGGGACTAACCTCCCAAGCAAAAATCATGATTAAAAAATTAGGTGCTCCTTTGGTTTGCCATTAAAATGATTCTGTTATTCACACTTCAGATAAATATTCTGCTCTCGAATTAAGGGCTCATACCATTTCCTCTCGACAGTAAACTATGTTTAAAAAAGTAGGTGTTTCTTTAAATAACTAGTTTGTCAATTAAGCTGCTCTTATCGTTTCCAAAAAGTTGGAATGTACCTTCAGCAGAGGAGTCATTATTTATACTATATTTAAATTCTAGTTTCACAATTCTCTTACTGTGGAAACATTTTAATGGCAAAACGAAACATAGTTTGGGCCCCGAATTTGCCACCAGTTTTCAACTTTTTCGAATTGATAAGGGAACTTAATTTGGAAACTAGCTATATAATAAAGTATAAATAAAGGAATCATTTTGGTGGCAGACCGAAAAAGCATGTAATTTTTCTAACAAAATTTAGTCGTAACAGGTGGGCTTCCCTGCTGACGACACAATCCAACTGTTTCGAAACAGTTGCACTTGATCCGCGAACTAAAAATTTAAATTTTTGCTAAATGGCAAGAGCACTTAATTCGAGAGGAAAATATTTAGATAATGTGTACATAACAGAATAATTTTAATGGCAAACCGAAAAAGCACCTAATTTGTTAAACATTTTTGTACCTTAATGTTCCGTTAGTCCCATCCAAAAGGGGAACTGCTGGACTTTGAACATATGTACGTCTAAATTCAATATTACTAGGTATAATACCTTCGTTAGACTAACATACTTTTATTAACATATAATGTTAATTAAACACATTAGTTACTTTGTAATTAAAACAAAAACTCAACTTACACAATGCATTTATATACAATGGTCTAAGATAAAAGGATGAACAGCATGGGGATCTTGAAAACGGTAAGAGATACGAAAGCGGTTAAATTAGAGAAAAATTGTATAATTTAGGGCATGTTCACATATAGTTTGCAAAAGTTCATTACTGTTTTTCGTTTCCGAGATTTAAAACAAAATGCGATTTTTGAGTTTTTCTTTTTTCGTAATTCCTTCATTTATTTTAAAAGGTTTTTAAAGACCAAAGGTTTTGTTGAATTCTATTAGATAGCGTTTTCAATTTTTTTATTCTACGTGTCGTCTCCGAGAAACCATCATCAACTTTATTTTTGTATATCGCCGCAAGCAACAAAACACCCTGTATTCGATAGTATTTTTTATTACGAAATTAACCATGTATTACACATTAATGTCTATTAAGTTGGACCCCCCCCCAACAGAAAAAAAAATCCGACTTATTAAAAAAAATAGTGCTAATTATGAGTTAATTTGTTACCGTATTCAAAATTTTGTTGCTCAAGAAGAACAGCAGTAAATTAGAAATGAAGTGGGTGGGGCCCCCACTTGTTGCGTAGAAGAAAACCAACGAATGTCAGACGGAAGTTTGTTGCTAATTTGTTGCTGTAAAATAGCAATAACTAACTTGCGAGATTTGAAAAAAAAGTTATGTATCCTTTTACAAATGAAAATGATTAATTTTATGATCATGATTAATTGTAAAAGACAAACACCATACATGATTTTAGCTTCACTAAAAGAGGATAGCGATATAAAATTACTTATTAAAAGATCAAACAATTTAACAAAACCTGAATTAAAATTATTAGACATACCCTTACCCACTTCGCCAGAATAACCACGATGCGTTAGCCGCCGCGATGCAAGTTATTTTCATTTCCTTTATTTATTTGCATTTACAACATTCTGCTGAAGTAGTAATTACATAAATTGATTTTGGCATTACAATTAACAATTACATACTGATTAATAAATTTGTTACTAAGAAATTGAAGGAGAATCGATACGCTCTCGCGCTGGACTTTTCGTTCTTTTAATTTGCATAAACAATTTGTTGCTCAAATAATTTCGACGTAAATTTGTTCTTCGCACTATAATTAACAATAATTTATACATAATCGAATTTGTTGCCATTTATAAACAATAAAAACATTAGAGAAAAATTATGCTCTCATACGGGACTTTTCGTTGTTTTAATCTGCATAAACAATTTGTTGCTCAAATAGTTACTACCTAAATTTGTTCTTCGCACTATAACTAGCAATAAAAGACGACGGAGAATCGATTGCTCTCATACGGGAATTTTCGTTGTTTTAATCTGCATAAACAATTTGTTGCTCAAATGATTACTACGTAAATTTGTTCCTCGCGGTCATAATTAACAATAATTTATACATAATCGAATTTGTTGCTAATTATAAACAATAAAAAACATCGGAGAATAATTGTGCTCTCATACGAGACTTTTCGTTGTTTTAATCTGCATAAACAATTTGTTACTCAAATGATTACTACGTAAATTTGTTCTTCACGCTCATAATTAACAATAATTTATACATAATCGAATTTGTTGCTAATTATAAACAATAAAAAACATCGGAGAATAATTGTGCTCTCATACGGGACTTTTCGTTGTTTTAATCTGCATAAACAATTTGTTGCTCAAATAATTACTACCTAAATTTGTTCTTCGCACTATAACTAGCAATAATTTATATATAATTAAATATGCTAATTAAAAACAATAAAAGACGACGGAGAATCGATTGCTCTCATACGGGACTTTTCTTGTTTTAATTTGCATCCAAACGGGCGCAATCCACATTTTTCTACACGGTTTCTAAACTCTGGAATGATCTCCCTAGTTCCTGCTTTCCTCTCACTTATGATATGAGAAAATTTAAGGTAGCTGTTCATAGGCATCTATTGGCAATTCATTATCCCTCTATCCATCCTCCTAAGTGTTCCTGAGTGCTTTAGCACGATAGGCCAAATTTAGCCTGTTCAGGTCCACAATCATAAAAAAAAAACACCAAGTTACGTGCAGTCTTAGAAATCTAGCATTACAATTTGTTGCTCAACTAGTTACTACGTAAATTTGTTCTTCCCACTATAACTAACAATAATTTATACATAATCGAATTTGTTGCTAATTATAAACAATCAAAAACGACAGAGAATCGATGTGCTCTCATACGGGAATTTATGTAGTTTTAGTTTACATAAACAATTTTTTGCTCAAAAAAGAGAGAACAATGATTTTCCATCGTTTTTGATTGTTTATAATTAGCAACAAATTCGATTATGTGTAAATTATTGCTAATTACAGTGCGAAGAACAAATTTACGTAGTCATTGTTTGAGCAACAAATTGTTTATGCAAATCAAAACATGGAAAAGTCCCGTATGAGAGCATATCGATTATCCGACATTTTTTCTTGTTTATAATTAGCAACAAATTCGATTATGTATAAATTATTGTTAATAACAGTGCGAGGAACAAATGTATGTGGTAATTATTTGAGAAACAAATTGTTTATACAAATTACATCAACGAAAGTTCCCGTACGAGAGCACTTCGATTCTACGGCGTTTTTTATTTTTTATAATTAGCAACAAATTCGATCGGGTATAAATTATTGTTAATTATAGTGCAATTTTACGTAGTAACTATTTGAGCAAAAAATTGTTTATGCAAATTAAAACAAAGAAAAGTCCCGTATGAGGGCACATCGATTCTCCGTCGTCTTTTATTGTTTATAATTAGCAACAAACTCGATTATGTATAATTTATTGTTAATTATAGTGCGAAGAACAAATTTACGTAGTAATTATTGGAGCAACAAATTACTTATGCAAATTAAAAAACGAAAGGTCCAATGTGAGAGATTGTCACTAATTTTCCAAGTAACAAATTCGTTAATTTGTAAGTTATTGTTAATTATAATGTAAAGATCAATTTTACGTAATTACTATTTGAGCAGGAAGTTGTAAATGCAAATAAATAAAGGCAATGAAAATAACTTGCACCGGGGCGGCGAACGCATTGTGGTCATCTTGGGAAAGTGGGTAGAGGGTATGTCTAATAATTTTAATATAGGTTTTGTTAAATTGTTTGATCTTTTAATAAGTAATTTTATATCGCTATCCTCTTTGAAGCTAAAATAATGTATGGTGTTTGTCTTTTACAATTAATCATAATCATAAAATTAATCATTTTCATTTGTAAAAGGATACATAACTTTTTTTGCAAATCTCGCAAGTTAGTTATTGCTATTTTACAGCAACAAATTAGCAACAAACTTCCGTCTGACATTCGTTCGTTTTCTTCTACGCAACAAGTGGGGGCCCCACTGCTGTTCTTCTTAAGCAACAAAGTTTTGAATACGGTAACAACTTAGCACATAATTACCACAAATTTTTTTAATAAGTCGGATTTTTTTTTTCTGTTGGTGAGGGGTTCAACGTAATGGACGTTACACATTATTCTTTGAAGCTGAAACATTCGGATTTTCATTTTTACATCATGATATCAGTTAATATTAGAAGGCTTTGATAAAATACACTTGTTTAACATTTTGTTGAAAACTGTTTAACTTAGTTAAAAACCATAATATGTAAATACATGGTTAAATTCGTAATAAAAAATACTATCGAATTAAGGTGTTTCGTTGGTTGCGGCGATATAAAAAAATAACGTTGATGATGGTTTCTCGGAGACGAAACGTCGAATATAAAATTTGCAAACGTCATCTAATAGAATTACAAAAGTGACAATGAAGAGTACCTTTGGTTTTTGAAAACCTTTTAAAATATAGGAATTACGCAAAAGAAAAACCAAAAAATCGCAATTCGTTTTAAATCTCGGAAACGAGAAACAATAATGAATGTTAGCAAACTACATGTGAACATGCCTTAAATTATACGACTTTTCTCTAATTTAACCGCCTTCGTATCTCTTACCGTTTTCAAGATTCCCATGCTGTTCATCCTTATCTTGGACATGTTGTATAACTGGACCCTTGTAATTAATTTCTGTATTGACATCCCATGGTTCTGTCAATCTATTACACTTACTAAATACGTTGGACCCTAACTTGGTCCATTTTGAGCGTGCTTTACGTTTTAAATCTCAATTACAAGCGGCAATACTTTAGAATCACCACGTTAAGAATATTTTACAAATAATATAGATACTATTACTATAATACCATTATAGAGAAATTAATCATCGTTATGATAAACCTAAAATTGTTCTCATCGTCACAAAATGGAAATTGAGCATAATAGTCCCTTTGTTATAACGAAAGTAAGATGATCTCATAGGATACAACTGGAATTTGAAATAAATGCTACACTATCTATAATATCTAAAAAACAAACTACGTTAATTTTGGAAGTGTTAAAACAAGTGTTTTTTTTAAAGTTATTGAATATTATGTGATCGTAATTGAGAAAAATAGGTCATGACATTTAACGATGAACATCGACTGAATATCTGTATTAATTAATTTAATAGATGTCGCACGTGATCCCTGTACATAATTTAAATAAATTGTCTCTTACACGTTCAAATTTAATAACCATCAAATGTTTTACTAAATTATCGGTTATAAATTCGACGCTTTTACCTGCTGACTAACATAACCGGTGAATCTTTCGACATTTTTCGAAATACAAGGTTGCTTCCACTGACCTATGGGCAAATGCCGTCCTTGATTACGAACATCATTAATAGAATTAATTAACAAATTTATACAAATATTTGTAGATTAAACAAAACAGATCACGTGCAATAGATAATTTCTGGAACAATAGAGAAAAAAAGAACTGGGGTCGACGACATGGTTGTCGTGTCTGCTACTAAAAGACAATTTATTGAGAGCGAATTCATATTCCCACACGATTTGTTCATAAAATAAAACAAATATATGCCACGGTTTGTAATGCATGTAAGAAGAACAATTACTCTAAATGAAAGTGTGTTAAAGTTGGAGATAACTCCCATTCATTGGGTTGTAATATTTTTGATTATAATTATATTTTAATTACAATTATACAAAAAATGCAATAAAATTTTGAACGATATTAAGAAAATACTCCTAAGAATGATCTATTATTTAAAACAAATGTCATCATAATTCCTAAAAATTAATTTTTAAGGCAATTGGATGGCTTAATACCACTTTTTCTAAAACTGTCTTCGTTTTCATTTGTTTTTTATCGGTCTGACGTCATATAATTGAAAAATTTATACAGGGTGTTCCGAAATTAGTGTTAATTTTAGAGAGGTATTGGAATATAATCATAAAGTGCCCTTACTTTCCAGCATGGAATTCAGCGGTAATGTTCGGTAAACTATAGTTCTTGTATAAAGTTAATTAAAAACTGACATTTTTATGCAGTAATTCAAGTAGGCGTATCTCAGTTATTTTTAAAGATAAAAAAATATTTTTTAGTTTCTTATGTATCCACAGCTTGCTTTGACCGACTAATTTACTCTTCATCAGTGTTATCAACGAAACCAATTGAATAAACTTAAATATCTCCGAAACTATTAGAGATAGGTATATAACATATTTAATAAAAATTAAAGCCGACTAATAGACGAAGATATAGCATTTTCAAATTTAGGTTGTTGAATTAATTTTTGTGATCATCCGTTTATTCAAAGATTTCATGTTTGCCAGCAACAAAGTGGTGGCCACATTGAACATTTATTATAATTTTAAGATATAGCATTTTCAAATTTATGTTATTGAATTAATTTTTGTGATCACCGTGTATATTGAAATCCAATTTTGACAATAGATTAAAGTAAGCTCAAGTATGAATAAATTCTATACCAAAGATTATGTTTTTATCTTTAAAAATAACAGAGATACGCCTACTTAAATTACTACATAAAAATGTCAGTTTTTAGTTAACTTTGCAAATATCTCAAAAACTGTAACATTTAGCTTGTAAGTTATTCTTATAAAAAAGATGTAAAATTATAAGGAGAATCGAAAAATAAAATAATATATAGGGTGTTCTATTTAAAAATCAAAAGTTCTATATTGTACCGCTTTTATACTACACCCTGTAGAAACTAAACTATTTTTAGATTATGCAGCTTATAAAAATAGACAACTTTCGTATTTTAACTTATCTTCTAAGTTTAATGGCTAAGGAGCTATCGACCGAATACGTACTATTGGGACACCCTGTATATATATATATATATATATATATATATATATATATATATATATATATATATATATAAAGGGTACAGGAATAAAACAAGGATTGTCACAAAATAATACTTTTGAGAAAATCAAGTTTTTAAGTTTATTTCTTTTACTACAAATTAACTGAATGTTTTTTTTTTTTATCTAAAAAGGCTTTTTGTTTAGTAACAAATATATACAAATAGTAACACGAACAAAAAAGTAAGATTATTGTTTATTGATGAGGTAAATTCTTCAAAAAATCGGTAGCCGCAGGATTGGTGCAGAATCTTGTTAACTTCAATATATGTTGATATTTATCGTTTTTTATGGGTAAATAATGATATCAAGTTATATAGCGAATATTGTCAGTGATTTAATGGTAATTACCTTGGTAATCTTGTAGTGGAAGCTCAAATTCTCCTTTGTCCAGTATAGCATGGCTTGGTGCAGTACCCTTTGCATTACCTCTTTTCTTCGCAGAAGTGATTGGTGTAGTCTCCCAGTGGCCATGATATGTGGATCTGTGGTGCACTAATCTGGGATGATCTTTGGAAAAAGCAATTTTTCTTATAGGTTGTGTTTTGAAAGGACATTTTTTGGAAACTGCGTCTGTAAGGAATTCGCTCCAGTTTCTGATTATAGTTTGGTTTACTTCAACGACAACGAATGGAGAAGGTTGTACCCTAGAACTCCGTATTAGTTCATACCAGTCATCGGGCGACTCCATTCGAATACGTAGATTGATCAGTCCCATGTTTTTGTCGCATTCCATGTGCGAATGTCCTCTAATTGGAAAAATCATTGTAACAGAAGTGAGCCTTTTTACATAATGAACCATGAATGCAAAAACCGAAATACCGTAAAATTTTTATTTTACCCTCCAGCAGAATCGCAAAATATGTGGAGGTCAGTAATTTCTGGATTCAGATGGTTCATTAAAAAATCGAATAAAAAGGAGCACACTTCGTTGGGTCCTTTATGACCAATGATTTCTGGATAGGCGTAAAATACCGAGTATCCAGTAGCAAGTACATGGATATTAAAGGAGTACATACTTAGTTGCCGTAAATAGTACACATCGTTGGTAGGTACACTGGGCAAAGAAATATTCTTTTGAAAATCCATAGCGATTGCAGCAAAATTCCTATTGCTTTGGGCTCTTTTTTTGCTTTCCCTCTTGTTATCGTAAAAGACTTGGTCTTTTCTTTTGTGAAGTTCGTTTTCCACACGTAGTTTATTTCACTATCAGAGTTGGGTGTCTGTTGTAAACGAGAAAGGTTTGCCTGAAACTCGTCACAGGCGCTGCAAGAATCCGTGCGTGGGTAACCGAAACTTATATTAAATTTTGTGTTAAAAATATTCCTATAGAATTCGTAGGATACCTTAACATTGGGGAATTTAACTTTGAACATGTTAAACATTTTTTTAATATTCAACTCTTCTGGCAAGTACTTCTTAGTTGAATCTTTCAAGCTGTAGTGCGAGCCCCTGCCTTTGAAGGATTTGATGTGGTCGTGTACCTGCTGATATACCTCATCTGAAAGTTTCTTGGACGTTGCACTATGTTTACCTCGTAAATCTTTTGGGGCCATTCCGCTATGCTTTAAAGATTTTTGAATATATTCGATTTTTCCTCGAGTCGTGCCATGAATTGCAATGAACGCTTTAAAACACACTGGAATTTCGACCGCAAGTCCATCTCGCATAACTCTTACTCTATAACTAAATGATGCAGTGTGATATTCACTCTCCTCTTCAGGTTTTCTGCTTCGTCTTCTATAGACGGGAAGCACTGCTATTAACCCACATAGGTAACTATTTTGCTCAGAATGTGATTCCAGCTTATTAAATTTTGTCAAAATATGACTTCTTTCATCACTTGTCACAACTTCAAAACATCTTAACCTTTTACAGTTACATGCTGCTCCTTGCTCATGAGTGGCTAATCTTAATTTCTTTGTAACGTCCTGCATCCTGCCCGTTCTTTTTCTCTTCTTTGTAGTTCCAGAAATACCGACACAGGTATTATTTTCATCCATGTTTATCTAAAAATGGCACTAAATATCACCTAAACGACAGCAGATATCCACGTTCACGTTTACAACAAAATCTCTGTACTGTTAAAAATACCATTGCACTGAAACCACTGATGATGACGTAGTAATTATTCTGGACAATCCTTGTTTTAAACCGGTTTCGCGTGGACATTCCATGTTTTATTCCTGTATGGGTAAACCAAAAACCTTGAATAACTTGTGACAGTTCATGTTTTCTTCTATTACGACCTAAGCACCTAATCTACATACAAACTTGCAACAGATGGCGCAAAAATCTCAAATACGAAAAAAATGGACATTCTTTGTTTTATTCCTGTACCTTTCATATATATATATATATATATATATATATATATATATATATATATATATATATATATATATATATATATATATATGGGTGTTTAGTACATCGATGCAAATATTTAAAGGGGTGATAGAATACGTGATTTTGAGTCGATTTAAGCAAACATACCTATATACCAAGTGTTACCGTTTTTGAGATAATGCCACTTTTAATATTTCTTGATTTTACCGTGCTTTTCTGCAAATATCGAAGTGTACAAGAGTAATAAGCAAACTTATACTAAGTTTTTTTATTCCTTATTAAGTGATTGTTCATATTATTTTATCAGAAAAGCCTAAAATGTCTTTGGTTCTTGCCTAGAACTTCTTAAACATGAAAGTTTTAATTTGTAAAAAAGCAATCACTAAAATTCAAACGTGGATTTAGTCCAAAATCTTTCGTTATTTTTTTTTCCAATTTCAGCAAAACTTCCTTGGGCAATGGTATTTAAGATAGCATGAATAGGTCTACAAAAAATGTTTACAAATTGGAAAAATGGAATTTAATTACCAAAGTACCCCCAAGGCGCATTCGCCAAGACGTAAAATAGTCCTTCATTATTTAGTTTAGATAGTTTAAAAAAAGCAGATTTTTAGAAAATGTCCGATTTATTAAAACATTAATAGTATTATTATTGGTGTTCAAAATGAGATCCACCGTTTCGAATACAATTTCGAGCCCGTTTTCTTATTTCCCTCGTTGTAATACTTAAATTAATCTTTCTCTTCATTTGAATGAAAGCGTCGTTTATTCTTTCGATTAAGTGTTCCCGATTAAGAATTTCGATTTTGTAAACTAATTGTTTTGCTTTTCCCCAAACATAATAATCAACGGGGGTTTTTCAAATGGAACACCCTATATTGCTCATCGGCTAGTCTATCAATTTTATTAAGCATTCCCTATACACAAACCCACTCGTTTTATAGTTAATTATTCGAAACTACCCGTCATCCTAGTCTTATATCAGTCGACCGCTGATGATGATAGTGTAGCTATCGAAACGCGTTCCGTGTTTTTTTAATTTTGTGTGGTACGTGGGTATATTTTGTTTGTTACCCGTTATTAATCAAAACTAGGCGTAACAGTTGTATATTTTAAAGAGAACACCTGCATATTTTATTCCTACTGGGTGCGGAATACAGTACGCAAATCTTTTATATTTGTAATTATACTGATATGTTTCAAAGTTTCAGAGGTATTGATCACAAGATGTTATTAGACATAGCTTTCTAATAATAATACCATTTACAACAAATTTTAATATTTAAATGATATTTTTACCTCACAATATGAAAGTATTGGGAGGTATAGTAGTCGGTCGGCGAAATTTCGAGTGCACTTTAGTTTTTGTGAATTACCGCAAAATAGAAAATAGATAGAAAGTAGATCCCGGCGTATTATTAAAGAGGATTCAATTTCCTTTAAAATGAGCTACCATACATGTGTGTCTGTCTATATGCGTTCCAGCGCGATAATCCGATCGTCACGAAATTTGGTACCCAGGTTCGGATCCATGAGTAGACGGAATGAAGAACTTTTCAGCGAAATCTGTCCAGTCAAAATGGAATTCTAAATTGTATAAATACGAACGGTTATAGATTAAAAATTTTCGAAATTTTTTTTGCATTTTGACCCATTTCTAGCCATTTGAGATAATTTTTGGTGGAAAAAAATTATTTGGCCCTTTGGTCAAGATTTTTTGATTTGTTTTTTTGCATTTTTAATCGTTTTGAGCTATTTCTCACCATTTCAGATGATTTTTTTGAAACAAAAATTTTTGACCCTTTGGTAAAAAATTTTCGCAATTTTTTTTTGTATTTTTACACGTAATGATAGATTTTAAAATGTCAGAATTCTAATTATTTTTTGTTATTACTAAGTAAAATTTATGTCACTTAGGAATTAAATAAACAACTTTTGTTTTCGCAACAACGAAAGTTAACTATGGAATAAATGTAAAAATGATAACCGCACCAATAGAAACATATGGATAACAAGTGGATTTATATATTTCTAAAAATTGTACTTTTATGCACATTTTCACGTTTTCAATTTAAGAACTAAATAAATGTATTGCTGGGTGATTATGATTATTTACTTTCTCTGATCAACTTTTTCGATCGTGATCATTTTTGTTTAGTACGTTAAACATTATAAGTATTATTTAAATAATAACTTAAATTTAAGATAATGTGGCTTGGTCGTCATATTTAATTGTTTCTGTAGAAGTATTACGATTTTATTAATAAAACAATTTAACAATTTAATGATATGAAAAAACTACAAAATTTTTAGTAGCGAAAAAAAAACACAGTACACACTACTTATAAAACATCAAATTATTTCAATTTTACTTGTTCTTGTTTAAATTATCAATTAAATTGTATTGTGAGGTCATGTGTTGCACACATCAGATTTTTGTAATCGGACTAGTATCTTATTTTTTTAATACGCTCTTCTACTGCTCTAAAATACGTTAGACATGAAGCGTAAACTAAAGTGAGTAAAAAAACTACAGTTATCATACTTTCTTGGGAAAAATAAGATAAGGTATCTAACAGCTGGCCATGGAAAAATAAACAACGTTTCAATTTACGTATCAAGTATAAATTTTGTACAATGTTATTATTTATTTGCATTACAATTATTTTTTAAGCGGTAATTATTCATTTGAGAGGCGTTTATTGATAAAAGTGCTTCTTGTGATGGAGTACCAGAAAGATGAGCTCGTATATACGATTTTTATATTAGGGGAATGCCAGAGGCAATCTTTTCTGGCAAGTAGAGTTTACGCAGAGCGTTATCACGAACGAAGACATCCAGACAAGCGAAGCCTGAAAAATGTATTACAAAGATTTATACATACGGGACATGTAGACTATACAAAACCAGTTAAGAGTAGACCCGTTCGAAGTGAAGAAAATGAATTGTCTGTTATGTTATCTGTTACCGAAAATCCTTCAGTTAGTCAAAAAGCAATTAGTTCTGCTGTAGGTGTTAGCGAACGAAGTGTTCAAAGTATTTTCAAGGATTTTTCATGCGTATTATATCCAGTTTCATCAACAACTATTTGGTATGGATTTGGAGCAACGTGTCGTATTTGCAATTGGGCTCAACATAAAATGGATATTACAACTTTTTGATAAGGTTTTGTTCTCGAATGAAGCCCCATTCCACAAAATGGATTTGTGAATCGCCATAACTTCCAATGCTATTCAGATCAGAATCAGAGGATTTTCAGGCAGGTCGACTATCAACACAAATGGTCAATAAATGTTTGGGGCGGAATTATTGGTGAACATTTAATCTGGAACAAAAGTGTTTGCATAAAGCAACAGCTATAAATTTTATTTTTTATTTCTTTGAAGATCCGAAATTCTAAATGGAAGCATACGACCTTAATGAGCCACTTTGGAAGTGTATTAAATAAGGAACGTGATATTGAAAACTAGAGGTCTCTAGCACTTTTCATTCTGAAGTTATAGCAAAATCAGACATTCCGTTAGAATACCCTTTAAAATGAAGGATGATTATATCCTCCCGGATAGTCGTCGGTGTCTGCTTTATGATATTTCTCATCTACTTGCTGCTGCTTTGATCTTGTGCTTTAATTATATAAAATGTCATACTCAAATGCAGAAGCATTCGATATGTTGCGTGTGTACTTTTAATGTTTCCAAAACCAAGGTCGGTGGAGTGTTCATGTTTGGTGCGATATTGTTGATGGAGAAATGTTAGGCCCTCACAATTTCGAAGGAAATCTCATTGGAGAAAGGTACTTACAGTTTTTGCAGTGCGGTTTACAGACATTATTGGAAAATGTTTCCCTTGAAATGAGGACCCGAATGTGGTTCCAGTACGACGGTTGCCCGTCTCATTATTCTCAAAAAGTTAGGACAGTTTGGATGCAAGTTATAGAGATTGGAAGAGAAAGTTTATTCCCATAACCACCGATCCCCTGACTTGACCGTCCTCGCCTTTTACTTCTGCGGCAGCATAAAAGATATTGTATTCAAAACACGAACAACCTCTCGAGAAAATATGATAAACAAGATTCAGAATGCAATTGATAGCATTCCGGTTACAGAAATTGAGGCTGCAGTAATGTCTACTAGGCAGGATACGATGGCAAATTTTTTGAACTGTATAGTAAAGCTTATGATGAGTTCTGTCAAGAAACTTATTATTTAGTGCTTAGTCTTTTACAAATTTTGTTGTATTATTTCATCGGTCATTTTTAAATTCACTTTACGTTCACTTATTTAGTCGTTTAGCTTATTGTGTTAAAATAAACAAAATTCTGATTTGCTCGCACTTTTTGCTATAACTTCACAATGAAAAAAGCGTTATATGTTTTACTCACATTATGATATTAAGGTCTTTAATACATTTTTACGTGGTATTATGACGGGATGTCTGATTTTTTGTGTTTATTGCAATAACTTCATAATGAAGTTACGTTCCTTAATGAATACACTTCCAAAGTGACTCACTAAGCTCTTACTCTTCCGTTTAAAATATCGGAGAAAAATTGAAAAGTTTGTGTTGTCGTAATATAACACCACCTATCTTCAAAGGAATGAAACTAAAATAAAATTTGTAGCCGTCACTTTATAGAGGCACACAAACAGGTCAAATTCGTCGAAAACGATTCAGCCAAATGAAAGTTGTTTTCAGTTTTCTCTGACATTCTTCAATGTTGTCTCACTCTGTTGTTAAAAGTTCTAAACAAAAGTAGTTCTAATTTATGCAAGGATCATGTTGGCGATATTTTAAACCTATATCATTGTGGCCATTTCAGCTCAAAATCCCTTTTCTTAATTGGTTACCTGATTGCCACGAACCATACATCCGGTACAGGTGTACAGGGCGTTTCACTTAAAAATTAGAATTCAATGCCAATTTGGGCGAAACCGAAAGTCGCCCATCTTGATCTTATCATATAAAAAGGAAGGTACAGAAATAGGCCCATCGGTTGGGTATATGTGTAAAAATAGTACAACTTTGACAAAAGTGTGGGCTAGTAAAGAACAAAAAAAAATATACTATTTGGGCCTTGTTATCAATTCATCACATATCAACTTTTTTTCTCACGCCGAACAAGGTTAAGTGCAAGAATATCCTAGTAAAGCTCGGAATGTATTTTTACTAATATCTTGACCCTTATCATTTCGTTATTTTTTTCATTAACAAGTGATAAAATATTGCATAAATAAATGTGGATCTTGACCGATATAAATAAAATTATATTTGAACCTTCCAAGGAAGTGTGTGAAATCGAGTCCTTCTTACGTGAAACCAAAACCAACATTAAAACTGAGAAGGGAGTTAAGTATCCATGTTTTGTGATAAGAGTAAATTAAAGTTTCAAACCGCATCCTGTTATTTCACATTATTTTTAATTTGTCCAAAATTAGATATTAAAAAACAATTTTTAAATGTTCATCTCATAATGTTTCCCATTTGACTCACCAGTTCAATAGCTATCCTCATCTTTAAATTTTAACAACCCCCACACACGGTGTCTATTTAATGAGGTCTTAATCAATTAAGATTTTTTATTAACAGTAAAAAAAGTGTTTCAGACAAAGTTTTAGACAATAGAAGCGCGCATATCTTAAATTGACAATATGTATACAAAGTGAGTGAAATGTAATTCCAGGAGACACTAAACGTGTATTTTTTTAATATAAACCCTGTATATCTATTATTCGAATTCCGCCTAGAATTTTTATTCGGCCACAATATAGTACATGGTAGGTTATACAAGATATTTTAGAAACTATAACTTGTATTTCTTGATGACCTTCAACCCTGCTTGTGTTTACGGCTGGTCTATTGAGACCTGCACACCAAAAATAATATTGTTGAATAATACAGTAAAGAAAATGTCTTAAATAATAATTGTGTAAAAAAAAGTATTAAATGTGCCCTCAATTATAAAACAAATTGCATAAGCAAATGGTTACATTTTAATTACAATCGACACTCTAGTTAAAAATTAAGAAGACAAAGTGTCTATCAAAAACGTTTACCCAATTAACACAGAAACGACAGAAAATACATATAAATTTCATATTTTGGAAAAATATCACATATTACAAAAGAACAAGATATACAAAACAGCTTTCAAATCTAATACCAATGTTCATTGTTTATTTAATGCCAAAGCATCAACTAACGAGATTTTGAAGTCGGTTATTTTATAAATTGAATTATACATTCTCTTATTCTGTGTATATCGAACAAACGCTTACGAACTGTAAAATTAGATACAAAGAATACAGATATTACAAATATAAACCAGACAAAACTATGCCAAACATCTAATAATAAATAATTACTTTATAACTTCACAAAACAATATTAAATTTTTACATTTTTGTAATAAAAAAGATAAATTAGATGTTTTTAAAACATTCGAAATTTTTGAGAACATAAACAGAAAGTACATTTAATGAACGAACAGGGTGATCTGATAGACTGACCTTTAACATATATTTTAAATAAAGAATTATAATTTACATCAAGTTTGATCTTTTGTCTTAATGAATTGTTACCATACCTAATTGTTTGTGATTTTACTTATACAGGGTGTCCCAGGCTAATTCACACAGGCTATATCTCATAAACGAATAGATATTCGAATGGGAAAACTAATCCATACCATTCCTAAGACACTTCAATATGACGTAGAAAAATCATCCCCTAAATACTTACCCCTAACTTTCAAATTTTGCATAGCACCCTGTATATATTTTCATAATTTGGGATTCAGTTCTCCATAATCTATCCAACATGTTTTTCAAAATCAAAATCGGTTCATAAATAAGCACGAAAAAGGCTTAATTGCTTTTTATTGTTAATACAGGTTGCTATGATTTGATTATGTTGTCAGATGAATAAAGTCGGTTCATAAATAATCACGAAGTTCTGTGTATTTATTTTTGTTTATTTAATCAAGATAGCCTTAAATTAACAATAAAAATAAATGTGAAAAAAAATAACAATTACCAAATTAACAATATTTACATACAATGTTGGAATTATAATCCACCTGCTGCAACACACATTTCGAATTGTTAAGTAGATTTCTGGTATAGGTTGCATGAATCATTGCAGAAGTAATTTGGTCTCATGCCTGTATTATGTTGTCTTTTAATTCATCTACATCATTAGGTTTTGACTGGTAAACAATGTCTTTAAGAACCCCCCGAAGAAAGAAAGAGAGATGGTATTCAAAATCAAAATCGGTTCATAAATCAGCAAGAAAAAGGTTTAATGGCTGTTTATTATTAATCAAGGTTGTCATGATTTGATTATGTTGTCAGATGAATATTATTCTACGACCAACAATTATTATTTTCCGTTTGCAATAAAAATATTGGACCAATATTATTTGCACTTGTAATTGTGTATAACATTTTAATATGCCTTACTTATTTACTCCAGAAGAGTACGTTGATATCATACTTATTTATGCAGAATGCCCAACAACTAAATCATGAAATGATACCAAATCGAAACATTCCCAGTGAAAACACGTTTGAGAATTTGGAGAGCTCTCTTACGCCGGGTCATTTCCCAAATAATAAACGTAGTACAATTGAAGGAACAGTTAGATGTGAACAAAATACTATAAACGTATTAGCGTATGTAAATTTTAATCCAAAAGTGTCTGTAAGAATCCTGTCCAATGAAGTTGGTATATCAAGAAGTTCATTTCACAGGATTTTAAAAGACTTTAATTACCATTCTTTTTAAATTCACTTGGTTCAACGATTATGACCTGGTGATGGCCAAAGACGTCTTGATTTCATTACAAAAATGATGTTAAAAATTAATGATGATCCATATATTTGGCAACAATACTATGGAGCGATGAGGCTAGATTTCACAATAATGGTGTAGTCAACCGTCACAATGCGAATTACTGGTCTCCCATTAACCCACATAGGATAATGGAAACATGTTAGGGGTGTAAATGTGTGGTGCAATATATTTAATGGCCGTGTTATAGAACCCTACTTTTTTGACGACACTATAACAGGTTTTCAATATTTAGATTTTTTAGAAAACTCACTACCGGTTTTGCTAGAAGATATTCTTCTTAATCAACGCCCCTCCACATAATGCTAGAATCGTTAGCAACCATCTACAAAACCGTTTTGGTAACCGCTGGATAGCAAACGCATCTCCAGAAAGTGTGTGGCCTGCACGTATGTGATTTGTCACCTCTCGACTTATGGGGGTTATTAAAAACATTGTTTACCAATCAAAACCTATGATGTAGATGAATTAAAATACAACATAAGACAGGCATGTGGTCCAATTACTTATAATGTTAATTTGTTCATTGTGATGTTTTTTCTCATTTATTTTTATTATTACTTCAAGGCTATCTTAACTAAATAAACAACACAGGACTTTGTTGATTATCTATGAACCGACTTTATTCATCTGACAACATAATCAAATCATAGTATTAACAATAAAAAGCAATTAAGCCTTTTTTTTGCTTATTTATGAACCGATTTTGACTTTGAAAAACTTGTTGAATAGATTATGGAGAACTGAATCCAAAATTATGAAAATATATACAGGGTGCTATTAAAAATTTGAAAGTTGGGATGCCACTAAATATTATGGGATGATTTTTCTACGTCATATTAAAGTGTTTTCGGAATGGTATTGATTAGTTTTTGTCCCATTCGAATATCTCTATTCGTTTATGAGAAATAGCCTGGGTGCATTAGTCTGGGCCACCCTGTATAATTTTTCTCGATAATGATACATGTTGTATTGAAATTCGTTGAGAAATAAATAATTATGTAAGATAAATTGTGGAATTATATTGTATTTAAAACATTAGTGCTATTAAATATGGAACTCCACAAAGTAGGTTAAAGAATTAAAATTTAAAATATTAACAAATAAATATAGCTTTATTATATATTATATTTTATATAAATTTATAAGTGTTAATTTAACACTTTGTATGTAGATTCATACAATTAACAAAATTACGTAAACAATTAAACTTATCCGCTCTTTAAGTGAAACTGATTGAAACTGATGATGAAGATTTAGAAGTATCTTTTTTCACGTTTAATACTCCCAAAATAAGCCAAAAGGGATGCGACTGAAATAATGGCCTGTGTAGTCGGACAAATTCAGAAATGCAGCAATAAACTGTTTGCGACAACTTCCCCAATGTTTTTTTACAATATGTTGAGTTGTGTATTTACCACCTTTAGACTGAACAAATAAAATGGTTATGTGTCCAATTTTTTCTGATTAACATACATTTTAAATAACCCGATTTGATTAGTTTTTACGTTTTTTACAACAAATGTCCGAGTAGGTTTGAGTATTTTCCACGTTGACTAAAAAAAAGGAACCTAAGGTTTGAACATTATTAATTGTTACTACATGCACCAGCTACTCCCAATATTAATGTAACCTGGAATACATACTACTTTAAAAACCACTTTTATCGTTAAGAAGTAATTATAAGATTTGATGGATTTATTCAAAGGAACGTATGGTTATTGTATCGTTACATTATGATTATCAATAATATCGCCTTCAACATTAAATCCTGAGCCCAAAGCACAGAAAAACGAATATTCTTATACGTTTTGTAAAAGTATGCTACTATGGAAGTAGTATTTATTATTTAACTAACCATATTAACGTGGTACGGTATCCTGCTCTCTGAATTTTATTTTTAAAAGTACTACACTTTTACAAAGAATTTTACATGTTAAGTGACCAAATAATTGCAATAAATAGCGTATTACTACGTTAACCCATCGTGTGATTAAATAAGTTTTTTTTTTTGTAAAAGTTAACCAAATTTTACACGAAACACGACTAATATCCTTTTTCATTCTTAAATCTGACCATAAGTGATTTCCAAACTACGCAAATGAATCGCTTCAGCGCATATCCAATAAAATAAAAAAATTCCGGAAAAATATGTTACCAACCGGAAAATGCTTTAATTATTTGAATGTGCATTTTAACATACAGAGCACCGATTTCTATACGAAGCGTTTTACTCTGCGCTGCGTTAGTTATCTGAAAGTAAAACCCGGAGAAGGAACTAATTCTCAGGAAAACTACACTAATATTAAGGTGCAGTAATAAAAGTTCAAGTGTTAATTTTCAATGCATGCAAGTAGTGTTGAAACTATAAAGACTTCTAATATTTAATATTTGTCTTGTTAACCTGTATAATACAGAACATTTACGAAACGCTAAAACTGAAAAAGAATCCAGCACATTTTAGAAACAAAGCATTATTAATTTTTATGTTCATATTTACGTGAATTTGGCCATAAAAAGATAAAATGTTCCTCGCTTCGGTATATCAAGAGATGTAGTAAATTACAAAATAAAAAAAGCTAGTTGAAGTCATAATATTTTATTTATATTTATTTGCACCAAAATGTATCTTGTGATTTAGTTGAGAAAAAATCTGAACTAAAAACAAAAAAACTTTTAATATATTGCTGCAAATTAGTACCGAGATCGTATTTCATAAAAGCGGCCGAGTCACTATTTTCTGATCTCGCTAATATATCATCCGACACAATTAAAGTTGAACAAAGAAAGATTCTCAACTTCATAAAGTATATCTAGAACAGTCAGCTATTATTTTCAAATCACATCGATCCCCATCGTAACAGCGTTAAGTATTAAAACCGGAAACTAATTATCCATCATATTTCTAAAGTAATGATAATTTCCAAAACCTAATTTTAACAAAACGCGAAATATTTTGATTTACACTTTGTACTAATTAAGATCGGCACAAAATGCTACGATAAATTTGTATAAAATGTAGGCATTTGAATAGACTTTGATTGGTTCAAATGTTGATAGAATTGTAATTTAATCTTTAAGCAACTTTGTAAGAACCTTTACCTAGAAAATAACATATAACTATCAAACCTAGTATAATTTAGCGCGAAATTTTGAACTTTTCTAAGGCACCTGTTACAATTGACCTATAAAAATGGAGCGAGAGAGATGTTGAAACCTGTCTCAAAAAGTCAAATTTTGCCAAAAGAACCGTACTTCAAGATATTGAAACAGCTTCAAGATGTACACTGTGTCCCATTTTGGTAGAAATTGTAGGATATCTCGTTTGCGAGCAAAGATAGAAAGATGCGGTTTCGCGACCCAGTTCTACTTTTTCGTGAAACGAAAGATGCCACAAACTGAATTGTCATAGTCCTATTAGTATTTGAGATACAGAGCGAAATTCAAAATTTTCACATTTTAAGCACCACCAGTAACTGCTTTGCCTTGTAATTTATCGAAATGGTGAAACGTGGGTTTGATACAGAATTTTCCGTAGAATTAAGTGGCGTGCATAGTTTTCCCAACAAAAAGTCAGTTTCTTCGCAATAAACCAAAGTTTGTTTTTTAATTGAACACCCTGTATATTTTTTTATTATGTAATAGAGTTTACTCTCAGTTTTCAACTGCATTATTAACCTCAAAAATTAATGTTACGTTAATTTAACATTTTGATATAGTTGGCCATGAAACCTATAAACTCAGTATAAACGCGTATTTTCTTGAACGTCCATGATATGTTTGAGTATTAAAAAAGAGCTATTAGATTCTTACTGCTTTATTATAATTATAAATATGTAAATACGCGATTATAATAGTATTCAAAAAGGGCTGCTAGATTCTTACTGCTTTATTATAATTATAAACATGTAAATACGCGATTATAATAAATCCAAGATATATTTGAGAGTATTCAAAAAAGTACTAGATTCTTACTACTTTATTATAATTATAAATATGTAAATACGCCATTATAATGCATTATAATAAATCTAAGGTATATTTAAGTGTTCAAAAAGGGCTACTAGATTCTTGCTGCTTTATTATGATTATAAATATGTAAATACGCGATTATAATACATTATAATAAATCTAAGGTATATTTGAGTATTCAAAAAGGGCTACTAGATTCTTGCTGCTTTATTATAATTATAAATATGTAAATACGCGATTATAATAAATCCAAGATATATTTGAGTATTATCCGCTCCTAGATATTTGGACATTTTAGAAATGGTTGTGCCTGAATTATTAGATGACGTTACTTTATCTCGCTTGAACCAAATTAATTTCCAACAGGATGGAGCCCCATCTCACAATGCGCAAATTATACGCCCGTTTTTGGAAAACAATTTTGGTAATAGATGAATTAGCACTAATGGGCCGATAAGATGGCTTCCTAGGTCTCCGGACTTTTAGACATTACAATACATTTACAAGATCACCCTGTTATTGTGCTTAATGCTGTAGAATGAATTGGAATAGTGTGTGAAGCATGTATAAGACAGAATGGTTATCAGTTCGAACATCTCTTTTAGTAATTTATATTAGGCTTGTAAAGTTGCAGGTATTATGTTTAGCTTTTAATTTTGTGTTTTTGCATAAAACTTTCTAACCCTTAACCTTGTTTTTTCATGGCCAACTATATCATCAAAATGTTAAATTAACGTAACATTCATTTTTGAGGTTAATAATCCAAAAGAAATGCCACACAATATATATTTTTTGAAAGCTGAGAGTAAGCTCTATTTATAATAAAAAACATACAGGGTGTTCCGGTTAAAAAAACAAAACTTTATTTATTTATTGCTAAGAAACTGACTTTTTGCGGGGAAAACTATGCACGCCACTAAATTCTACGGAAAATGTTGTATAAAACCCACTTTTCACCATTTCGATAAATTACAACGCAACAAGGTCGTATCTTTCTATCTTCGCTCGCAAACGAGATACCCTACAATTTCAACTAAAATGGGACACAGTGTACAAACCGACCTTAAATACGGAAACAAGATTTTCAAGATGCAGGTCCAAGATGGAGGAAAATCAAAAACGGAAAACACAGAAACAAAATAGCGGAAGACGAAAACAAGGTGACGTAAACAATATTCCTTTGCTTTGAAATAACGTATCCATGGTAAGTTACGCATGTAAAAATAGCAAATGCGTAATTTTACTAAAGCACCATGCACCACGATGCATCTATCAACGTTGACGCTCAAAGGAAGCCTGAAATCATCACTCATTATAATAAAACAAGGGGCGGTATGACGTCATGGATCAAATGGTGACGACATACACGTGGATGAAACAAATATGCCTATGACATTTTTCTTCTACATCATTGATGTTGCAGCACTCAACGCATATATAGCCTTTACGAAGGAACATCCAAACTACAACATAGGAGTGACACAAACGCAGATTGTTTTTGAAAAATTTAGTGAAGGAACTAGTGATACCACATATGCAGAGACGATCTACAAACGCTAACCTACGGCGTACCGTCCGGTCGTGTCTAAGCAGATTTATTGATATCTCTGATTCGCCAGTCGCTCAAACATATCTGTAATGAGCATAGCATTAGAATGTGCACTAAATGCTTTTCTAATCCCTAAAAAAATTCTAACAATAATGTTCACTTTCATATTTAATCTCACGTATGTAATGCGTGTAAATAAAGTTTTACTTCAATACACGGGTCTCAGAAGCCCTGATTATGTAAATGCCGATATTTTATTGGTTAAGTACCCTCGGGTTAAACAAAAGCTGAATTCTTAACAAAATAATTTGTTTACAGAAAAATCTTGGTGGGTACAAATTAGTCCTAACTTTATAAGGTATGTTTTTTTAATTAATTCTAAAAATCGCCATGACAAACTAACTTGATTACAAATTAGTCTTGAATGCAACTGTTGATAGTTCAATCGGAAATGGTGGGGTGCTAGCTTGAAAATCGGTTTTCCGGCGAATTTAAACGGGTGCAAATCAGTCCAAACATTATAGGCACATTTTACTTAATTTGAGCCAAATGGAGGTGTCAACTTTAATGACCTCTTAATTATCATATTTTTAAAATTTTTTTTCTAGAATTGCTACATCCAACTACACCTTATATACGAGTATTTAATTTGTTAGAACTGATAGTTTATTAGGATTTTTTTATTCCAATTCTAGACCTTACTTACTTTGCGTTTTCGTTGATTATAGTTCACCGTTCTTAAAAAACGCTAATAATAGCAATGCGGGCAACACAAAAAAGTAATTTACATTTACTTTTTTGAACAATTTCTAACATCGCAATAAACTAATTCGATTTGGTTATATTCCTTGCTTTGTGTGGTACAAAAAAATATCTACACGAAAATACGGTATTATATTTAATTTACTACAATTTCAACCAATCTATGTTTTTAATCATGAAAACTTTACCATAATATATAATCAAAGCTAGGAACGTGATTTTTTACTGACAGCAATTCCTCACAAAAAGTAACATGTCGCTTATTTTTTATAACCTTTTGTTGGCATTTCGAATAAATTAAAATAATCAAGCGGCCATAACGGATTTAAACCTAATTAGAATGGCAAGTTTTCCATAATTAGATTGTTACATTCCGTTACTAAATAAGTGCCAAAACGTAATTTTTTTTCAACAATATTCTGCCGACGGAAGATAGTTTACCTGTTCGATGGAATGTGGCTCTGTCTTTATGTTTTAAAAGCAGACTTCCTTGACGTAGGCACACACTCATGGGAACCATAAGTGCATTGCGTTAAATACAGTTAAGATTCAAAAGGATGTCGTAATACGCAAGATTCATGAATACAGGTAGTATTTCGCGGAACTTAATTCATTTCTTTTTTGCAATCATTAATGCTTGTATAATAAAATGTAAATAACATTTTAATTGCTAATTTAGAAGTTTTAGTATTAATTCCAACATTTTACAGTTACACAAATTTAAATTCGGTTGCATTGTCATAATAGATGGAAGAAGTACACTTATTAGGATATACTTATTAAGACAAAAAGATATTTATTTAGCATCTGAAATTCATTAATTCAAGTCAAAAGCAGCGCTTTCTACGAAACTTCAACATCCCTTAAAAGATTTATGGGGGTTTCATATAAAACAAAAATTAGGGAAAAAAATGTATCTACATTTTTAAACGAATTTAAAGGGTATAAAAAATTTAATTTCAAAGCAGCAGAAGAAGTGCGGAAAGCAGTCCATTTCTCTGAAACATAATTAAATTCTCCAGCTTAAATGATCTGGAATAAAAGAGAGCTACAACAAAACCAAATAGGTACCTAAAAAAATATTTTATTAGCATTTCTTAATTACAACAAAACATCCATTTCCTTATTTTATTTAGAAAAGCACGTTACTTTTCCAGTTTCTGTTAGAAATTAAAACTAAAACAATTCTACGTTACTACGTCGGACTCTGTTAAATCAGCCGTTGTTGATTAACAATGATTTATTAAAAGTATTTTTTAATTACCGATAACTAGATCGGTAATATAAAAATGTAAACTTTCACATTTAAACTCATAATAACAAATACTTATCTATTTGGGGTTTTTAAAACAGTGTTTTTGAAGCTATTTATTATACGTTTGGATAATTACAATTATCGTCGCCGGTGGTAGTAACAAATTTAAAAATTTTAATTGAAGTGTGTAACACATTTATAGTATTTAAAAACGCTATGAATAAGCTAGTATACGAGGGGTCGTTTTTATATTCTCGGACTAGGCATGATAAGAATAGATTCTTTTGGTTTGCTCGCAAAATGGCTTTCAACAGCCGCTATAAGTTCATCATCGTCCCTAAATTTTCTTCCCCTTAGTGTTCTTTTGAGATCTGGAAACAAAAAATAGTCACTGGGGGTTAAATCTGGACTATAAGGTGGATGATCAATTTCTACAAAGCCATATTTAGCAACGACAGCTTTTGAAAGTCTTGACTTATGGGCTGGTGCATTATCATGAAGCAGCAGGACACTTCGCGTTAGTTTTCGGCGTCTTTTCACTTTAATAACATATCTGAGGCGATGCATTAAGCTTGCATATAATACTCTCCTGTGATTGTAAATTAAAATTCCTTGGCAATCCCAAAAAACAGTTGCCATTATTTTTCCTGCAGAAGGGGTGACTAGAAACTTTTTGGAAGGACTGGAACCCCTAATATGCCGCTGCATCGACTCTTGTTTCGACTCAGGATCAAAATGATGGACCCAAGTTTGATCTCCGGTGATAAGTCGATTGATAATTAAATCTGGTTCGTCCCCACAAAGCGCCAAAAATTCTTCACACTTTTCCATTCGAGTACGCATTTGAAAAGGCGTAAGCACTCGTGGAACCCACCTCGCACGGACCTTTGTCATGCCAAGGTAATAGTGTAAAATTCTGAAAACTGTGGTTTCTGAAACTCCTAATAAAGACGCTAATTGTCGCTTCTTTAATATTGCATCTTCCAATACCAAATACTTGGTTTTTTCAATAACATCCGAAGTGATCATGTCAACAGGACGACCTGGACGGGGATCATCGTCTAGTGATTCTCGGCAATGTTTAAACAATTTTGACCATTCACAAATAGTCGACTTGGAAGGACAATTATCCCCGTATACAATCAACATTTCTTTACGAATAACTTTTGGAGATTTTTAAAACTTTATAACAGCTCGATATTCAAGTTTGTTCATTTTGAGACGTTACAACACAAACTGACAGATATTAGAACTAATAATGCTGCAATTGTTTTGTAAATTGTCAAACACATTACCATGGCATATGTGATTTAAAATCAATAAAATGAAAAATCACATTAATATTGTTAATTGCCTAGTCCGGGAATATAAAAACGACCCCTCGTAAGTACGTGTATTGAACCCTACTATTGAATATTATTTTATTGTAGTAAAGGTAAATAGTTAAGATCTTTAATAGGTTAATGGTCGGTATTTTGATCCTAGGATAAATCTGATCGATGATTAAGAATCTAGTCACATTGCCGTAACTACACCGGGGAGCTTTTATTATTATTATATTTAATCGTTTGCTTTTATTTGGGGAATCTTCTTTCTTCTTGGTTTCCTTCCATATTTGATCTTCGGGCAGTTTAGGGATCTTCGCCCTCTTCAGCCCTGGGCTTTATGTGTTCGTGTTGTGTTTTATTTATGTATTGTAATTGGTAACAATTTTAATATTTTTGTTTTGTGGGGAAAAAATGTATATTTTACATGGTTAAGGTTAGTGTGTAATGGGTTATACCATAGTATGGGTAGAGTTGCCCGTTATCGTTGCGGCGGTCAACATCGTTCACTCTTGAGGATTGGTATTATCTTAGGATGTAATGAGTGTTGTCGAGGAGTTTGGTAGGTTGTCTACTCGTTGTAGTAGGAGTGCTGGGATATGTTTAAATTTGGTTTTGGGTTTTCGTGGTAGTCGGGGTTTGTCGGAGAATGGGATTTGTAATATTTGTTTAGTAAGGATCGTGTCACCGTTTACCCTGCGATCTGTGTATTTGATCTGTAGTGTTATTAGTCTGCCGGTTACAGGTTGAATGTTGACGTGTTGTGTGGTTAATTGGTTAGGGTGTCTGTGGTGTAGTTTGTGTATAATGCGTAGTATTGTCCTTTAGCAGAAGGCGAGGAATTGGAGTGGGTTGGTTTTAAGGGTTGCGTACAATGGAGCGCGGTAGTCGAGTAATGGTCTAATGTAATTTTTGTAAGTGCATTGTAGGGTTCTGGGGTGACAACCTCTGACGTTTCCTCTCAGCATATTCAATGGTGATGTGCATTTGTGTATCTTAATGAGAGCGCTGCTATCATCGGGTTGACATTGTAGGGTTCGGGAGAACGTGATACCTAGGTATATGATTGTGTCTTGTAATTGTAGTCTTTGTCCGCGTAGGGTCAAGTTGGTGTTGTCGGAGGTTTGTCTAGAGAAGTTGGGTAATTTAGGATGGCTATAGTTATGTTAGTGTATAAAATAGGTGCCAGTGACGATCCTTACGGAACGCCGGAGGTCGGATGAAATGTCGTTGGCTTCGAGATGATCTCTTACACTTTGGGACACGATAGCCTCTAGACATTTTCCCAGACAACTTGGATGAAGGTTGGGAAGGATCAGATTTAGGTATGGCTAACATGACGGTTGAAGCGGACTTCCATTCCGTCGGGAAATAGGATCTATCTTGTCCTGGAGCGGAATTTCCTCCCTTGTATAAATGTTTGTAATATTTGATTGGGTGAAATTGGACTAAGGAAGGGGTCGTTGTCGCATACTTCTGCGGTGTAGGTACCATTATATAGTCAATAGTGCGATTTCCCTGCTCTGATTGATCGAGACCAAACGCTGGTACGTTTTGCGAAACGTGATTAAAACGGGATACATTTCGCCATGTTTCCATGCGCATAGCGCAATCGGGCCAAACGCAGGTACGTGTTGCCAAACTTTACTAAAACGTGGTGCATTATGCCTTAGATCGAATGGCATGAAGCTTCCCACTCGATTAATGAAAATATTGTTCAGAAACTGTAATACAATATAGTATTGATACGAAATAAAATTTATTGCTTTGGGGTTTTTTTTAGGAAAAAAGGCAAAATTATACTAAATCAATCCAAGTTTTTGTTTTATGGTAGTCCTGAAATTTACGATCAAATATTAAATAGGGTTATGCTATTCTCTAAAAAATCAAAGATCATAGTTTGCAAACGCTTCCTTTACAAGATACAAGTTACAGAATACAATGTGTTTAAATTCGCAAAATTCATATAATACCATTATTATATTTATAACAAGTTAGTCTAATCTGCATTGCATGTTTAAAAATATCCTTATAACATTTGCAGTTTTTGTATAGTATTTTCATTAGTGCATGTGAAAGGCTTATGTCTATTCATCTAAAAATAAGGCATAACGCACCACGTTTTAGTAAAGTTTGGCAAAACGTACCTGCGTTTGGTCTCGACCAATAAGAGCAGCGCAAATCGCACTATTGACTATATAATGGTACATTTTGCTTAAATTCAGCCGGGGCGCTGATCCGGGGCCTCCATTTAGAACGGGCCCCGTAGGAATAAAGGCTTACAGCATAGGTTCTCGACAACGATCTGATGTTTTCATAATAATGCTTAATGGCATATGTCAGACACTGCTGAGAGAAATATCTAAGATCCGAAAGAGAGGCATTAAAAATGGAAAATCACATCATGTATTTCTCTCCAAACAATTGCCTCTATAGCATATTTTAGATTTTAAAATAAGAAATGACTTAATGGGGTGAGGATGGCGAGCGAGGTATACACTGCAGTGTACTGAGCATACTGTTAGGCCTTGTTTATGCACTGTGGCGAGTCGCAACGGCCTGCCGGTGCGGCGCGCCGCAATAAATTTTAAGCTCAACGGCGAACCGCACCGTTTTGCTGGAGATCGGGTGGAGGAATCGTTATTTCCAACCTGTAATTTCCAGGATTGTTATCAGTGTGTGCTAGTCTCTCACAATGGATACGTGTTTGTTCGTCTATTGCTATTTGAAGTTGAATAAAAAACAAAGACGTAAAAGGAGTTGGTCAGTGCATCCTAGAGAGATATATGGGGCTTAGAAAACCTATACGGACTTCTACGCGAAGACGGTGACAAGCAAGAGGTTGGTAGTACTGCCGCCGGTGGACGGCGCCCCGCACTGTCATAAACAGCTCCATATGTCACAATGTAAATATAGCTAGCTGCAGTGGACGGCAGGCAATAATATAAGTACAGCCGCATGTTTTTAGACACGCAACGGTGAACCGTCGCTTCCTGCGGCGCCCCACACTATGCATAAACGCACTCAATTAATTCAATGTACTTATAACTACGCCGGCATACCGCACCAGCAGGCCGTTGCGGCTCGCCGCAGTGCATAAACAATGCCTTAGTGTTAGATGCGCAGCGCAGACAACGAAAAAATAAAAAGACCTTTAAAAGCATATCCGTAATATATTATACTATTAAGGCGCATACCGGTAGCGCATTCCGCATTACGGGAGATTAGGAAACTAATAGACACTTACGGAAGATGTTCTGGTTGCTCGGATCACATGCTCCATCCCTCTCGGTCTTACTACAAAACATAACCTTTTCTTTTTCTTGTTAAAAATACATTGAAAACGTAGGTAGATTATTTTGTAAATTTCTCCGTGTTGAACTGTTTTTTTTTGTTATTTCGTGTGTTTCGTGTTGGTACAAATTAAAATAAACCAGATTCCTAATAACATCATATTGATAATTAGATGCATTCTAGGTCTTAAAGGAACCTCAAAAGAAAAGAGGGTTTTGTTGTTAGCTATGAACTACTGAGCTCTGTACGTGGGTGTTTTGTGCTCTATACTCTGATTAGGAAACACAAAAACAAGTAAGTATCTAAAGATCATATCACGATTTTCGCGAGATTCCGTACTTACGTAATAAAGGTGACACCAGCAAAATCTCATATTATATACTTGGTGTCATTGACAACGTAAGTACAGAACCTCGTGACATAATCTTTATGGAAGTTCTGTGAGAGTTAAGTAGTCATCTGATTAATAGCTGCGTATTACTCACTTAGGTGTATTGTTGTAGGGGATCTCAGAGGGATTACTGCATAAATTTTAGACTCCTGGCTACCAGTATTATTTGGATGATGCTGTGAGCTATGTACCTTATGAACAACTATTTATACCTACCCGACCTGTTATTGTCAGTCCTGAGCCAGCAAAAAACAAAAACCTGATTAGGAGAAACAGGTATGCAAGTTCAGTCGGTTTGCTCAGGTTTCAATGTTACGTCGTAATGGTAACACTAGCAATTGCACAAGAACACGTTTGATGTCATTGATGACGTAACAGGGAAACCTGTGCAAACAGATCTACCTTGGGAGCTGTGTGCTGATACTTTCATATTAATTCGGTGTATTGTTATGGGGAATCTCAGAGGGATCACTTGATTACTCCGTAAATGTCGGACTCCTGACTACCAGTATTGATGGTTGTGGCTGCTGTGAGTTCTCTGCACCTGATTACTACCTATCCGTACCTCACTCCTAACCTAATTAAGAAGTTATAAAATATGTAAGTAGTGTTGTAACCTCGACTGTGATAGAAGTTAAAAATAAATGTACCTGATTTAACCAAACATTTAAAATCAGAATATTGCTGTCAATAAGAGAAAAAGTGTAGACCTTAATAATGCCAGAGGGTAAACTAAGTTATAAGTGTGCTACCCACAATTGTGAGAACTCATTTTTTGTTGCTATAGTGGACAAAAGTTAAAAAACAAGAAGTTATTTAGATTTCCAGAAGCGGATTTGGAACGTGGTTCCTAATTATGGGTTTCAAATCGAAAATGTCTAGCACCTATTTATGTGAAGAACATATTGAAGGGCAATCTTTTCCTGATTCATTAAAAACACGGTTGTCTAAATATGCTTGCCCAAAAAAGTTGCCAACAAAAAAATTAATATTATTAGTAATGTACTTATTAGCGATGCGCATTTAAATTTAAGCAATGATAATTCAGGAAACTCTTTTAATATTAAGCCCAGTACATCTTCGGGCCTAATTTACTCGGACAATTCTGTTTCTGTATTAAATGTGAAAGCTCTTCGACAGAGAGAGAGAGAGTAGGTAAAAGGAAACTGTCATCATTAGATGATTCGACCCCTAAAAAAAGCAGATATTCTATGCTTTCATGCTTAAATGAAACAAGGGTTTCTGCTTTAACTCCAAGAAAACAAAAAATGTATAATGTGAGTAGACTGCAGACAAAAAATTTTTGATAGTTCTGATAGAGGCGGGAGAGTGTTTTGTTAATAATGGAAAAATGCGCGAAATAGGAAGTGTGAAAAGTAAAATATTACCACTTCAGGTAAGTAATGAGGATACATAACCTATATTGTGCAAAAATTATGGTTTTGTAAATATTCTTTGTTTCTTTGTGACATACATAGATATTTACATTAAATCGTAATTCGTAATTGAACGCCAATATAATCTTTGAAACCTGAACTTTTATGGTATACGAAACTAATCTCTTATGTTTGGGCAACAGAAGCTCAAACTGCACCTAGTGAATCCCGTAAGTAAGAAAAGATTCACTAAGGAGATTAATAAGATTGAAAATGAAATTTACATAATCAAAACGTAATACCTCATTTTCAGATTCAAATTTTGAGATTGGAACAGAAGTAATAATAGCGACACCGGAACCTAGAAATATTGAAGCTGGTCAACATTTTACTTCGAAACCAAATATCCCAAATTATCCTACTGCCGTTACCGATTCAAAACTCTCAGATTCAAGTGCTTGGGAAAAAATCATAATCCATGAATTCGACTCAATGCAAAAGTGTCTTTCTCAGGACTAAGCCTGAAGACGGACGCACAGTCCGCCTCCGAAACGTCGCGCTATAAAAGCAGACATTGTGGAAATAGGTCGATCAACTCAACTAATATGAAACCACAGTTACATAATGTAGTATAAATACGATGATCTTCATTCTTTAAAGATCATTTTCATGATAACCTAAACCTGAATATCATCAATCTAATATTTTATTTCCAAAAACACTACTTAGGGTGTTCAAAATCCTGAATACCGTCATGACAGTTTACATAGGCAATTTCCAAATCTATGTCAGAACGTCATTTAGCATTACAAAAATTAACTATATGTTATACTCAAACCTTAATTAAACATTATAATTTGTTGGCAGGAGTGGGCAATTAAAATTTTCGCAAAATTTATGTTAGTTAATCTTCATTTCTTCTTTTGTGAATACAAATTTGATGTAAAAAATAAGTTAAGAAGCTACTCTGTTTCCACGTGAATGTGCATACTCGCTCTAACTTGTAGCGCTACTACTTGACGCTTAATCAATACAAATATAGTAATTTAATTTATTTTGCCCGACACTATACGGTGTGTTAAAAATAACAGTGGCCTAACTCAAAAGAGACGATATACTAAGAAATAGTGCGAAATAAACCTAATAGTCTAAAATATCGTTACAAACTCGAGAATTTTTTCCAAATTTTTCCTGATCATATGAATTCGATTACGTAAAAACGCAGTTTCAGTTTGCCTATAAATATGATCTACATGTCTACTATTAAAATATTTTTAACAGAGAAATTTTGGGATAATTCTTTGCAGTAAAAAATTAAGTGATGAAACGTCTTGACGCCGAAATGATCTGGCGTCGAAACGTTTTATTGCGCTATTAAAAGTAGTTTACAATGTTTATTTTTGCAGGGTCGGTCAAGATTTCGTTTTTTCGCGCTTTCTTTAATTAAACAATCTATTAAGCGGTAACCACATTTAAAAAACGGAGTTACGTGCAGTCTTAGAAATCTAGCATTACAGTTTATTCAGACAACAAATATATCAGACGTTTCTAGATTTTCGATTTAACGTAACTACTGTATATCAATAAAGAACCCAAATATAATGAAAGGCTTCTAGTTAGATAGGGATTTGTATAATCTACGATACAAACACCATATAATTATATTTACATAGCTCAACTTTACAAAATGATTTTTGCAAACCTTAGTTGAGAAAAAAATTACTTTTTTTTACGATAATTGAATGACAGATGCGACTCAGAAAAGTGAGATTGAATGATGAACACTAAATTCTGATGTAACTGTAATATTTCCAAAATATTTCAGTGACGTAGTTTCTAGGATGGTCTGGTACTTCAACGACCCTACCATTCACATTTTCTGAATTAGTTTGGATTTTTTGAAAAAAGGCACGCTTATTCTGGAGTTCTAAACCTGACCTACTACGAGAAAAACGTCTCCAAACGTATCAAGATTTAATTTTCATACGAACAGGGATGCCTTTAAAAATAATTGGACTTTTATTGAACAAATTTACAAAAAAGATAAAAAAAAGCATACATGTACCGGCTGGCCAGAAAGGAATGCAAAGTGCTGTTTCTCGGAAACTATTTGTCGTAGAGAGTCTCGGAAAAAAAATTCATACTAAAGTGGCCAAAAAAGGGCCGTGGAAAATATTTTCAAATTTGCAAGATGACTGCCAGGGGGTGTAACCGCCATCCTAAACTTTTAAAGTGATTTTTTATTGAAATCCACCTAATAAATGTACCAAAAAATTATATGCTTTTTAAAGCTCAGCTTTATTCCAGTAATTTTTGTTTGACGTATCTATTAAAATAAAGTGGTGGGGGATCATTCAGTGATTTTTTAAAAATAAACAGCTGTAATTCCTAAACGGCTAAACTGATTTTAATAAACTTAGTCTCGTTGGAAAGAGCATTTATTGGTCTATCAAATTCATCTTACCTGTAATATGTCTAATTTTTAGTGCTGCCGCTAGAGCGCGTTTTTTGATATATCAGAAAATTGCAAAATGCTCTAAAAAATTAAATGCAACAATATGAATTTTTTTCATAAAAATGAGATAAAATCATCTCTAAATAGATTAGTGAAAACCGCATCTCGATATCTTATTCATACCCTAAAATATCGAAGAAAGAAAATTTACGTATTATAAAATTTGAAAAAGTCGATATTACACCGGTATTTATTCTACCGGTGTGAAAAGAGCGGCCACCACTAGCAGCTAAAATTTCCGAAGATACCCGAAGTGAAATAGACCGTTGCATACCCATTTTTTTACTACTGTCCTTTCCTAGTAAAGATTTAAGCAAACATAATTCAAATTAAATTGAATACGCCCTTAAAAACAAGCAAACAATCTTATAAAGGGGTTGCAAAAGTAACCCTTTTATCATATCTCAAAAACGGCACATACTATCACGATTAAATTTACGTATTAGTATGACAATAATCTTATAACAAACAAGAAATAAAAATATCCAGGTGTACTGCCATCCAAGGAGTAGAAAAAAACCACCTCTTTACCATATATCGAAAACGACACATACTATCACAATCAAATTTTCGTATTAGGTTGAAAATAATCTTAAAGCAATTAAGCAATAAAAATATCCAGGTGCACTGCCGTCCAAGGGGTAGAAAAAACCACCCGTTCATCATATCTCAAAAAGGGCACACATTATTACAATCAAATTTTCGTATTAGTTTGAAAATAATCTTAAAACAATTAAGCAAAAAAATATCAAGGTGCACTGCAGTCCAAGGGGTAGAAAAACCATTCTTTTATTATATCTCGAAAACGACATACTATTAGTCAAATTTTCGTAATAGGTTGACAATAATCTTAGAGTGATGAAGTAAGCTTAATCATTCTAAGATTATTATGAACCAAATACAAAAATTAGATCGTGATAGACAGTATAGATATATGCTAACTCTAATCTTTCGAATATTATATTCCGAAACTGACAATAGTATGTGTCGTTTTCGAGATATAATAAAGATTGGTTTTTCAACCGCTTGGACGGCAGTACCTGGATATTTTAGTTCTTAATATTTTAAGATTATTTCGACCTAATACGAAAATTTTATTGTGATAGTATTTCGTTTTGATATGGTAAAAGATTATTTTCAACCGCTCTGGACGTCAATAATGGATATATTGCTTAATCTGTTGAAAGATAAAGATTATATATACTAATCACGAATTTTAATGTATAGTTGCCGTCTTTTCAACCGATTATTATTTTTGTCTCTTTTCAGGACGATTCAATGTTCACATTGGATATTTTAATTGCTTAAATCAAATTAAAAGAACATGTACATAATAACAATGATAAATAGCAGTCAGAATAGCAAAATTTAGAGTGCCATTGATGTCTTTAAAAACAGATATAAATAACAAATATTATAATTGCAACTGTTTTACGATTAATGTGTAAAGTAAGTCCTTAATTCTATAATATCTTTTCAAATATGAAAGTTTTATGATTTGTTATTTTCGAAATTCAAAATGGGAAAGTCGATCATTGGGTCTATACGGTACAGAATTTTCAGCTATTTAGGCAAAATATTGCTAATACTGGATAGATTTATCAGTGCTAAGAATAGGAAAATATTGTAATTGTCTAGATACGTGTAAATCCATTTACAAGAATTCTGTTGGAATACACGAACTCCTTAAAACATTTTAAAGGATATATAATTCTTTTCAATTGAAATTATAATTGCTTAAATTGTTGAAAGTCTTCAAAATGCGGCAGCTCGATACCCAATTCGGCGTCTACGCGGTACGAGAATTTTTCCGCATTTAGTGCAAAATTTGCGTAATACTGGAAGATTTCGACTCGGCTAGAAGAATGGAAGATAATATTGTTATTGTCTTAGTATACGTGTCATTGAATCCCCACGTTAGTACGAGAGAAATGTCTCTCGCGTTGGATATATCACGAACTCCTATTCAAAACATTTTAAAGGATCATAGGTAAGTTCTTATGTCATTGAAAATACTACTTTACATGTTTCACAATGTGTTGTAATTCCAAATTTATAGAATGCACCCGTATCATATGGTGTTACATCAAGCCTTACATGACGAAGACTTTGACCGACGCATAGATTATTGTCATTGGATGTTGGGCATGATCAGGGAAAATAGAAGATTTTCATCCGAAATTCTTTGGACGGATGAGGCCACTTTTAAAAGTGATGGAAATGTTAATTTGCATAATATGCATTATTGGTCTGAAACCAATCCTCATTGGTTGCACGAGGTCCAACATCAAGGTCGTTGGACTGTTAATGTGTGCTGTGGCATCCTGGACGGAACTATTATAGGTCCCTATTTCTTTGATGGTGCCGTGATTCTTAATTTTCTGGTAAACCAATTGCCTATTTTATTATAAGACGTGCCCTTGCAATTACTGCAAAATATGTGTTTACAACTAGATGGTTGCCCGGTGCATTTTTATATAAATGTGCGGGAACACTTAAATTTAATATATCACCAGAGTTGATATTTCCTTGGTCACCCCGATCCCCATACTTAATCTGTTTGGACTTTTATCTTGGGGCCGGTTAAAAGATATTGTTCACGACACTCCACCAGCGATAGACGAAATGAAAGAGTCACGAATTCGAGAGGCGCTAACAATGCATCGAGCATATAAGTAGGCATTAAGTAGGTACCTGATTATTGCACAATCGGTCCTTTTAGGGCCATAAATAAAATTAATTAAAAAAATTCCGCAAATTTGGAATAATACCTTTCAAAAATAAATATCATATTATTACATTTAATTTTTGAAATAATGAAAACTTTTATTATTTAAAAATTATAAAATGATTAAGTTTTTCATTGAATCTTGAAAAAAGACAAATAAATAAGAATAAATACCGGTGTAGTATTGACTTTTTCAAATTTTATAACTAAATTTTCTTTCTTCGATATTTTAGGGCATGAATAAGATATCGAGATGCGGTTATCACTAACCTATTTAGGGACGATTTCATCTCATTTTTATGAAAAAAAGTCATATCGTTGTATTTAATTTTTTAGAGAATTTTGCAATTTTCTGATATATCAAAAAACGCGTTCTAGCGGCATTACTAAAAATTAGACATATTAGAGGTAAGATGATGGAGCAATAAATGCTCTTTCCAACGAGACTAATTTATTAAATTCAGTTCAGTCGTTCAGGAGTTACAGCTGTTTGTTTAAAAAAATCACTGAATCACGCCCCACCACTTTATTTTAATAGATACGTCAAACAAAAATTACTCGAATAAAGCTGAGATTTAAAAAGTATATAATTTTTTGGTACATTTACTAGGTGGATTTCAGTAAAAAATCACTTTAAAAGTTTAGGATGGCGGTTACGCCCCCTGGCGGTCAACTTGCAAATTTGAAAATATTTCACAGTTTTTTTTGCCACTTTAGTAATAAAATTTTTTACCGCAACTCTCTACGACGAATAGTTTCCGAGAAACAGCATTTTGCATTCTTATTCTTATCTGGTCACCCGGTACATCGTTGGAAGCCGAACTCGGTGAGATTTAGACCTTCAGAATAAGAGTACATTTTTTTCAAGAAAAAATCTCAATTAATCCACAAATTTAGGAAAATGTTAGTGTCGTTCAAGTTAGGGTCGTTGAAATAATCACACCATCCTAAAAACTACGCCACTGGACTATTTTTGAGATACATCAGGTGTACAACTTTGCTTCCGCCGTTTTTTTAAAGAAATAAAAAAAATTAATTAAAAAAAAACTAGTAATACTTCTACGATTCAAAGTATTATCCATCGCTGGTCACTACTTTCCCCCATCTTTCAGGCAGTATACGAATTCCGCTTCGAAAAAACTCATCATCTTTTGAGGTGATCCACGAATCAATCCAATTTTTCACTTTTTCATAAGACGGGAAGTGCTGGTCAGCGAGGCCGTATGCCACTGATCGGAACAAGCGATTGTCAGAGGGAGCAATCTCTGGAGAATACGACAGATAGGGTAGAATTTCCCATATCAACGGTTGCAGGTATGTATTGGCCACTTTTGCAACATGAGGTCGAGCATTGTCATGCAGCAAAATTACTTTATCATGTCTTTCCTGGTATTGCGGCTTTTTACCTTTCAATGGCCGGTTCAAACGCATCAATTGCTGCGATATCGATTAGCTGTGAATGTTTCACTTGGCTTTAATAGCTTATAATAAAGCACGCCAAAACACAGCATGACCTTGGAACCGTGAATATTCGGCTCGGCCGTCGACGTAGACGCATGACCGGGAGCTCCCCATGGTTTTCTGCGCTTAGGGTTATCGTAATGAACCCATTTTTCATCCGCAGTTACAAGGCGATGCATAAATCCCTTCTGTTTCTGCTTTTAATGTAGTTGTTCACATGCAAACATGCGTCTTTCAACATCTCCAGCCTTCAACTCGTACAGCAGCCAATTCCCTTGCTTCTGAATCATTCCCATAGCTTTGAGGCGTTTTGAAATGGCTTGTTGAGTCATTCCCAAGAATCCTGCCAATTCTTCTTGGCGTTCACACCAGTCTTGGTCTAGTAATGCCCCTAATTCTGCATTTATTCTCCCTTCCACGACTTTGCCGGTTTTTGACGTGAAAATCACCGTTCTTGAAGCGTTGAAACTACTCACGACACGTTCTTTCGCTAATAACCGCGTCATCGTGTTTGAGAGTATTCGATGGGCCTCGATGGCAGATTTTTTTCATTCCCGCAAATGACAAAAATTAGACTCGTAAACTGACATTTTTAATCACGAACAATTTTAAAGTGCAAACACAACTCGAATAATGTTGTTATGTTTTTATGTTGACAGATGACCAAATTTACTGCATAAATATTTCGACCACCGCTTACCGCAATAGCCATCTATATGGAAACGGCGGAAACAAAGTTTATAAATATGGAGTAAAATCAAAATTTAGCTTTCATCATGCAATTTCACTTTCCTGAGTGGGATTGTTATATCTTCAGGCTTTATTGAATTATCGCAAAAAACACGTTATAGCTCTGCAATCAAGGGAGTCGTCAGGGCCGATGTTTACAGGTCCCCTTCTTATTTTCATTACTACTATCTGCTGCTGCAGTTTGTTCCACCTACTCCAGGGTAATCGGTATAACTAGAGAACAATGCGTCACGCATTTAAGTTCTCGACTATCATTCAATATGTCAAAATTTACAGTTAAATTGATGTCTAATTATATCTAAACGATTACCACAAATGTAGTTAGTGACTTGCACGTAGTCACGAATCGAGTGCTCCACCTGTTAGCCATAAGTTGTATCTGGATATACACTTTCTGAAATCGAGCAATTTTACATATCATAGCAAGTTTTTCTTTATATTTGTCTTGTTAGAAATCGCAGATGTGTACGATAAGTTAAGAATTTCCCCATTGCAGCCATAATGCAATAATCAATTAATAAACATATTCACGCGGATGTATTGGATGTACAGATTAATCTATAGTTAAGAATACACACTCCATAGGAGAATAAACAATCAATATTCACGTGATAATTGCATAATTAACTACAAATTAAATAAATAAATAACAATGCGTATTAAGGTATTATATTCGTACATTTCATACAAACGGTTTGTGAAATCGAAGTTAAATGGGTGGTCTCAATTTCGCCTTCTTATACGACAATGCTATCAGATATTTTTTATCTTTACTATTAATTAGATAGTAATATAACCTGAGAATGTCAACTCGATACTATACGCTTATTTATGAGATAGCAATATAATGTGAAAATGTCAACTTGACATTCTGCGCGGTTTTCGAAATAGACATAGGGGGTTGAGAACTTGAGAAGTAATTATCTTAATTTTGTTTCTGTTTTAAATAGTGTAAGAGTACCTAAAATTTAATCTGATCGTGACACTTCTATGCATGACATGTATGAGCTTTGGTACGTTACTGTGACTTCGGTAATCCTCGGGAAAACTGGTCGCTCTCTTCACACACAAAAACATTATAAAATTAATCATCACGTATATGAAAATAATTAAGTTCACCGACCGTGTTCCGCAAAATTGTATTGTAGAGAATGACTCGAAAGCACATTCAACATGAATTACAAAATAATGAGATTCTCTTAACGTATATAAAGAATTAAGGTCTAGAGCCGTACATTCACCACCGAGAGTTATAACCTAGGAAAAAATTGAATATATTATGTTAACCAATTACATTATGCAAACTTGCAGATATTACAACTGATTCGTCTAATGCCCCCCACATTACAGGGACAGGTACTTCACATATTTATTTTTGTGCAATGATTTTTTGCTGGTACATAACCTGAAGTACAGGTATGTAAAAATTTTGAAAAACGGATACAAATAGTCGTCCATTTGTTGCATACTTTTGTATTTTTGAAATCCCCTCGTATTTTTCAATTAGTGCCATTTAAATAATTATACTCTGCACTTAAAACTAACGAGAAATGAAGTTTTTAAGTGATAATGAGAATTCATCAGTATTAATATTAGTCATACAAAAACAAGAGTTTATAAATAAATTACTTAATGACGAGAATATGTCGTATATTTACAAAATATTATTAGACCAAATACTCAAGATAAATTTGTAAACATGAGAAATACCTTCTAGACAGAAACGCGGATGTACTTGCTCTCATAATAAGCACAACTGGCTATTTTTATAAAATGAAAATCTTCAATGAACGTTTTCAAATAGAGAAAGTCATAAAAACGTGGCGTGATTCCAAATGAAGCTATATATAATTAAAGCATACAAGTTAAAAGCATGACCGTCATTACTGACAATGACATATTTATATTTTTCTTGGTACTTCAATGGCTATAGCTGATACGTAATAAAACAATTTATGAATTAAGCATAATAGGTTTAGTCCCCCTCATTACGCTTTCATTAGACCAAATTTATCACCACGTGTCAAAAATTTACTCATAACATAACCTTCGTAAAAATTAAAAATTTCTTTTGAAATGCCAAAAAAACTGTGATAGTCATGACCTTGCCTTAGCTCAATGCTATCATACGCAAGTATTTATTTTTAACTAAAAGTAATTACTGACTAACAAAAATAGTTCATACAAAATTAGTTTATTTTTGCACATCACCAGAAAAAGAAACATTTACTATTTATTACCAGCGTTGTTAAAACAGCTTTTAGTGATCAACTGAGAAAAACGAGTACAATAACCCAAACAACCTTACATTGAAGGTAGCTGTGGTACAGGATTTCGCAAAAAAAAATGGAAGTATAAATTAGGGCACGTTCTTCGTTTTTACCACGTTACATGTGTACACAAAAAAATTTTAGTAGAGCATTTTATGTACGCTCAATTGATAAATATTAACTTTTGATGTACAGTTTAACCCAAAAATGTTGACATCATATTCTATGCAAGAAACATGCTAAAGAGATGTAAATGGTTCATGGTTTTGTGTCTCACCCGGTTTCACCAAATTGAACAAAATCCTGCAACAATTCTTATCTAATCCTTGTAATTGCCGTAATAACGGAGCAACCGTTACGAAAATGTACAAATTGTATACCATGAATGGCGGATGTGCAGTTATTTCCTTCTAGAATCAGTACTCACTCCAATCCTAGCGATCATAACCCCCCACTAACAGCCCCCCACCCCCTCCAACAGGAATAAGTTGTGGCTAAAAGAACAACACACATTCGTCCCAAAGTTGGGATCTGATCGATTAGCATCCCTAAAAATTTAGTTCAAGCTAATTTAAAATTTAAAAAAATCTGACGGCATCGTTTTCGTCAGCAGGCAAGCGATAACACAGGAGGAGAAAACCGAAGTAGACGCCGCCGTCATGTTAGTGGAGGTCCCACTAACGGGTCCATCCAAGGATCCACCGACGAGGACAACTTCAAGACGCAGAAGAAGAAGCTGAAAGTTCGCCCGTCTACGCTGCCGCACACCGACGTATTTCAACCACTAAAAGAATTCACGAACAGCCCTCCTCCCGCCGCGAACTCGACCGACAAAGGACCGCCCTCACGAGAGTCATAGCAATCAACGAGGGAATCCCGATACAGCTTGCTTCACCGCACCGCACCGCACCATATATATATATATATATATATATATAGGGTGTCAATTTTTAACTAAGCTTCTATGGGTAACTTTGTTATTATAACAGATATAGAGTCGGTTAAATTAGCAATATTGGGCATAATTTCAAGACCAATCAAATGACGTTTTGAGTTTTGACCAGTGTTGCCAACTTTCGTAGTTATTTAGAAAAAACTAAAAATGAGCCGAATTTTCAAACTCAAATATCTTTGAAACCGTTGCAAATAAAGCTAAAATACAAGAGAAGTAATTGATAGATATTTTTACGAACTTTAAGATAAGCCTATTTTAAATTTGTTTTGCATTTCATTTTTGAGATACAACACAAAGTTATTTTTTTTAAATGGAGCATATAGTTTATTTTATTTAATAAAAACTGTAAAGTTAAAATCGAGTATCAGTTTTAAAAAATAAAGCGCCTTTGAATGAAATAAAACAAAACAAATTTGACACTTGCATTTTTATTTATGTTTATTTTAATTAAATTAAAATTTAAATAGTATTCCTTGTTTAAATTTCCTTCTCTAAAAAATAAATATGGAGTATTTCTGTGAAGAAAAGAACGATATGTTATTTTGATATTATATTTCTAATCGTTATGAAAATGCAGCGTCGGAAATGTATTTACAGAGGTACATGGAAAGAAGACAACTGGAAACTAATTTAAAACAATACGGGTCTTTCAAAAAACCAAAAGACGCAAAAAAAGATTTACTGAAGGAACCGAAATAAATGTTCTGGCTTATAATAATGTCAAACCGACTGCATCTGTACGGGAAATTGGACTCGAATGTAATACGTCAAGAGAAGAAGCACGCTTAATCTTGAAACAAAATAACTTCAAAGCTTACCGTCACCACGTTGAAAATACATTGTATCCTGCAGATTTTGAAAGACGATTAAATTACGCTACCTGGTTTATTGAAGAGCATCGAAGAAACAATGACTTTTCTAAATCAATTTTGTTCACGGACGAAGTCAAGTTGACCAACAATGGTTTATTTAATAGAAAAAATCACATTTACTGGGCTCAACAAAATCCTCATTTAACTGTACGTAGAGAGGCGATATCAACATGTTTTCTTAATAAACGTATGTTCCGGTATTTTAGGTACTAAAATCATTGGTCCATATTTTTTTAACAACATATAAATGCTGAACGCTACTTAATGTTTTTAAGAAATGAACTTGTAAATATGATGGAGGAAGTTCCATTAATAAAATACTTATCTTTTTTGGGGTTTTTAATGGTGTATTTTAAATTACACGATCTAAACGTTTCGATAACACTTACAGTTATCTTCGTCAGTAGTAATATTTGCTAAAAATTGTTAAAGATGTTGTAAACAATTTTGTCAAAGTTGAAAAATTAAAACATAAACATCAGCCTGCTATTAATACAACAGTTTGAGAAACGTCCAACTATAAAATTAAATTTTAGTAAAGAATAACTAGGTCATTAAAAATTAAATATTGTTAAACTGCCTTAAAGATGACAAATCAGAACACTCTCTACGGCGAAAGCTAACAATGAAATTTGCCAGCCAAAAAACACATTTAACAAAATTTAATCGAGTTATGATGTAAGTGTAAAGTTGTGAAAAACTTCAGTTTGAAAATGATAGAAGCATTCACAAATCCAAACATCACATCAAATAAAATAACCCAGTTAAATCTAACAAAGAGATATCTTTATCAATAAATGAAAGTGTTATTAATAATGAAAAGCATAATGCAGAACATTTTTTTGTAATTTTTAATTTTAATTTAATTTCAACTATAATTTAACATAAGTAGTTTTCTTATAATTTAATAAAAACTGGAAAGTTAAAATCAATATATATATATATATATATATATATATATATATATATATATATATATATATATACTACTTAAAGATACCGAAGAGGAGGTGGCGTTACCGTTGCAATTTGGCACCCGAGAGCATGGGTCACAGTTCCGTACATTTACCTGTATCTATATCTTAGTTAAATAATTTAAATAACCATATAATATAGAAGTGTAATATAAATAGGAAATAAAGTTATATATATATATATATATATATATATATATATATATATATATATATATATATATATATATATATATATATTCAATAAAGACATTATTCGGAACAATTTGTGTTTATTAACGTGAAAATATATGATATTCAACGTTTCGGGGACTTACTATGTCCCCTTTGTCAAGAATGATATTAAGTATATGAAATATGAAACAAGCTAACTAATTAATTATAATAATTTTGATGAACGAGTTCTGCTTCGATTTTCAGATCCAAGATATGACGTTGAATTTGGAATTGTATTAGATGCCGGAATGTTAACAGAATCTTGAGTATCAGGATTTAGAGGTGATGTAGATATAATATTGGCCGAGATGCTGGGAAGATTTTGAGTTATTGGTAATTTTGAATTATGTTTAATAAGGTTCTTCCAAATATGCGGTATCCTAGAACTATCATCACGTTTGTTAAGGGCATTAGGCCTCTTCTCAATTTCAATGGCTTCTCTAGTAATCCGCTGGTGTAAATTATATAAAGGAGCAAGTAACCGTAATTGATGAGGACTGAATGTAACAATGGCGTATGGAATGCTTCGTAACATTGGACATCGAAAAAATTAATTTTGTTTTAAAATTAAAGTGTATTTATGTGATGTTGCTTAACTTAAATTCTTTCACATATTCTTGTTTGCCCTTACTAAAACTACTTTATACCCAATTTTCAAGTCATTATCTAGAGAAATAGATGATCTATTAATAAACATTGTTGCGGGTTGACGTAAGGCAAAGCGGTCCGTCAGGAGTCATGTTGCACCAATAAAACACACATACCTTACAAGTAACGAACACACGTATTTATTCATCAACAATTAACAAGACTAAATTAAATTATAGGCTTGCGTCGCACTTTGTCCTAAAATATTCATAATTAATAATACTAAAACTAGAGCTAGTGATCCCCAAGAGATGCTGCTAGGCGGTAAGTATTCAGTAAAACCGTAGGATACCCTGCGTTGAAAGGAAAGTCAGGTCACGTATTTCATTCCCTCCTAAGGGGGCTGTTTGAGCTTTCCAAGTTCCTTCAGCCACAATCATGGATTCCCAGCATACATACATACATTACGTATATATGCATGGTGGAATTAAGGATGGGTGTGGTCAGGATAGGATCGGAACGAACGGAGTTAGGGTTCTGAGGGGGAAAATACTACCCCAGCATTCGTCTAAGTAGCCGCACATGGTGTGCATATACGCAGTGACCATGCCGCTACAAATGTGTGAGGAAAACACACTGATAAAACCTCATTCAAGGTAGACGGTAACGGGAATCGAACCCATTACCTCTCGAACGCTAAGCAGGTCGTGTCACCACTAGTTTACCGGCTCGGTACCCAGCGTTACGGTTGTGCTGGTACTTATTGGGCCTTCGTTATAGATGCTGTGGTGAGCTTTTACCGTGCGCGTCCTCTCTTGAATTGTGTGCGTAGTTCCTTGTTACAACATCTATTCTTTTTTTTCAATTTAACATCCTGTATCTCAGTAATGAGCAGACTTAGACCCATTGTTAATTGCTTTTTTGAAGGTATAGTTACAATTTGGCCATTATGAATCACCGTTTATATGTGTATATGTAAATTCACCCCTGTAACTTTTGTGTGGGTTGTTAGATTTTGTTTAAGTTTTGATGGGTTATATTAGAGCCAGTTTGGGATTTTTTTACATAAAAAAACAATATGACCGACTTCCGGTTTCACAGGAAATGACACAAAAGCTTAAAATTTAAATGGAACAACCTGTATATTTTTACATGTTTGGATTCTCCGGATTCAAATACATACAGTTCATCTGCCAAATGTCAACTCAAACGCCATTTTACTCTGACAGAGTCGGCTTTAGGAGCATGTTGTGTTAGTAAAAATTAGAAAATTAAAAATTACTCCTTTATTTAGGAACTAAGGAAATTATTATGCATATCGTTTTACTAATACTTGAAAGAACTATTTAATATTCAGGGTGACCCATGTATGTATCTTTTGGGAACAGTGAGTTTTAGTTAAAAACCCGCAATTTTTAAATTTGATCGTTAACAAACTTCACAATTATTAGGAAAAATAATATTGTGGGGGTTATTGTACGTCAATTAACTATAATTTAGATGACGTCATAACGATCTAAAATTAAAAAAATAAAATTAAAATGGCGCTGAGTTGACATTCGACAGATGAACTGTATGTATTTGAAGCCTTAGAATCCAAATATGTAAAAATATAAATTTTCAGCTTTTGCGTCATTTCCGGTGAAATCGGAAGTCGGCCATATTCAAGATATCACACATTCATTTTCAAACCCATTAATTATAATTTGTCACATGTGCACATCAATTATTATAAAAACCATAGAAGTTAACCAAACAGTCGAGTCAGTCCTCTAAAGGATAGCCACCAATCTATATAGTGCTACCTAATAATGGAAATAAACATTTCCCTTCAGGAGAGGGAATTACAATTGTCCGTTAAATTTAAAGGATTCATTTTACAAAAATTTCGGTTTTGTTGTTAATATGTATCAAATCAAGCATTTACTACCTGGTGCCGATGATTACCGAAGCCACAGTGGCGTAACAATGAAGTAATTTGTAACTTGCATATGTAATGCATAAAATGGTGTCACGCTCAGATTAAATTTTAGGTACTCGCACATTATTTAAAGCAATAAAAAATTCCAACAATTCTTCGTTTAGGGAGTAGAAAAACACAATCAACGGTCTATATTTATCACCAAAAACGTATATGCTATCAAGTTGAAATATTCTAACAACACACATTTAATTAGTAAGGGAGGTAAAAAAAATAATATCAGATGGTACTGCGGTGTAAGAGGTTGATAACACGATATCTTCGACCACGAAAACCCCACACAGCTTCAAGTTAAAATTTATAATATTGCCAGATACAAGAGAGTGAAAATTGAGACCAGCTCTTTGTTTTCTATCTCGAAATGTACATAAGTAATATCAAGTTGAAATTTTTAGATTAATAATTAATAATAAAGATTAAAACAGATCAGGTGGCGATGGCTGTCTAGAGGGTGAAAACTGAGATCCTCGACCACGAAAACCGTATATAGCATCAAGTTAAAATTTTCAGACTATATTACTGTCTCATTAATAATAAAGATGCAAAAATAATATTCGACGACACTGCCATCTAAGAGGGTGAAAATTTAAATCACCTATTATCGGCCTCAAAAACTGCACATAATATCAAGGCGAAACTTTCAGAGTATAGTAATATCTAATTAATGATTAAGATGGAAAGATTAACATATAATGGCATGCCTGAGAGTGAAAACTGGTACATTTCTTCAAAAAAAATAAGATCTGATGGTATTCCTTTATAAGAGGGTAAAAACTATGCGCATTCCCATATCCACAATCTCGAAAACCGAATCGACTCTATCATTACTGACTCAATAATAATGAACATAAAAATAAGATCTCATACCACTGTCATCTAAAAGACTGGAAACTAAAATCAATCCTTTATTCTCGATCGTAAAAACCTCGAATAGTAACAACTTAAAATTTTCCTATTTTATTACTATATAAGTAGTAATAAAGACCAACAGATAATAATCGAAGTTCGCGCCTCGAAGAGAAAAGGTCACTTTTAGTAGTTAAAGACAAGTTTGTTAATTTCAAAAAAAGCGACGACAACTGCCGACATCGTTTTCACGATGCTGCACGGATTCGAGGCAGAGTTCGTACACACAGCGTTCGACTGCGAGTAGGACTGCGCCTTCGTGTCGTTAAGGATTCCGTAGACTAACCAGATACCGCCGCTGCTCAGCGTACCATTACGACCATGGAGCAGCGACGCACCACCGGCCGTCAGTACATAGGAGAGACGACGACCCAAGAAGACATCGCCCCGCTAGCCCCGGCCGTTCTGACGACTTCGTAACGTAGAAGAAGAGGCCAAAGAAGACCCCGACCGTCCACCTGTCATCGCCGCCCCCAGCCATTGGAAGAGTTCACGGACAGCCCAGCATCAATAGACTAGACAACAACGCAGAGCGTAGCACACACCAGGGAGAAAGTTCCATCGGTAATCCTTCGTCAGAGGGGGAACTGGATCGCTTTCTCCCGCAAACTCGTCAGACAACGAATCGCCTTCACGAGGGCCAAGACAATCAACAAGAATGAAGTAGCAGGGATGACTGATCCCCCTTATGCTGATACACCCACCGACAGAAGAGGACCACAAGAAACCCGCCTCCCTGTCACTGTAGAAAACTTGCGGCGGAAAACTGGCATCGGGCAATGTCACCGGTATCAACGTTTCCGCCACGCACAGCGTTACTGCATGGGGGCAGCACGTTGTATAAAGTACGTCGGAGATCACCACTGCAGTCAATGCACGAAAGCCCGAACCAACCGGAACAAGTGCCGTCGAAGCCGTATTGGGCTTTCTGCCAAACCCGCCTTAGGATTCGATGCCGTATTGGGCTCCGTCGGAGGTCTATCCTCACGCACGATCACGAGGTGGTTGCCATTTTCAGGTCGAGAGTCCGAGGCGAAGACTGATGCCCAGAGTTAAGTAGTAGTTGCGGTTCTTTTATGTTTGGTTTAACAACACCGTTTCTTCAACAGCGCCTCGCGCATAGGAACAGTAATAAGACAACCGTACTGTAGCAATCCAATAATTAACTTAATTTTAAACAGGGGGTTCTCAAATGTTCTAAATGTCGTTGACGATTTTGTCTCTAATTAATCTCGTTTCCTAAATTACGTTAGTAAGTAAGTAAGTAAGTAATCAAACGGTTCACTAATAAATTACATAAATTAGGAAATCCAATTAACGTATAAATTATAAGCCACAGTACAGACTACATTTATAAAATTAGAAAAACTCTTTTTGCTAAATACTCAAAGCAGATTAAAGATTACATTAGCCCAAATTGCAGCCAACGATAGATTTATCATCAAAATACAGGAAATCCGGTAATGCAATGTGGTCTATAATAAATTCTCATAGAAATTTAAATGTCAAACCGCAATGTAACTTGTATACAAACAGGTTTGATGATTATTCAACTAATATTACATCTCAAATTTTGTCTAATCTCTCTAGCTCTGATATAATGCACATGCATATTCAATTTTTATGTCATTCCAAACACTTACAAAACAAGTCGGAGATAAATAATTAGTAGTAATTCCTAACACATTTACGGTCTTGAGAGTAATCTTAATCAAGTGTAATATTAATACATTGTTTATTAATATTATCATTCACTCGGGAGTTTTTTCCGAATTCTCTTTAATGCATTGTAACGGTGCCTACCTAAAATGTTTTGAGCAGTCAGCTCAAGCTTGTTGCTTTTGTTGACTATTCAGCATTTAATTGTGTATCACATGAAATATTACATCAGCGTCTAATATTTAACAATGTCCTACCTAATAATTTTCCATCCTGCACGGGGTTCCTCAGTGATCAATTCTTGGCCCATTTCTTTTACTGCATTAATGATTTACTTCTGATGCTTTTACTAGTATACAGTATACTTCACGTGGAAAATGTTACTTTAATTGCAACTAACCCTGATATTAATATCACATTTTTCAATGTCAATGATTTTTAATATTACCTTGTCTCTTTATTGTAGCTAGTTTTGCTATTCCAAAAATAAGTGGACCATGACACTAGACGAAGCGGTAGATTAACATTTTGCAGATTAACAAACACTCAAAATAATATTGTTCATAAATCGCACTCTGTATTCAATCATCTTCCTGGACACCAAATCTGTACAATTTTCCAATTAATAACAAAATTAAGTAAAGCATATTTATGAAAATTTAAGCTTTCACGATTTAAGTTCAATGCTCAATTTTGGTTTAAACAGTCATTCTTTATTGCCGACGATGAATGGAACTGTTACCGAAACGTGTAAATTTGGACAATTAAAAGCCTTAAGGGTAAGTATTTATTGTTACAGAATAATTAATTCTTAACGCATTCTAGTTGTTGGTAATCCAATATTAATAAATGCGAAAAGTAGACTACAGTGGAATTAGGTGTACCGTGTGTCCCGATTTCGATGGTTTTGCGGGGTATCAAGAAAGACTGAAGATAGGAAGTTGCGGTTTTCGCGTTCCTGCGGTACTCTTTTATGAAACGAAAGATGGACTAAACAACATTCCCATGGCCCGCTTCGTTTCAGATATACAGGACGATTTCAAAATGTGTCATTTTGGAACTCCACCCGTATCTCTGTTAGCAAGTATCAAAAATAGTAGTGAGAATTAAAACAAATAAATATTTTTACGTAGAATTAAGTAGCGTACGCAACTTTTCTATAATTATAGCTGTTTCTTCAAAATAACCGAAACATACCTTTTTTTTTAAATGGAACGCCCTGTCACAATTTAATTCCGTTTGTCCACAGCTTTCCAAAAATATATAAAACTCTATAGTTCTTTTCAACATTAAGCTCAAAATTTACGTTATTACAAATTTTAACCTTTTAATAGTTAATAGTTCTAATTCGTAAAAATCAGCGATATTACTTGAACTTCAATCCCCATCTAGGAACGTTAGACCTTACCATACCCAGCTCAAATTTTTCGCTCATTACATTTACAACTATAATTAACTGTTTCATTTTATAATTTTTTAGTATTGTTACTAAATAAAGTTAAGTAGTAGAATAGGGAACTATGAAAAATGTACAATATTTGTTATCCCTAGCATAGATGGCGTTGAAATATGTTGCCGCTAGTAACCGCACTTGTTTTGTTATTTTATTGAGAAACAAACTGTCAAATTTGGTTAGTTGAGCTTCAATAGTGTCAAAGTCGTACAAGTTGAAAGTAGTGGTTGCACTAAGATTTTGGGAAATGGAAAAAAGTGAGCTTCATGCTGTGATCAAGTACTACAAAAGAAAGGTTTAACACCTAAAGAAATTCATACAGATATTATTGGCGTGCTTAGTCTGCTCCTTCCTATCAAGTAGTAAAAAAAATCTTCTCTAGCGTTCAAATGTGGCATAACAACCTGCGAACATGCAAAAGGTGCTGGTCGGCCGCATTCTGCGTGCATCTTGTGAATGACGTGATCAGAGAAGATCGTCGATTGATAACAAGACGTGTAGCGGAGATAACAAGCCTTTCTAATGGTAAGATTGTAACCGTAATAAATGACTATTTTTCATAAGGTGTCAACAAGATGGGCATCCCGAATGTTGACGCCCGAACAAAAGCGTTTGACTTACTTCTTCAATAGCCAATTCCTCGATCGCTAGGTTACGATTGATGAAACTTGGGATCACCACTTCGATCCCGAGTGCAAACAACAAAGTATGGAGTGGTGTCATCCAGGATCTCCTCCTCCACGCAAATTTCGTGTACAGGCTTCAGCGGGCAAGATAATAGCTACAGTTTTTTGGGATGCCAAAGGAATTTTACTGGTAGATTCTTTGGAACGTGGCCACACAATAACTGGTCAATATTATGCAGCATTAGTTACAAAACTTCGTTATTACATTAAAGAAAAAACAAGAAAAAAACGTTAACGCGGGATTCTCTTTCATCAAGACAACGCTCCAGTTCATAACAGCCTTATTTCTATGAATGCAATTCATGACACTCGATTTAAGTTATGGAGTATCCACCCCAGTGATTTTTATTTATTTCCAAAGCTGAAAAAGAGTCCTCAGGAAACAAAATTTGAGAGCAATGACGCAGTTATGGAAGCAGTGCAGGACTTTTTCTATGATCAAGACTCCGAGTTTTTCAAGAAAGGTGTTGCTATGCTTGAACATAGGTGGAATAAGTGTTTTCTCGTTCAAGCGAATTATGTTGAAAAATAATGTTGTATTCTATGCTAGGAACATTAAATACTGTACATCCCTCGTACGTACTTGTAGATTATGTGAACTTCAGCTTGGGCTATAATCATATAGTCTCTATCACAACTCATGTTAGTTTTATACATCCATATCTGTCGTTCTATTTTCTTCACTTCTTACGAAGGCTTTACTTATTCTCTGCTATTAGCAGCTTCCAGTTCTCTACCCGATTGCTTAGGATGCCTGCCCAATTAATTTTCTTAATATGTGCGCGATGTCCATTAGTTATTTTTTGCAGCTCGTCAAATTTAGTATTTCACGTATTAGCTTGAGGTAGTCCCTTGCACCTTTTTTTTACTATCCCTACTGCTCCTATTACTAGTGGTATCACCCTAGTTTTAATTTTTTTAAAGTAATATTTCCATCATTTCAATTAGTAGACATGTGCCTCCATCTTTGTTATGTATTACTATGTCTCAACGGTTTGCTGAAATTTTGCGGTCCGTTTGAATAGGCATATCCCAGGTGATAGTAACGTGATCATTAATAACCACTGTTTCTGGTTTGAGTTCGTATCATTTACTTGTAGTTGTGATTTCCAGGTAGTTGCATGTGGTCCAATGAGTAAACGCGGCTACTTTGTAGTGTTTGGTCGTACATTCAATAGGTGCCAGTGTGGTGAAACCAGCAACAACGTGGCGAATACGTTCTCCTATATATATATTCTGCAACTGCTGTCTACTTCCTGTTTTAGGATGTTCTCACGATATCTGGTACTTAGGGCCTGATCTTGAGCAGAAACTATTAAACTTTCTGTTTTTCCTTTTAAGTCCTGCCAGTTGATTGAGGCTTATTTAAATTTCTAAAAAACTGGCCGTGGAGTGATTTACTCCCTGGAACTCTCATTTTCGTATCTTGAATGCTGTTGTTAAGCGTATATTTGATATTTTCAGATTCTCACGCGTTTTCAATGTTTGATTCTTAATTTCTGTTGCTTCATTTTGTGTGGAGTATATTGCTTGGCTTGCATCATGTTTTTTATGATCCTAGTGAATTTATCAAGCTCTTTTGTATGTATTCACTTAGACATACAATAACAGTACAGTAAATACTTTCTAATTGTATAAACCCTCTTCCTCTATTTTTTTTTTTATGTATATTCTCTCGACATCAGCTCTAGGGTGGTGCATTCCTTCGCAGTTAAAATTTTGCTTGTCTTTCTAACCATCTGCTGTATTTCCGGTTTCTTCCAGTTGATAATTCCATAACTATATGCTTCAACCGGTACAGTCAAACTATATATTGCTGCCGAATTATTCTGTAGTATTCTATCCGGAATTTTTCGTTCATTTTGTTATGGCGAATACCATCCCATCGTCGATCGGAAATACCGGTCTCCAGGATCCAGGTTCTTAATTAGGTACTATGTTTCCATTTAGCATTATTCCGTTCCCCTATACTAACCGTCCCCAGTGAAACACCGCAACTGCGCATTTATCTAGACCAAAATTTCATCTTGATATCGTTAGTAAATGATTCAACGATGGATAACGATTGCTGTAACTGTATTTCGTCGAACAACTTGAGGTCATCCATATAAAATAGATGATTTATTTTATTGTCATCCACTTTATATCCCATTCGGTGCTTATTCAGCATAGTAGTAAGAGGAATAAGGCATAGAAAAATAGCAGGGGTGACAATGTGTCTCCCTTAAAAATTCCTCTTTTATGTGTACATTTCCCGTTTTTATACGTCCGTTACTGTAGTACAACACCATGTCAGTTTTCCATTATTTCATTGTTTCTGTCACAGAGTGAGTCATGATAGGACATATCCGACAAATTTTCAGGGATTCGGCGATCCAAGTGTGAAGAATACTATCAAACGTCTTTTTATAATCGATCCATGCCACACTCAGATTTCGCTGGTTTTCTGTCATGTGCTGTGATGATTTTGCCAATCAGGAGTTGATCTTTACATCCATATGTTCTTCTGTAATATCCCTTTTGTTCTTTTGGAAAGATATTTCGCTTTAGATGGTTATGGATTCTAATTGCTAGTCTGAAGTCAGAATTTTGTACACTGTCGGTAAGCATGTAATTAGTCGATATTTCTTTGGATCAAAAGGATATTCACATTTTATGAGTAGATAAGTTAGACCAGATATTAGCCATTCAGGGCTACTTGCCCGCATGAGTAAACGGTGTATGAAGTGTAGTAAAATGTATAATCCAAAGTTTTGTAGTTTGTCCGCATAACGTGCTTTTATGGCTTTTAGTAATAGCCTTCTGAACTCTATGAGTTATATCTTCCCAGTTAGCAGTTTCTATGTGCACGCTAGTTTTTCTGTATTTACCTATTGGCTTGGTTGTTGCGCTAAAATCAACTTACTTCTTCATGTGATGGAGGCTTCGTTATTTCCGACTTTTTGTTGTTGTTCTGTCGGTAAATATTCTTGCAGTCTCATTAATAGTTGTTTGTATTATAATTTATAAGTAAAGAAAAGTATTGTTTTTCTTTAGGAATCGCGATCTTTGTAATCGAGGCGCAGCCGAGATTAGATACGCGATGAGTAAAGAAGAACCTAGTTTTCTTTAAGAATAATACATACAATTTTTTGGACACTAAATGGAAAACGAAAAGGATTACATTTTATAAGAAACTATTTAAAAAATACATGACAAGCTCAAAATTAAACTACCGTTTCCATCACTGCAGCAACTAAACAAAAATAGGTAAACAAACATTTTGTAGAGTGTTATCGCGGGAAAATGGAAATAAATAATGAAAATCATCCTGAAATATCGGCATTAGCGTTTGAAGCTGTTGCTAGTTTATTACCCTCGAAATCACGAGATAAATATGAGAAGACAATATTTTCAATTCTTGGAGGACTTCAAAGAATGTAAGGGATGTTGACGAAGAAGTTATGCTTGCCTTTTTTTATGAAAACGGTTAGTTTTCCTGTATACATATATTTATGTATTTTAAGTTTAATGTTTATATTTGATTACAGGCTGAAAGACTGAAATCTTCCACACTGCGGTCGACATATTCCATGTTGAAAAGTACGTTGAAAGTGAAAGAAAACGTTAATATATCGAATTGTGGCAAGATACAGTTGTATTTAAAACGCCAAAGTGAGGGATATGAGGCAAAAAAAAAATTTTTAATTTTATCGCAGAACGATGTGTCGAAATTTTTGATATAAGCGCCTGACGATACTTTTCTTATGATTAAGGTGGCGTTAATTTTGTGTCTGTATGGGGCATGTCGTAGTGATGAGTTAAGAAAGTTAAATGTGAAGGATATCGAGGATACCGGCTCTATTTTGGTTGTCACCCTCCATGACACTAAGACAAGGAAGAAGCGTATATTCACCGTTATGACAGAAATGGGAGGAATTAATGTACAGGAGATATGTAAGCTTGCATCCAAAACATACCAATCACTCAAGATTTTCATATTTTATATGAACAATAAATGTACAGTGCAATCTGTGGGGATCCACAGTTTCTACAAGATCTATAATATCTAAAGCTTTAGTGTAAGCGATCTGAGCCAGCGCTTCATTTGCAATATAGATGTCTTTTTCATTTCGCTTATTAATTATCACTTTATTTACTCTTTCACGTTCACTTATTGCGTACTTGGATAGATCATGAAAAACATCCTTTGTTTTTCATTACCAAAATCTCATCGCTAGGAGAACTATCTTATTATTATTGTTATTATTATTATTATTTAATTCTGATGCAAAAATCATACCGACTAATCTAGCAGTTTGATTGTCAACATTTCAACAATTACGTAACAACACTTAACAAGGACTTTAATTAAGTGGTGTTCAATATATTCGAAGATGGTTTGAACATTTTAGTGAACATTGCAAACCGTTAGAATGCAACAATTTAACACATAATATGAATACGTCAAATCAGTATGAAAAACTAGTCTAATTAAGACATTTTTATTGCACAGGAAATAGCAATCTAAAACTAATCTTTTTATAAAAAGAATTTGAATATAGTGTGTTTCTATGTGTTGACTAAAAAAGTAGAAATAAATAATAATAATGTTTCAACATGATTAATGTTATGGCTGCAAAATTTCCCATTCATTTGCATGTCACAAGGTACGGTACTGAATATGCGCTATTTACAGTGTGTCAAATTTCAAGAAATATCAACAGAAATGTCAAAACAAATACAAATTGATCATTGTTTAATTAATGTATTTACATAAACAAATTAAGACAATTACTGAACAGAAAAAAATCTATACAATTATTATTTATATTATTTCCCAAATCAAGAGTCATGGCCGATAAAAATAATTTACATTAGATTACAAAAAACCGGAAACAAATTATTTTCATAAAAGTTAAAAATATAACATTGGAAACGACGACGGGTTTATCCACTATCGAAAACATGTACACTAAATGTAAATAAAATAAAATAAATTATATAATGAAATGCTCTATTACAACTGTCTTAAATGAGGTAGTCAAACACGTGTTCGTAAAATAAAGATCATGATATGAAAACACAAATTGACATATCAAACTTTACCTATTTAGACAGTAAATTCGAAAAAAGAAGCGACGTAGACCTTAATAAACATATGCAACAATATAACAATCTAGCGGGTTACAGATCAAACAACCACTGCAGGTAGGTCACCCAAAACAAAAGTGGTTAATGACTCTCATTCTAACATCAAAGAATCGCTAAAAACGAGCTTTTCATTTGGTTTTCACGTATTTATGTACACAGCCAATGTAAACAAACTCTAAATCAAACATACAGGGTGGCGCATTAGTGTGACAAAGTCCCATATCTCCTTTATTTAAAGAGATACAAAAAAAAATTAAATACAAAAGTTGTAAGATATGTTCTGGTGCACATTCCAAAAATATTTTTAATTATACAGGGTAGATCATAAAAGCTTAGAAGTATTTTTAAATTTTTTTTTTAAATAGAAAACCCTATATATTATTACATATTTAGATTCTACATACAATTTTAGACACATTTTATGTATAATGTCTAAGTCTAACGGTTTTTGACAAATTTCAATTTTTTTGTCAAAAATGACATTTGCAGGCCAAAACATAGGTGAAAATCTTTTCTAAACGAAGCCTTTATCATTTAGTTAGGGTTGGCTTCCTTGGAAATGGGCTGTATTGATATTTTTGTAATACATTCATACAGGGTGATCAAAAATGGACAATAAAAAGTATATTCAAAAAAACCTATAAAGTCTTTTTTTTTTAATGGAAACCCCCTATTTTTCTAATTCTATCTTATTTAGCATTAAAAATAAGGGTGACTTTGTATAAGAGTGTATATTCCAAAAAATTGTAGTTTTTGAAATAATGACAATTTAACATCTTTTTATTGTAAAAAGGCTATACGGCTTTCAAGTTTTGTTGTTAGTTGGCCGTGACGGCGAGGCGTGGCATATAAAAATAATAGAGATCATCAGAAACGTCATTATTTATTGTCAGTTGATAATTTGTGTGATGCATTAGTGTATTTTATAGTAAATTGATTTAAAACTTGAATTAAAATTGTAAATAATGAATTTTTCGCAAGCCGAGATGGTTGATATGATTTTTGTTTTAAGAGCTAGTGATAAGAATACGCTCTTAGCAAGAAGACTGTATCAACAACGGTTTCCAGAGAGACGGCAACCTGAAAGAAGGGCATTTGAAAAGCTTTTGGAGCGTTTTGAAAGAACTGGCAATGTGTTATATGAAAAAAATATTAGATAAAAACGTGCACAGACTGAGGAAAATCAATTAAATGTACTATTAACAGTTACCGAAAATCCATACATTGGACAACGACCCATTTCTCAGCAGGTTGGTGTTGAACGACGTACGACACAGCGGATATTGAAGTCTCAAAAAATGCACCCCTATCACATTCAACTACTTCAAGAATTGGTTCCTGAAGATTATCAAAGACGACTAGAATTTTGTCAATGGGCTCAAAACAAAATAAACCAATAAATAAATTTTGTTCATTTGATTTTATTTACAGATGAGGCCACATTTCACAGAAACGGAAGTGTAAACAGACACAATTTTCATTACTATTCTACCGAAAATCCACATTTTGTAAGATATACTTCTCAAACTAGATGGTCTTTAAATGTTTGGGGAGGTGTTGTCGGTAATCATGTAATTGGACCATATTTTTTTGATCAACGAGTAACAGGGGAAGTATACTTAGACTTTCTGCAAAACCATCCACCTAATTTGTTGCGTCAAGTGCCACAGGATACGCAACAAGAAATGTGATTTCTTCATGATTGAGCCCCAGTACATCATACAGGTCCGATAATAACTTTTTTAAATGCTAGATATCCAGAATGTTGGATTGGGAGGGGAGGGCCTGTTTGCTTGGCCTGTTAGATCCCCAGATCTTACTAAAATGGACTTTAGCGTATGGGGGTACGTCAAAGAGCAGGTTTATAAAATGCCGCCTACAACAAAGGAAAGCATGAAGTTTAGGATTAGAAACTGTTTTCAAAACATTAGTGTAGAAATGTGTAGAAATTTAAGCAGCGAATTTGAGAGACGTATTGCATTGTGTATTCAAGAAAGAGGCGGGCATTTCGAACAACTTATTACGTAGTACGTATTTGACGTGTTTCTAGTACTTTTATTTGTATAATTAGTTACAGGTTTAGTTACATTAGAGGTGTTAAGTTTATGATTAGGATTAGGACATAATTTGTTGAATCAAAAAAATATTGTCTTTACTTTAAGTTCGTTTAATAAAATAATTATTTATATGGGGTTCAAAATTGTAATATTTCGATCTGAAGTGCTCGATTTTTTTTGTTTCACCGCGCCCCGCCGTCACGGCCAACTAACAACAAAACTTGAAAGCCGTATAGCCTTTTTACAATAAAAAAATGTTAAATTGTCATTATTTCAAAAACTACAATTTTTTACAAAGTCACCCTTATTTTTAATGCTAAATAAGATAGAATTAAAAAAATAGGGGGTTTCCATTAAAAAAAAATTACTTTATAGGTTTTCTTGAATCTACTTTTTATTGTCCATTTTTGATCACCCTGTATTGTAAAGGGACGCCGTCAGATATCCCGATTTTTTATTATTTTTGATTAGTTCCCAAAGTTTATTAGCAAGACGCCGTCCTTTATAAAAATTTTCCTATCATGATTAATTATTTGCTAAGTAAAATACCAGTACTGATTCACGGAATTTAGTAAGATAACGTGACGCGCTAAATGCACAGGTGCAAGCCATTATAAAAATTCGTAGAAGTTCTAGTAAAAGTTAAACAGATTTCATAACGTTGCATAAAATTGCACAATAATTAATCATGCATCCTCCCTTCAGACGTAAAATCCCAAAAACGTTTAAAAGTTTGTATACGTCAGAGCATCTTCCACCAATACGGGCTTACGGAAGCTCACCAAAAAAGTTTCGTAACCACCCTCGCGAATTCTATATAAAAACGCGACACGCACTGCTGAAAAGGAGTCTTAAAGAAAGAGTCTTAAAGAAAAAGTCTTAAAGAAAAAGTCTTGAAGTCAGAAGTCTTAAGTCGTACAGAAGAAGAAGAAAGAAATCCTTTTTCAATCTCACTCGTTATCAGAAGCTCTCTACGAGAAGCACGCTACCAGAAGAATTTGAATCGAAACCGTGTGCTATATCGTCGCGTTCGCGCCGACTGCTACCTGTTGTAAACCATCCGCTTGTAACCGCCGTCCGAGTAGAAATCGCGACTCCGCGACTTGATAGCATCACCGAAGTTAAAAGGTTAGAGTTGCAGAGATCTAACGGTGAAAGTACGTAAGTTGAGATACCTGGTGATAGGGATATGCAGGGTTGTAAGCCCGACGTACTCTTCTGTTACTAGACGTACTCTTCTGTTACTAGACGTACACACCTACACTGTGGAGTTTGAAGGGTAGTTGCCCGACATTCCATTTGACCGAACGAGATCCTATTGTTTAGTTTAACGGGTGGTTTGCCCAGGTTACTAACAAAGGAGATCCACCTATACACACCTACACTGTGGAGTTTGAAGGGTAGTTGCCCGACATTCCATTTGACCGACGGAGATCCTATTGTTTGGTATAACGGAGGTTTGCCCAGATTACTAACGAAGGAAATCCACCTACACAAATTTACACGAACACTACAACACAACACACCTCGACAAACGTACCAGCGACCGCCAGATACCTGTAATTAAAACCTCGTCGGAAGATTAAGTTGAACACCTCGTTAACGCCGTTAATCCAGTAATATAGAAACGTAACCGTAAACACTAGACGTGTCCGTCAGTATTAAATAACCACCTGTAAAGTAAACAAACCACCACCGCCGCCACCGTAAAACGTAAGTTGCACCTTTGACAAGTACTAAGATTGTTACCCGTAAACCAGAAACTATCTGATAGTTTCTTGTGTTAAATAAGTCAAATCGTGATTGTTAGACGCGAAAAAATTTACTTTAAAATAGAAAACGAAGGTTTTATATTTTAAAAAACCAACATAACAAAAAGCTTTTATTTTATTTTTGTTTAAATAAAACCGGTATACTAAAATTAATCTCGTAAGAGAAACAAATAATACGCCGCTACCGTACACCAGCTACCTAAATAAACGAAAAGCTTTCATATAACTAAAGATCGTACATTAAATGGAATGTAAATGTGAATGAGTTTATTTTCATAAGAAAAGCAGGTATAAAATTATACACTTATAACCGACCGCTTTAAAATATTGATTATTTCTTTAAAGGCAGAGTATTGAACTCAGTGTCTTATCGCGCACGTGTTTATACCGCGTTATCTGGCTACCTGCTTCTGTATTTTATACAGGGACGTATTCAGGTAAAATTATTTATTTATTTCGGAAATTAACCAGTATAAATTGAAACAGTTCAAGGACGAAAACTAAAAGTCAAAACCCCAAACCTTCTATTAATGTTACATTACAGAAACTCCAGAGGACCACCTAACCATTAGTACCTGGACGAAGGATGTCTACTTAAAGATACCGAAGAGAGGTGGCGTTACCGTTACAATTTGGCACCCGAGACATGGGTCACAGTTCCGTACATTTACCTGTATCTATATCTTAGTTAAATAATTTAAATAACCATATAATATAGAAGTGTAATATAAATAGGAAATACAGTTATATATATATATATATATATATATATATATATATATGAACCTTTGTAATCTAATTGTTCAACGTGTTAAGAGCCTGAATAACGAACCCCGATCCTTATTTTGCAAGTACAAAATTCCGACTGAGCTAGAAAAGGGAAAAGTGAGAATTATTCATTAGTAGTAATACACTCAACAGTCAAACCGCTAAGCCATTTAGCGCGTTACAGTATGAATGTATTACAAAAATATCAATACAGCCCATTAGAGTAGGTCCCCATTTCCAAGGAAACCAACCATAACTAATCGATAAAGGCTTCGTTTAGAAAAGATTTCCACCTATGTTTTGGCCTGCAAACGTCATTTTTGACAAAAAATTTGAAATTTGTCAAAAACGGTTAGACTTAGGTATAGGATATTATACATAAAATGTGTCTAAAATTGTATGTAGAATCTAAATATGTAATAACATCTAGGGTTTTCTATTTAAAAAAAAATTTAAATTACTTCTAAGCTTTTATGCTCTACCCTGTATAATTAAAAATATTTTTGGAATATGCACCAGAACATATTTTACAACTTTTGTATTTAATTTTTTTTTGACTCTCTTTAAATAAAGGAGATATGGGACTTTGTCACACTAATGCGCCACCCTGTATATAACATAATTTAAGGATTAGCGGGCATACATCTGCAATAATTCAAATAACTAAATGTCAAGAGTGGACCGTAAAAGTTTAACAATTAAATAGGGACACATCGTGTAATTAGGAATAGTTATAATATAATATACATAATATATTATAGTATGCCCTGTTTGTACAGGCATACATAATTTGTAAATACATTTATTTTGTTACTATAAGTTTTAGTTATGAACGAATAAACTTTTTATTTATGTATTTAATAAAATTAATAATAATTTTTAATTACATATTTACTTTTGAACTTATTCGTTCATAACAAAAACTTATAATAATTTAATATTAGTCAAGTTGCTTTGGTATGTGTGAATCCTTGTGATATTGCAGGCTCACATTCCACTAATATAAGTAATTTGATTGTTTTCACATTAAATGTAGAATTTACATCAGTTCTACATACATAAAGACAAAATTTACATCGAGTGGGGCTTGTACTTCGATAGCGCAGTTGGTTAGCGCGGTACTCTAGCAAAGTACAGGTAGTAGATTCAAATCCTACTCGAGGTAAACTTTGTATTTATGCTTTTAATAAAATTAATAATAATTTTTAATTACATACTTACTTGTGAACTTATTAGTTCATAACAAAAACTTATAATAACGTAATAATTGTCAAGTTGCTTTGGTATGTGTGAATCCTTGTGATATTGCAGGCTCACATTCCATTAATATAAAGTAATTTGATTGTAATCTCATTATATTTACAATTTACATCAATTCTATATACATAAAGACAAAATTTGCATCGGTTGGTACTCTGAGTACAGGTTGTAGGTTCCAATCCTACTCGAGGTAAACTATTTATTTATGTATTTAATAAAATTAATAATAATTTTTAATTTATTTTGTTGTTTCTATTTAAGAAAATTGTATGATACCTACGTACAATTAGGTAAATATAATTTAAATTTAACTTATCTGTCAAGGTGTTTTCATATATTATTTTTCACTGTCTAAACAATTAAGACCGTGCAATAATTTTCTTATCCAAGGTGAGGAGTCGAATCGAGTCACAATAAATAATAATGAGATTTAGGGGAAAATTTTTTTTTCAATTTTCGTGTCATCTCGGATATTTTAAAAACTACCGAAAAGCTAAAAATTGGTATCGCTTCCCCCATCACTATATTCCAAGATGTAGACTAATGAGTCTTAACCAAAGAATATTTCAAAATTTTCGAAAATTTTGGTAGATATCTTGGTCGTACCTTAACTGGACACCTTTTATAAAAAAGGTACCAGCGGGAAATAAAGACTGTCGGCTAATAAAGCCTAAGTAACGAAAATCAAATTTAAAGCGTCTCATCGGTTCACCGTGGCCAGTGTTGCATCATAAATTCTGTGAGCCGGCCACATGGCGCAAGTAATAAAAATCGGTTAGAATAAATCGAAAGTATTTTTTAAAATATTAAACTTAACACTGACGTGAAGTTAGCAATAGATTTCATCCATAAATTCTCACTTCGTGTACGTTTACTATTAAACCCGGGAATGGATACAGTAACAGAAACTAAGACCATAAATATTATTTTAAACATAATTAAGAAAATATAATGATAAAATTGAAAAATGTGTTAAATCACACATTACGTGAGACAAGCACGAACATGTTTATTCCAAAATTTTACTTTAATGGACAAAATTCATTTAAAAACAAATTACACTTTTAGATTCTACACAAAAAAAGCTATCTATATCAATTTTAAAATATAGTAAACCCTTTTTAATTACTTCAGAAAAACGAAGTACAAGGTTACCTACCTGTCACAGCGCACGTACTTGTTTATTGCAAAATTTGACTTTATTGGACAACATTCATTTAAAAACAAATTGCACCTTCGGATTCTACATAAAAAAAACTATCTATATCAATTTTAAAATATAGTAAACCCTTTTTAATTACTTCAGAAAAATAAGGTATAATGTTACCTACGTGTCACATCGCACGTACTTGTTTATTGCAATATTTGACTTTATTGGACAACATTCATTTAAAAACAAATTACACCTTCGGATTCTACATAAACAAAGCTATCTATATCAATTTTAAAATATAGTAAACCCTTTTTAATTACTTCAGAAAAATAAGGTATAATGTTACCTACGTGTCACAGCGCACGTACTTGTTTATTGCAAAATTTAAATTTATTGGACAACATTCATTTAAAAAATTACACCTTCGGATTCTACATAAACAAAGCTATCTATATCAATTTTAAAATATAGTAAACCCTTTTAATTACTTCAGAAAAATAAGGTATAATGTTACCTACGTGTCACAGCGCACGTACTTGTTTATTGCAAAATTTAAATTTATTGGACAACATTCATTTAAAAACAAATTACACCTTCGGATTCTACATAAAAAAAGCTATCTATATCAATTTTAAAATATAGTAAACCCTTTTTAATTACTTCAGAAAAATAAGGTACAATGTTACCTACGTGTCACATCGCACGTACTTGTTTATTGCAAAATTTGACTTTATTGGACAACATTCATTTAAAAACAAATTACACCTTCGGATTCTACATAAACAAAGCTATCTATATCAATTTTAAAATATAGTAAACCCTTTTTAATTACTTCAGAAAAATAAGGTATAATGTTACCTACGTGTCACAGCGCACGTACTTGTTTATTGCAAAATTTAACTTTATTGGACAACATTCATTTAAAAAAAAATTACACCTTCGGATTCTACATAAACAAAGCTATCTATATCAATTTTAAAATATAGTAAACCCTTTTAATTACTTCAGAAAAATAAGGTATAATGTTACCTACGTGTCACAGCGCACGTACTTGTTTATTACAAAATTTAAATTTATTGGACAACATTCATTTAAAACAAATTACACCTTCGGATTCTACATAAAAAAGCTATCTATATCAATTTTAAAATATAGTAAACCCTTTTTAATTACTTCAGAAAAAACGAAGTACAGGGTTACCTACATATCACAGCGCACGTACTTGTTTATTGCAAAATTTGACTTTATTGGACAACATTCATTTAAAAAAAAATTACACCTTCGGATTCTACATAAAAAAAGCTATTTATATCAATTTTAAAATATAGTAAACCCTTTTTAATTACTTCAGAAAAATAAGGTACAATGTTACCTACGTGTCACATCGCACGTACTTGTTTATTGCAAAATTTGACTTTATTGGACAACATTCATTTAAAAACAAATTACACCTTCGGATTCTACATAAACAAAGCTATCTATATCAATTTTAAAATATAGTAAACCCTTTTTAATTACTTCAGAAAAATAAGGTATAATGTTACCTACGTGTCACAGCGCACGTACTTGTTTATTGCAAAATTTAAATTTATTGGACAACATTCATTTAAAAAAAAATTACACCTTCGGATTCTACATAAACAAAGCTATCTATATCAATTTTAAAATATAGTAAAACCGTTTTAATTAGTTCAGAAAAACGAAGTACACGGTTACCTACGTGTCACAGCGCGCGTACTTGTTTATTGCAAAATTTAACTTTATTGGACAACATTCATTTAAAAAAAAATGACACCTTCGGATTCTACATAAAAAAAGCTATCTATATCAATTTAAAAATATAGTAAACCCTTTTTAATTACTTCAGAAGAATAAGGTATAATGTTACCTACGTGTCACATCGCACGTACTTGTTTATTGCAAAATTTGACTTTATTGGACAACATTCATTTTAAAAAAAACTGCATTTTTTGTATGCTACGGTCGACGGTTGTTGACAACAGTTTTAAGGTATATTAAGGCTTTTTTCATTATCTTATATGTCATATTTAAGTCGTTTCAAGAAATCCTTTGTATTTGCTAGAAAACAAAACTGAAACGTGTGTTAATTCTATTAAAGGTGTTTTATTTTTGTGTAAGGATTATTTCTATAACGCCGAAGTATACTTGTCTTAATTCCATTTCAATACCTACTAATTTTTCCAGGTACTTCGTAAACACTTTTCAATATAAAACTTGTTCTAACCTTAGTATTTAAAGTATTTTAATCCATACTTACGTAAACTGAAGGATTATGCAAATTGCAATGTGAGTTGTTTCTTCGGATATTGTGCATTACACATTTCATTTTACAGCATCTTTACCAAAAATAACAAATATATTTAAACGTTTCATTTCTAACTGATGTTCAGTTTGGTAACTTGGTGTTGTTTTAATTTGTATTGTGATTTGAAATTTGGTTTACTGTTTTATTTGGTGTCTTTTTATCATTAAAGGTATTACTTGCACACCTTGCTGTTTTAGTAAAACTCTTTAATAACCTAATTTTGTATGTTAATTGTAAAACCTTCTTTATTATATTGCAATACATTACTGTTGAAGATCGTAAAAACAAGTAGGTAAGCCATAAGTAACATTTGTTATTTTATATGAACTTGAACGATTTTAACAAGCACAAAATTTAATTTCTTCTATAAATAAATTTTGTCTCAAAATTTTTGTAATGGATGCTCCATCCGACAAGTTACTTCAATTTTTGATTGAATTCAGAGTTCCGTTACATACTGTTAAACGTTCAACGTTGTCGAATGATATTGTTTATCTTGCTGCAAGATTTGTTTATGGAAATGATTTAAAAATGTCTAGAAACAAAATAGTCATAATGATACGTCGAAACTCCAATAACATAGTTTCTAAATATACAAAATACATTAACTTTGAGACAATTGTCGGTGATTTCAGTTTTGATTTTAATAACAGTGCAGAAATAGCTAAATATGTGGACCATAATGCGTTACATACATTATATTTGCAAAATGAATTTGTAGATACGGCCGAAAATAATGTAAATAGTTTTGTAAATACTTTTTCCAATACTAGTGACGTAAATATTACAAAAAATGTAAATAGTAATCAATTTAATACCGTTTTGGAAAATGATATTAGCGTTACTTGCACTAATTTAGATTTAGGTAATAGTGATATTACTGTACATAGTCTTACAATGGAAAATACTATAGACGTATCGTGTGATAGTAACGAAATTAATGTTGAACTTGAAATGATGTACAAACGTAAAGGTGATAATAGTATTAAGCCCAGTACTTCTCATAACATGTATTCCACACAATTGCAATCGAAAAATTCATATAATTGCTATGAAGGCGTAATCATATTGAATTTGGAAGAATATAATGACATCCTTTCAAAAAAAGCGTTCACAAAGTAAAAAGGTATCAATTCGTATTTACGTGGGTTTATGTTGCGAGAAAAGTTAAAAAAGTAAACAATACTTGTATTTTTTATATAAAGAATTGTAATCTATTAAAACGACGATTTGTGGTGTATGGTTATTGTGGACAATTAACATGCAAGAAATTTAAAATTATAATTCAAAATTCTGATACAGCGATAACTATGAAGGTGTATAGTACAAATGTCAATTTCAGTCATGAGTCGGAACTTAGCAGTCAAGTGCGAGGTATTGAACGGTGTTTCTTAGGTAGAAGATTAGAAAATTCAACAACATTAAAGATTCGCGGTGAAGATATCAAGCACTCGATTAATAATTTACAAAATACATTAAATTTAAACAAAATTAAGTCAGATTGTGTATATAGACGTATACGATATGAAACATGTTCAAAATTTGATAGAGCAAAGACATACTAATCGATTTGCTTCTATTTCAACGATGTAATAAAACTATGTACAAAAAGTAATACAACCATTAGCTGTTTATGTATGTAGTCAAGAACAGGTAAAAATAGTACAACGTTACTGTAAAGAAGATCATTTAGGAATTATATATTTGGATGCCACAGGAGGTAGTGAAAAACCCCCAAACGAAAAAGTGCTCTACTATGCCGGTGTAGTACAAACCTTCAATAACAGAGTAATTCCAGTGGCAGAGTTAATTTCAAGTGAACATGACATATGCAGCCTAACATCGTGGTTAAACTAGTAGGCATTACTACAAAAGCTTTACAAATGGCCAGCCTTTCAAGTGGTAGTTACAGACTTCAGTATAGCACTGATAATCGCAGTATGTGAAAGTTGGAATCAAGTTCCTCTACTGAACTACATAAATAACATTTATGATAACTTATTATTAGGAAAAAAGTTTATAGTGATACAATAGTGATGAAACTATGCTCGCACACCTAATAAAATTGATGGCGAGGGATGTAAACACCTATTTTGAAGAAAATACCGTCAGAAAATTTTAAAAGAAATTTTAGCTTCCTCTATAATATTGAAGATTTTTGAAATTTCTTCGGCTTTTAAAGATTTATGGATTTTGCTTCTAAGTAGATTTGAAACAAATAAGGTAATTCAATGCCGCCACCGACTTTTTAATTCCTTTTCCGCCAAAATGGACGTTGCAGATGATGGTATCGATGTAAATATGAACTCAACACACACTGCATTTTACAAAAATAATAAATTTTATTTGCATTTTAAAAACCAAATGGAAGATCTGGATATCGAAGCAACAGGACAAACTACCGAAGAAAACTTATACTACAACGTACCGTTTGCAAATTACTTTTAAAACATTACATTCCATTTTGCCTTTGTGGAGCAGCGTGTTAATAGCTAGAAAGAGCAATGCTGTCGTAGAAACGTGGTTCAATATCTTAAAAAATAAAATTTTAGCAGGAAGGTTACACGAAAAATGTACGCGGTTCCTCAGAAGTGATAGATCATACGTTCTTGAGCAATATAGGGAGGTAAAATATAACATTCCACGTACTAAGTGTGCTACTAAAAGACGTAAATGTGTAAGGGAACCTGAAGAGGGTTGGAATAAAGAAAAGCAACACACTCTTACTTTAAAAAAAACGCAATTAATAAATATTTCCAAACACGTACCCTCAAGTATAACTTTAACCCTGTCAATCTACCGAAATTACAAAAAGACTACGTTGTGGCCAAATATGAAAAAGAAAAATTGTGGTTTTCCAGTTTTGACACATTAAATTCACATGTAAATAGAGCAGAAATGTGGTTAGACAACTTTATGGTGGATTACTGTTTAAATATATTTTGTAAAAATAAAAATAATTTTAAAGTATTTATGACTTACGAAGTACATAATATAATCAAAGGAAGGATACCGCATATCCAATATAAGGAGAATAATTTAATATTTCCCATCATAGACAGTGTTACCAAACACTGGCTTTGTATTCACGCAAATACTAAAAATAAAAAAATCTATATATTTGATCCAAATAAGCGAGGTACCAGAGGAAGTCAATTTTTGAAGCGATTGATGCCCATACTTCAGTATAACGGAATACCTTCTGATGTAGAAAATTCCACGGATATTAATTACCCTACTCAAAATGATAGTTGGAATTGTGGTATCTATGTATTATACTATTGTCATACCATAATACAAGATTTTGAATGGTTGGAAAACTTGGATGTAGAAAGTTATAGAAATACCATAAAAAATGTAATAATAAACAATTCTTGTGACATATCAAAATTATGTTTGTATTGTGCAGAACAAAATACAGAAGTCCTGTGTGAAAAGTGCTTTCGGTACTCGTGTTATATATGTGCTAACGTAAAATTAAATAAGAATGTTTGCGAATTGTGCCTTTTAAAAGAATAAACTTTGTAGACTCTTTTCAATAATAAAAATTGCATTTGTAACATTAGATAATACATAGATGTAGTTTATTGTTTTGTAAATAAGTTTTTCTTATGTAAAATCTCGCATGCTCTAATTTGTACCTAATACTGTATCTTTATTTTCTGAAGCAATTAAAAAGGGTTTACTATATTTTAAAATTGATACCGATAGCTTTTTTTATGTAGAATCCGAAGGTGTAATTTTTTTTTAAATGAATGATGTCCAATAAAGTCAAATATTGCAATAAACAAGTACGTGGGCTGTGACACGTAGGTAACCTTGTACTTCGTTTTTCTGAAGTAATTAAAAAGGGTTTACTATATTTTAAAATTGATATAGATAGCTTTTTTTATGTAGAATCCGAAGGTGTAATTTTTTTTTAAATGAATGTTGTCCAATAAAGTCAAATATTGCAATAAACAAGTACGTGGGCTGTGACACGTAGGTAACCTTGTACTTCGTTTTTCTGAAGTAATTAAAAAGGGTTTACTATATTTTAAAATTGATATAGATAGCTTTTTTTATGTAGAATCCGAAGGTGTAATTTGTTTTTAAATGAATGTTGTCCAATAAAGTTAAATTTTGCAATAAACAAGTACGTGGGCTGTGACACGTAGGTAACATTATACCTTATTTGTCTGAAGTAAGTAAAAAGGGTTTACTATATTTTAAAATTGATATAGATAGCTTTTTTTATGTAGAATCCGAAGGTGTAATTTGTTTTTAAATGAATGTTGTCCAATAAAGTTAAATTTTGCAATAAACAAGTACGTGCGCTGTGACACGTAGGTAACCTTGTACTTCGTTTTTCTGAAGTAATTAAAAAGGGTTTACTATATTTTAAAATTGATATAGATAGCTTTTTTTATGTAGAATCCGAAGGTGTAATTTTTTTTTAAATGAATGTTGTCCAATAAACTCAAATATTGCAATAAACAAGTACGTGGGCTGTGACACGTAGGTAACCTTGTACTTCGTTTTTCTGAAGTAATTAAAAGGGTTTACTATATTTTAAAATTGATATAGATAGCTTTTTTATGTAGAATCGAAGGTGTAATTTTTTTTAAATGAATGTTGTCCAATAAAGTCAAATATTGCAATAAACAAGTACGTGGGCTGTGACACGTAGGTAACCTTGTACTTCGTTTTTCTGAAGTAATTAAAAAGGGTTTACTATATTTTAAAATTGATATAGATAGCTTTTTTTATGTAGAATCCGAAGGTGTAATTTGTTTTTAAATGAATGTTGTCCAATAAAGTTAAATTTTGCAATAAACAAGTACGTGGGCTGTGACACGTAGGTAACATATACTTATTTGTCTGAAGTAAGTAAAAAGGGTTTACTATATTTTAAAATTGATATAGATAGCTTTTTTTATGTAGAATCCGAAGGTGTAATTTTTTTAAATGAATGTTGGCCAATAAAGTCAAATTTTGCAATAAACAAGTACTTGCGCTGTGAGACGTAGGTAACATTGTACTTCGTTTTCTGAAGTAATTAAAAAGGGTTTACTATATTTTAAAATTGAAATAGATAGCTTATTTTATGTAGAATCGAAAAGTGTAATTTGTTTTTAAATGAATGTTGGCCAATAAAGTCAAATTTTGCAATAAACAAGTACGTGGCTGTGACACGTAGGTAACATTATACCTTATTTGTCTGAAGTAAGTAAAAGGGTTTACTATATTTTAAAATTGATATAGATAGCTTTTTTATGTAGAATCGAAGGTGTAATTTTTTTTAAATGAATGTTGTCCAATAAAGTCAAATATTGCAATAAACAAGTACGTGGCTGTGACACGTAGGTAACCTTGTACTTCGTTTTCTGAAGTAATTAAAAGGGTTTACTATATTTTAAAATTGATATAGATAGCTTTTTTATGTAGAATCGAAGGTGTAATTTTTTTAAATGAATGTTGTCCAATAAAGTCAAATTTTGCAATAAACAAGTACTTGCGCTGTGAGACGTAGGTAACATTGTACTTCGTTTTCTGAAGTAATTAAAAAGGGTTTACTATATTTTAAAATTGAAATAGATAGCTTTTTTATGTAGAATCCGAAGGTGTAATTTGTTTTAAATGAATGTTGTCCAATAAAGTCAAATTTTGCAATAAACAAGTACGTGGGCTGTGACACGTAGGTAACATTATACCTTATTTGTCTGAAGTAATAAAAGGGTTTACTATATTTTAAAATTGATATAGATAGCTTTTTTATGTAGAATCCGAAGGTGTAATTTGTTTTAAATGAATGTTGTCCAATAAAGTTAAATTTTGCAATAAACAAGTACTTGCGCTGTGAGACGTAGGTAACATTGTACTTCGTTTTCTGAAGTAATTAAAAGGGTTTACTATATTTTAAAATTGATATAGATAGCTTTTTTATGTAGAATCCGAAGGTGTAATTTTTTTAAATGAATGTTGTCCAATAAACTCAAATATTGCAATAAACAAGTACGTGGGCTGTGACACGTAGGTAACCTTGTACTTCGTTTTCTGAAGTAATTAAAAGGGTTTACTATATTTTAAAATTGATATAGATAGCTTTTTTATGTAGAATCCGAAGGTGTAATTTTTTTAAATGAATGTTGTCCAATAAAGTCAAATATTGCAATAAACAAGTACGTGGGCTGTGACACGTAGGTAACCTTGTACTTCGTTTTCTGAAGTAATTAAAAAGGGTTTACTATATTTTAAAATTGATATAGATAGCTTTTTTTATGTAGAATCCGAAGGTGTAATTTGTTTTTAAATGAATGTTGTCCAATAAAGTTAAATTTTGCAATAAACAAGTACGTGGGCTGTGACACGTAGGTAACATTATACCTTATTTGTCTGAAGTAAGTAAAAAGGGTTTACTATATTTTAAAATTGATATAGATAGCTTTTTTTATGTAGAATCCGAAGGTGTAATTTTTTTTTAAATGAATGTTGTCCAATAAAGTCAAATATTGCAATAAACAAGTACGTGGGCTGTGACACGTAGGTAACCTTGTACTTCGTTTTTCTGAAGTAATTAAAAAGGGTTTACTATATTTTAAAATTGATATAGATAGCTTTTTTTATGTAGAATCCGAAGGTGTAATTTGTTTTTAAATGAATGTTGTCCAATAAAGTTAAATTTTGCAATAAACAAGTACGTGGGCTGTGACACTAGGTAACATTATACTTATTTGTCTGAAGTAATTAAAAGGGTTTACTATATTTTAAAATTGATATAGATAGCTTTTTTTATGTAGAATCCGAAGGTGTAATTTTTTTTAAATGAATGTTGTCCAATAAAGTCAAATATTGCAATAAACAAGTACGTGGGCTGTGACACGTAGGTAACCTTGTACTTTGTTTTTCTGAAGTAATTAAAAGGGTTTACTATATTTTAAAATTGATATAGATAGCTTTTTTTATGTAGAATCCGAAGGTGTAATTTGTTTTTAAATGAATGTTGTCCAATAAAGTTAAATTTTGCAATAAACAAGTACGTGGGCTGTGACACGTAGGTAACATTATACTTTTTGTCTGAAGTAATTAAAAGGGTTTACTATATTTTAAAATTGATATAGATAGCTTTTTTATGTAGAATCCGAAGGTGTAATTTTTTTAAATGAATGTTGTCCAATAAAGTCAAATATTGCAATAAACAAGTACGTGGGCTGTGACACGTAGGTAACATTGTACTTCGTTTTCTGAAGTAATTAAAAAGGGTTTACTATATTTTAAAATTGAAATAGATAGCTTTTTTATGTAGAATCCGAAGGTGTAATTTGTTTTAAATGAATGTTGTCCAATAAAGTCAAATTTTGCAATAAACAAGTACGTGGGCTGTGACACGTAGGTAACATTACTTATTTGTCTGAAGTAATTAAAAGGGTTTACTATATTTTAAAATTGATATAGATAGCTTTTTTTATGTAGAATCCGAAGGTGTAATTTTTTTTTAAATGAATGTTGTCCAATAAAGTCAAATATTGCAATAAACAAGTACGTGGGCTGTGACACGTAGGTAACCTTGTACTTTGTTTTTCTGAAGTAATTAAAAAGGGTTTACTATATTTTAAAATTGATATAGATAGCTTTTTTTATGTAGAATCCGAAGGTGTAATTTGTTTTTAAATGAATGTTGTCCAATAAAGTCAAATTTTGCAATAAACAAGTACGTGCGATGTGACACGTAGGTAACATTATACCTTATTTTCTGAAGTAATTAAAAGGGTTTACTATATTTTAAAATTGATATAGATAGCTTTTTTATGTAGAATCCGAAGGTGTAATTTGTTTTAAATGAATGTTGGCCAATAAAGTCAAATTTTGCAATAAACAAGTACTTGCGCTGTGAGACGTAGGTAACATTGTACTTCGTTTTCTGAAGTAATTAAAAGGGTTTACTATATTTTAAAATTGAAATAGATAGCTTATTTTATGTAGAATCCGAAGGTGCAATTTGTTTTTAAATGAATGTTGTCCAATAAAGTCAAATTTTGCAATAAACAAGTACGTGCGCTGTGATACGTAGGTAACATTATACTTTTTTCTGAAGTAATTAAAAGGGTTTACTATATTTTAAAATTGAAATAGATAGCTTTTTTTATGTAGAATCGAAATGTGTAATTTGTTTTAAATGAATGTTGTCCAATAAAGTCAAATTTTGCAATAAACAAGTACGTGCGCTGTGACACGTAGGTAACCTTGTACTTCGTTTTTCTGAAGTAATTAAAAAGGGTTTACTATATTTTAAAATTGATATAGATAGCTTTTTTATGTAGAATCCGAAGGTGCAATTTGTTTTTAAATGAATGTTGTCCAATAAAGTCAAATTTTGCAATAAACAAGTACGTGCGATGTGACACGTAGGTAACATTATACCTTATTTTTCTGAAGTAATTAAAAAGGGTTTACTATATTTTAAAATTGATATAGATAGCTTTTTTATGTAGAATCCGAAGGTGCAATTTGTTTTTAAATGAATGTTGTCCAATAAAGTCAAATTTTGCAATAAACAAGTACGTGCGCTGTGACACGTAGGTAACCTTGTACTTCGTTTTTCTGAAGTAATTAAAAAGGGTTTACTATATTTTAAAATTGATATAGATAGCTTTGTTTATGTAGAATCCGAAGGTGTAATTTGTTTTTAAATGAATGTTGTCCAATAAAGTCAAATTTTGCAATAAACAAGTACGTGCGATGTGACACGTAGGTAACATTATACCTTATTTTTCTGAAGTAATTAAAAAGGGTTTACTATATTTTAAAATTGATATAGATAGCTTTTTTTATGTAGAATCCGAAGGTGTAATTTGTTTTTAAATGAATGTTGTCCAATAAAGTCAAATTTTGCAATAAACAAGTACGTGCGCTGTGACACGTAGGTAACCTTGTACTTCGTTTTTCTGAACTAATTAAAAAGGTTTACTATATTTTAAAATTGATATAGATAGCTTTTTTATGTAGAATCCGAAGGTGCAATTTGTTTTTAAATGAATGTTGTCCAATAAAGTCAAATTTTGCAATAAACAAGTACGTGCGATGTGACACGTAGGTAACATTATACCTTATTTTTCTGAAGTAATTAAAAAGGGTTTACTATATTTTAAAATTGATATAGATAGCTTTTTTTATGTAGAATCCGAAGGTGTAATTTGTTTTAAATGAATGTTGTCCAATAAAGTCAAATTTTGCAATAAACAAGTACGTGCGCTGTGACACGTAGGTAACCTTGTACTTCGTTTTTCTGAACTAATTAAAAAGGTTTACTATATTTTAAAATTGATATAGATAGCTTTTTTATGTAGAATCTAAAAGTGTAATTTTTTTAAATGAATGTTGTCCAATAAAGTCAAATTTTGCAATAAACAAGTACGTGCGCTGTGACACGTATGGTAACACTTAACCTATTTTCTGAAGTAATTAAAAAGGTTTACTATATTTTAAAATTGATATAGCTAGCTTTTTTATGTAGAATCCGAAGTGTAATTTGTTTTAAATGAATGTTGTCCAATAAAGTCAAATTTTGCAATAACAAGTACGTGCGCTGTGACACGTAGGTAACTTACTTCGTTTTCTGAAGTAATTAAAAAGGGTTTACTATATTTTAAAATTGATATAGATAGCTTTTTATGTAGAATCGAAGTGTAATTTGTTTTAAATGAATGTTGTCCAATAAAGTCAAATTTTGCAATAAACAAGTACGTCGTGTGACACGTAGGTAACATTACGTTATTTCTGAAGTAATTAAAAGGTTTACTATATTTTAAAATTGATATAGATAGCTTTTTTTGTAGAATCCGAAGGTGTAATTTGTTTTAAATGAATGTTGTCCAATAAAGTCAAATTTTGCAATAAACAAGTACGTGCGTGTGACACGTAGGTAACATTATACCTTATTTTCTGAAGTAATTAAAAGGGTTTACTATATTTTAAAATTGATATAGATAGCTTTTTTATGTAGAATCGAAGGTCAATTTGTTTTAAATGAATGTTGTCCAATAAAGTCAAATTTTGCAATAAACAAGTACGTGCGCTGTGCACGTAGGTAACCTTACTTCGTTTTTCTGAAGTAATTAAAAAGGGTTTACTATATTTTAAAATTGATATAGATAGCTTTTTTGTAGAATCTAGAAAAGTGTAATTTGTTTTAAATGAATTTTGTCCATTAAAGTAAAATTTTGGAATAAACATGTTCGTGGCTGTCTCACGTAATGTGTACCTTAACACATTTTCAATTTTTATCATTATATTTTCTTAATTATGTTTAAAATAATATTTATGGTCTTAGTTTCTGTTACTGTATCCATTCCCGGGTTTAATAGTAAACGTACACGAAGTGAGAATTTATGGATGAAATCTATTGCTAACTTCACGTCAGTAAACTTAACTACATACATTTTCAGTCCATTTTCTATTAATAGATGCTGTTATGATCATAAATATTTAAATTGTCCAAATAAGCATATATTTTATTTTGTTTCTCTTTCACACGTGGTTGACGGTTATTCAGGTCTACCAAATTCAACCATAGGCCTTAGTACCCTCCTATTTTTTATATCAGGGTCTTGTTGTTTCGTAATATCTTTTACGTTCCTTTCAAGATTTTACGAATGTAGATAAATACACCACAATTTATAAGCCAATTGAATGATTGTACGTTATTTCCAGTGCCTAGGATCAGGACGCCCCACAAAACGCAAATGAGCATTATGGTCAGAAAACAACTTAGCTGTCCGAGCAATACCAAGAGGAGTACTCAGTACTCAGTTGCCGAGAGGTACGGGGTTTCCAGAAGAATTACTAGAAACCACGTGCAGAGTAGCGGTTTGACAAAAACACTGCGTCGAAAACCTATACCTAGTGATAACGCGGACAACCAGGTTCGCTGGCTGTGACCCTACGAATATTCCGTCGCTTGGTCTAAAAAGTTTGCGAGGTAAATCAAGTCAAGCATAATTTCAATGAAAACGCTAAACATGCTGGTAAAGATTGGTTCAAAGCGTTCATGAAAAGACGATCACTTGGCAAGATTACATGAAGACGTAAAAGCTGTGCCGGTTCTATCCCCCCGTGGCCAGATCCCGAATACAGGTCACCCCCGCGGCAGAACGCACACGGGATGTTGTGTACGGCGCGGGGGTGAAAACAGGAACAAGGCACCATCCCCCCAGAGACCAGAACACCAGACCGCTGCATCCCGATCCAACCCCCACAAACATGGCGCGCCGTGACAGAGAAAGAGATCGCAGACAAACCCTTTGACGCTCATTTTTATGGTCATCGTTGACACTGATTGATTCTTATGCTACGTTTGCACACGGCACTACTCCGCACACGCAGCCACCTGATTTTTCACAAACTAATTTTACCTTGCGATCCTTTTATGGGTATACCAGATACAAATTCCTAACTATAGCTGATCCTACTTCCTGAGACGCTACCAGCGCCATCTACAGCAACGACCACGACGACGACGACGAACAAAAACGTTACTAACTTCGATAGGGGCCCCTTGCACAGTCTTATACAAGGGGGCCGACGTCAATCGCAAGTTGCTCTACAAGGGATGGGCATACCGGATAAACATTCCTGATAGCTGATTCTACTTCCTGAGACGATACTAGCGCTATCTACAGCAGCGACCATGATAACAACGACCAAAGAAAACGTTACTAACTTCTATAAGGGCCCCTTGAACAGTCTTACACAAGGGAGCCGACAACGTCAGTCGCAAGTTGCTATGCAAGGGGGCCCTCTACATTCATCTTCCTACACACGGGGACGAAGACCTAGCGCCATCCCAAGCGCTTCACCCGATTATGCAGATAGAAGTATGCAGAGTTTCGCCCCCTTGTGCGGCAAACCGCAAATGGGCTCTCTACATGCTTCTAGGGCGCTTATCTTGGAGCCCCTAGCGCGTTTCCCCTATTATTAGCTTGCTGCTAGCGCCACCTAGCGGCAAGAACTTGTAGTGCGCCAAAACCGGCACAGCTTTGACTACTGAAGTCTATGATGAACTCGATCAAAAAAATCATCCCGAAAAAATGTATAAAGTGGATGAAAAAGGTTGCTGCCTTTCAATCCACCAGCAGCAAACCATGACGGGATATGTAAATGCACTAAGTACTACCATACCACCAATGATTAGCTTCAAAAGCAAACGATTGAAGCTGGAATTATCTGACAGCTTGTCACCAGGATCATTGGTAGAAAAATCAGCCGAGGGGTATGCCACACATGAACTTTTCAAAAAAATTTTAAAGCATCTGTCCAGATTCAAAAGTGCTAGAAAATGTCTTTTGATATTTGATGCGACAACCTGTCATTTAGATTTGTCCATCGTTGAAGTACTAGGTGAACTCGACGTATGTGTATACTGTTTACCGTCGAACCCCAGCCCTTCGGTAAAGCTGTCTATCGATTATTCGAACACTACTGGGATGCTGAAGTTTTGTTATTTTTGCACCAAAATCGAGATAAAGAGCTCACTAAGGCACGATTTAATGATATCTTTTCAAACGTCTAGTTCAAATGCATGGCTCATAGTAACATTACCACACGGTTTATGATAGCCTTAGTTCGGACAACGCTCGCTCAACTAAAAAGAACTGAATTTCATCAGCTTATGGTCACGATTGTTAAAAACGCAGAAAAGCACGGTTAGAAGAAAAGCCATTATTCACAAAGGAACTCCATTTATAAAAGATCTGTTCAATATGAAGAAAAGAAAATAATGAAAAAGACTTCTACCGCTAACAGAAAAAAAAAAAACGCATCCGTAAAGGAATTTAAGACGATAGTGTTACTTCACAAAAGTATGGTGGTACTGTCATAGCTGATATGAACAATGTAGTAAATGCGGCAGATGGTATCTTGAAGAGTGCGTCGGTCTATCAGTGGTAGACAATGATGAATTTTTTTTATATACCATCATTTAAGCATGTTTAAAGCCTTTTAATCCTATCACGGTAAAATACGGCCTACGGTCAAGGTTTTTAAAATGTTCATTTTTTCAGCTTACGCTACCAGTTGCCGTTTTTCGTTTACATTTTATAGTCATTGAACTTTAAGCCTGCTGCTTACCATTAAAACCTGTTCATTAAATAGGATCTCCCTTAGGTAGGCCTTATTACCGCAGTTTTCTATTTATATTTTATATGAATTTAAAACGTTTCCATAACAATTACATTTTCGAACCTGAAAATTATTTCCAGATTTTTCTCATATGCCGACGCGAATGGGACACTTGGTACAATTTGTGGCATTAAGCGCAGCCCACCCTGTATAAGCTGTATTATGTGAAATTGAAACATCTTTGTGCCGCGGCACTACACATGGACATACTAATAAAAAATTACAGTAATAATTAAACCTATGGTTATACTGTCTTTTATAATAGTTAACCCTATTGGTTCCTGAATTCGAAAATTTGTATTGATAGTATATTTGTAAATATAATAATCATTAAATTGGACTAACCATCTAATTCGGTTTTAATTGGAACGGATATGTTCTAAATTTAATGCATTCTATTGGTAGTGCGCAGAAAATCTAAATCTAAAATATAATGTTGGTCTTTAGTCGTACGAGCATAAAGATTATTAAGGGAGTGATCACGGTATACTATGGAAGAGAGTGATTATTAACAAGATTACATAATCTGGTGCTCTTCTTTAGTATTGTCTTTATTTTATTTTAAGCAAATTTACGAGTTATTGGCAGAATTCGTATGCCTTCAAATCTAAAAAGATACAATGCACACCTTAAAGATAATAAAACTGCTAATCAATATATGTGAATTGAAATAAATTGATTACTGTATCAGTATTTCCAAAATATTATGCATGGTCTTATATCCTTATAAAATAATTAATTCTTTATCAAAACTACATACACCCATATAATATGTAATGATATTTAAATAAAAAAGAATGCAATAGAAAGCATACTGCACATTAGTGATCCGGACACATTAGAATGACGTCAAATACTCTAACGCATTATCTTATCCACAGATCGATTGTATAATTTAATTATAATTATGGGGGTTATTGAAAAATGAAAATGACAAAATTTAAATTAAAGTAATTTATCTCAAACCTACTTCCACATAATCAAATTTATATGTATTTAGGTCTTTGGAGTGTAGCAATTACGAAATAAGATATTTATTTTAATTAGAGGTAATTAAATTGAAAAATCGCAGAAAAGTAAACTGTGGATCAAGGTAGACCTTAAGAAAACAATTAAGTTTATGTCTGATTATGATACCGCAGACGTGACTACAATATTAAAATTTAGGTTCATAAACAAGGCTTATTTGTACAATAAATAAATTTAAGGTCAATGTGAGTGACAGTACACAATTTTTATAACCCTAAGAATTCTTGCGTTAAAAAAACAACAGTTCAAAACCAGCTTTGATGATAATTAACATTCGAAATGGAAAGTAGAATTGTTACTTTATCGATTATATATGAGTGATTAAGTACTTACAATCTAAATGTTTCTTTTTTGGTCCGATCATTTCTTCAGTTGTGGCCTTACAAACAGATTTTGCTAATCCTTGACCGGCTATGCTGTGCTTCGCTGCAAGAAATCTATCGTTTATTGTTTGCCCTGCCATTCTACCCGTCATTTTTATCACTTAATTCACTTTACAAAACACAATCTTGTAACAGAAACTAAAAAAAAAACTTTGTTACGTATTCGCACAGCTGACAGTTACCACTAAATTACACTACACATTCCTCGATACTTCCACGACTGCCTAATTTTACAACTTGCCGGACTTGCTTGTTGAATACTTACAGAGACGGATTATAAATTCCAGCTAAATTTTAAAACTCATTACTGTTCTAACCCCTTTTCCGTAAGTAATAAATCGCTTCTTACAATAAATCATCTAAAACATACATAACTAATTCAGTAGTTCTCAATACCACAATTTAAACACTAAAACTAAACAGCTTAAATTGATCAAACAATTACACCCCTGGAAAGCTGTACGAAGGTAACCGAATTTATACGATCCCGAAAAGTTTAAAATCTTTAATTTATGATTTTAGATTAAATAACAAAATACATCGTAGCCGATTTAAGTTTACTTTAGTAAATACCGTCCATATTCATATTTACTGTGGTTAATTTAATATGCACTATAATTAAAAATGTCAAACGTCATCAGTTTGAATTTTGCGCCAAACTGTCAGTAATGACCCGAGTAAGCATTTAACCTCAAAATCATTCACAACTCATTTCACTAAATCTCAAGTATTAAAAAAAATTTACCATTATCAGTGATATGTCGACAAAAATTAAATTATATTTAGGACGTAAGGTAAATTGAATTAACTTTTTATATAATTTGCTTTTTCTCATCCAAGATGCCGCCACCAATGTGGCGTAAATATAAAATATGTAGTTTTCTGCTTTAATATTTTATGTAACTTGAACAGTTTTAAATATAACTAAATTTATGTAATTGCCAACCTTTTTAAACACGAAATCGTTTAAAAATATTATATATTGTTCTATTGCTTTGGATTAATTAAACTAGTTTTCTTTTACATGTTTATTAATGGAATGTTGCAGATATTTAAATAATTGCCCACTAATTGGGCAATGTGTTAATCCTAATTGTACTTATGTTACAATTTAATCCCTTTGATGCTAATTTAGTGAAAATTCTTGCACAATCTTTGTTATATGATGGATAATTGCTAGTGATGAGCATAATTAAACAATGTTAGTGCTCAACTTCAAGTGATCACCCGAATAGTTTAGTGCCAAATATCGAATTTATACAAGAATTACTTTGTGTTAAATTGGCAGCTATAAAACCTCCACTGGTAGAATTAATAAATAGCATTATTATATGGTAAATAATAAAAGATGTTAGAATAATTCTCTGAAAGCTAAAACAATGATTTTAAAACAAATCAAATTTTAATTGTTTCCATAATTATAGTCATATATACTCTCACAAAAAAAAAAAAAATTCAGACCACTTAGTGACAATTCAACTGGTTACCATATGAATTTTAAATGAATCAATTTAATATTTCTTCCAACACTAAAATTTACATACCTAGTCAATCCTAACAGAAATGACTCACAGAAAAAATATTGCTTTAACCATGTGAAAAGATTAAAATGTATACTTATGTTTAACTATTTTTTAATTTAAAGAAATGATAATTGAACATCGAAGTATTTGAACCAAAAGAGGCCATTCTAGCTTTGAGCCTATTCATTTTAAATGAAATGAATAATATATTCGAAAGAATAAATTTAACTTATTGCTATGAAAAGAAACATAAATCGTAGACCAAATCGCCCGTGTCTTAAAGTTCATGATTTTTATATTGTACATTTAAATTTAAACGTTGAATTAAACGTTAGTGAATTTGATGTACTAGAATCTACTGGCCTTAAATAGAATTATACGAAGTTTTACTGCTAAACATTAGAATTTCATGTCGTAAGCACACAAACATACTTTATTTAAGGATGATCGCGATCTTTAAATGTAATTTCGGTTTTTTCATTTGTAGTGCTACATGCTTAATGTTATTAATTATAGATCAATTCTTAAATTGAAGGGTTTCTTTCAAAAACATCATATGTCCAAAAATGCATTTGTTCAGAAATTAAAAAAAACATAAGTTGTTTACGTTGAGGTTTGGAAAAAATGCTTTGCCAGTATTTATGGGTGTTGGTTACCAATTGATTTTGTTGGATAACCTGATCAGTATATGATTAGGAAATACCGTAAACAAAAAACCGTTACATTTTATTACAGAAAGTAACAAACGACTACAGGTTTTATAAACTAAAAGTATTAATTCCAGAAATGAAAAATGGAAGATTAAAAATCCTCACATTCACTACTATTATCACCCTCGTCGACCTCCTTGGTAGAGTCCGCCTTAGTTTTTTCGTTAGCAGAAAAGACCTCTGGGTAAAACTTTTTTATGTGCTTTCCAAATAACTGGTCAATGTTTTAAGATTGTTTATCTTTAACGGAGAAATTGTCACCGATTCTACATAAGATGGTTTCAAAACCATCTCAATAGGCAATTGAACCTTATTTTGTACTACACAACTTCTCCAGAAGCCTTTGTAGGTATCCCTTACACTTATCGCAGGTGTATTTTGTTTCAGTTGTAGTTGCCTAGTGTTCTTTATTTTAATAGGAGGTTTTGAAAGTTTTAAAAAATATTTTTTCAGTTGCTGCATTTATGCCGTAGAAACTTCCTTGGCTCATGTTGACAACTTCAAAAGGACCTGGATTTTCTCTGTTCAGGTATCTCAACTCTTTCCATGCGTCTTTTCTTTTTCTCTATTAGAGCAAAATCCTGATCATTATGTAAGTACGAGTGGCCTCGTACCGGGAAAATGTAAAGGATGCTAGTGAAAACTTTCAAAACACAAGAAGTAGACCATAAAATGGTTCTTGTTTTGTCCTGGACAGCCATCGCTTATAACAACCAATCGGTTGGATGTAAATTCGTAGTTGTTTATGTAATGGAGGAGCATAGATGTCACATTGTTGCTTCCTTTTTGCGTTCAATATGGTAGGTATACATCGTAACTTTCTTATTTCTCAAGGTATGGATCCTGAAAAGATACTAGCATAATTGACGTGCGTAGAAGACCGGGTTACTGGGAATATAAGGCAGAGGTAGGTTTTGCATGAAGTCGAATGTCAAGCATTCAATCTCTGTCCTTTGCTTGCGCTTTATATTTTCGTCTAAACTCAAAGAATGCATCTGTTTTTCGCAAGTGCAATACCCTGTCGGTTGTTAGTTTAGCAACCTCTTCAGCAGTAATGGTCTTGTCATTTAGTTTTTGCTGGAAAATATCACATTGGGCACGTGTGCGAACGAGGGAAGCTAAATTTTATATTAAACAAACAAACATGTTATGCGTGTCTTTCACTGTTAATGACTCAGGAGGAAATATCTGTCGGGATTATCACGGCGAGAATAATGGGACTGTTTTGGTTGGAAGGACATAACATATGATTTTATTAGGTAGATCACTTCAGGAGGAAACTGCTTAATTCTGTTAATATGTCGACCTATGGCGTGTCTGGGAGATTTGCCTACTGTTACTAAAGAATTTCGAAGCCTTCGTACTCTAGTAGGTGTAATTGCATGAATTATCAAAAAGCCATTTTGACAAAGCCGATATTTTTCACCGTCATGGCGAATCTTGTAAAAGAAGGTAGCCCATTTGGTTTTTCGTGCATCATCAGGAGTATCACGAGGGCGTCGTCTGTTTATATGTTTTACTTGCATTAGTCCACAAAGATGACTATCTTGTTCGTTTTTGTCAGCCAAGGGCGAAAATTTCTTCACGGATAACTTTTCGAGAAATTTATATTTACATCTTACAAAATTACTAATTAACCTCAGCGAAATACGGAAAACAAAATTAACTTACCCACAAATGGCTCCGTTTTGCAATGAGTTTTCCGCAATGACTGATGTGTTCTTCCCCTTTTACTTTTAGTTTCTTAATAGTATTCGCTGTTCTTTCTTTTTTTTTTTGTTTTCTCTTCGGCCATTTAACATCTTCAGTACTTTCAATATTAGTTTGCATTGTTCTTTCACACACCAAAATAAACTTCAGCACTTAATAAATCAAATTACAAACCACCAAATCTTTTTAGGTTAAAATCAACATCGCGGTAAGTGTTTGATGGCATCCGCTGTGGATATGTGTTGTTTTACGGAAACGCATAAACTTTACACCTTGATCAAACCTGTTTTTGTGCGGTTTTTGAAAGAAATGGTTTGTGGTATATCTAGACTCGGCTATGGCCTACAAGATGACGCGGTTGTCCCAAAAGTGGCATTTATGGATATGCGTCGTTTTTTAAAGAAACCCTTCAATTATATGAACAAGAAAATGAAGGTGTATCCTAAATAAAGGCATGTTTACCCAGATCATGTTACTGCACATGTCTAGGTCGAATTTTTGCAGTGTTATATTATTTCATTTTGTATATCATTATTCATTCGGTCCTTACTATACTGCAGCATGTAAACTGTTTAGACTTGGAAAATTTGGTTTCTGTGACCTGTGAGTAAACTGTAAAATGAATATATACATTATTTTAACCTGATGGTTATGCCTGACAAAATTTACAGGTAAGTAGTAAACTGTATTATTATAAATAATAAAATTCATTACCTGCCATTACTACGTTCATACAAGATGAAAATGATTACTAATCACAATGGAGATTTTTACATAATTGCATAAAGAAAATATTTCTGCATCATTTTATTTTGATTTTGGATTTTGATCATAAGGATTTAAGTAAGAACGTAAAAATATAAAATAATTTTCTTATTTAGCGGTGAAGAATGCCTTACAGAATGTCATGACTTATCATGTACGTACCATTCACATTACATATTTTGCTTAAATTAGCAATGAAATTACCACCTTCCATTAGAAGGATTATTCCAACCACAGAATCTTAAATTTATGAAAACACTCCTTTAATTAATTTAATAATAGATATTTCTTTAATTTAATATTTTATACAACAAATATTTTCTTTTCAGTATTGACAGTTTGCAAAAACATACTTAATCATTATAATTGCACAAGAAATATCTATTATTGATCTTGACAAACAATTTAAGGGGATACCATGTACAGAAACTTCACATACCGATTTTTGATTTTTACTTGGAGTGAAAGAGTAATTGCACCAACAGCACAGAATCAAACTCTGGTACATTCTAGAGAAATTGGTTGTTAGAGATTTGACGTTGTTTAAGGGGCCCATGCACATAGTGTTTACAAGACTATTTTTTGATATAAAATATATAAACAGTAATGCTATCAAGTTATTAATTTTCATTTCCTACAATAATAAATGTATCTATTAACGTTTTCATGTTTATTCATCTTTTTAAAAGCAAATAAAACCAGTTTATAACTTTTTATTGCTTTTTCAAATTTACATTTTGTTAACTTGTTAAGTATGTGTGTACATTGTAGATTCTAGATGCTTTCATATTATTTGCATTACTCATGTATTATATGTGTTTAATATAAAACATCGGACAAAAAAAGAAAGTGTAAGTATATCCCAGTTTCTTAATGTTTTGTTTTAGAAATTCTTCTATAGAGTTTCAATCCATACAAAGTGCTTCAAGCTCTCTTATTGTACACAAGTACATTCCAAGAGTGCTCTGTGCTTGAACCACAAAGAGAAACATGTATGTTCACAAATCTTTACTTCCCAGAAACATAGAGAACAACTGCACTCCTTCTTCTTTATGAACTCTGGACTAGGTGCATTTTAGGTTTACAAGTTTAGTTTTAAAACCCTATTGTTACTTGTAGACTTGATTACATTATGAATTATAGTAAATCAGTGTTTTGTACAGATTTAGGTGGATCTTGTATGAAATTCACTTTCATTTACTGCTTTACTTTAACTACCATATTGAGACTGGTTCTTGACTTTGCTCAAATCTGCTAACTATGAAAAACATGAACAATTTATTTTCTGGTTACAAAAACTTGCCCTTTGGGTATAAATATTGTATTTAAATGTATGTCTGATTAGTAAATGTCAATGTCAGACAAATTTATAAAGTATGAAAACTCAAAAAATAAGTCTGCTATCATAATTACATGTATTTGAAATCTTCTTTTATTTTTAGTTACGATTAATAACTAGGATGCTTAATATTAATACTATTACAATGCTTTGAAAATAACACTCCAGAATACTATCCACGCGAGACGCCAACAGTAAAAAAATAAGGTAAAAAAATGGTATTATGTACAATCATTACTGCATCATAATGAATTTACATATACAGTACTAGTCAAAAGTCCCCTCCCCCCCTTGTATCCTTTGAACGGTTTTAATTATACTAATGACATTTGGAGGGTGAATATAAACGGATATAAGCTTCTCAACTAGTTATGACAAGTGACGTAATAGTCATATAGGACGTCACAGGACCACAGTGACCAATAATTTTAAATAGTACCTTATGGCAAGTGACATCTCGTTTGAAAGGTATTAAAATTACCTATTCAGTAATACTAATTTTGTTAGGGTTTAGGTTGATTTTGATAGAAAAATTAAATAAAGACTAAAATTATAGTTTGGCATTTAATTAATCAAGATTAAAGGACCAATTCTTATAGTAAATGTTGGAAATGTGCTCCACTTAATTCCTGACAGTAATGCATCCTATTGCTAAACTCTTGTCGTACTAGTTCAAATGTGTCTGCGGAAATGGCTCTACATTCTTCAATAATTCTTTGTTTCAAAATGTGCATACTGCCAGGTGCTGTAGCGTAAACCTTAGATTTTAAGTACCCCCACAGAAAAAAATCTAATGGTGTCAGGTCTGGTGACCGAGCTGGCCATTCTATCGGACCTCGTCGTCCAATTCATCTTCCACGATATTCTTCATCCAAGTAACGTCTTACTGCACCATAATAGTGTGCAGGAGCACCATCTTGTTGGAACGTTATTTCCAAGTTGCCAAATTCATCTAGGTTATCTTCGAAATTTTCAAGAATTAACGGTTCAATTGCGTTTTGTAACATCTCCAGATACACTTCACCGGTTAAGTTAGCATTGAGAAAAACAGGTCCAACTATGTGGTTTCCCAAAATACCTGCCCAAACATTTACTTTTTCTGGAAATTGAGTATGTTTTTCACGAAATATTTGAGGATTTGTGTCACTCCAATATCTCACATTTTGTGTGTTAACGTTTCCATTGAGGAAGAAAGTACTTTCGTCACTAAAATAAATTGATTTTATGTAGTCTGGGTGTTGGATAATTTGATTGTACATATTTTCACAGAATTCTAATCTTCGGTCGGGTTCACTGAAAGTTGGTGCACCATTTTTAATTTGTATGAATGAAATTTGTTTTTAGCCAACACCCTATGTACTGTCCTTTGACTGACTTCACAGATAGACGCAACTTGGGCTGTAGAAGAAGTAGGATGTACTACCATTTCTGCATGTCGATTTTTTTGTCGTCACTAATTGTTGGTCGACCAGATCGTTTGACATCTTGAACACTACCGGTTACTTCAAACTTCTGAAGAAGTTCCCTCAAATAAGTCCTCGATATAGGGCGATCGGGGTAACTCTCACTAAAAAGACGTTCCGTTGCATGGAAATTGTTTCTACATTCACCAATTATTAAGATAGCTGCTACTTTGTCGGCTACCGTACGTACCATTTTGTCTATGTAGACACTTAAACGTCGCGTTAAAGAATAATTAAACTGAATAGTCAAGGTATAAAAACTTATCAAAGTAAAAACAACGAGAGAATTAAAAAACGTCAACTTTTTTGACAATTAACCAGAGGCAGACTTCACAATCTTGATTAATTAAATGCCAAACTATAATTTTTGTATTTATTTAATTTTTCTATCAAAATCAACCTAAACCCTAACAAAATTAGTATTACTGAATAGGTAATTTTAATACCTTTCAAACGAGATGTCACTTGCCATAAGGTACTATTTAAAATTATTGGTCACTGTGGCCCTGTGACGTCATATACGACTATTACGTCACTTGTCATGACTAGTTGAGAAGCTTGTATCCGTTTATGTTCGCCCTCCAAATTTCATTAGTATAAGTAAAACCGTTCAAAAGATACAAGGGGTGGAGGGGACTTTTGACTAGCACTGTATAATTACAAAAAACTAAATGCACACACTTTGTTTTTATAATAACATTGATTTCATAGTATTTTCACAAGATCTCAAATTGATTAGTTGTTGTGAACGCTTTTGTAAATTAAATATGCCTTCACATAGCACTGATATTATGTGATTAAATTTGCTTTTGTACTATTTTCCCTTATAAGTTTTGGTTCCATATACATGCTCTAGAATGTAATTTTGAAGGCAGTTTAATAATACAATCTATTAAAGATATAATTATTAATCGTTACTAAAAATAAAATAGAATTCAGTAGAGTAGCTTTCAAATACAGGTAATTATTATAGCAGGCTTATTCTGTTCAGATACAATTGTCGAGACGTATAATTTGTAAAATTTATATTTAAATACATTATAAGATAAAAGAGAAATATGTACCATTATAAATCAGCTAACTGTACCGAAAACAGTAAATTTCGAAATCAGCGGAAAGGTATCGTTAAATAAATGCAAAACTTCGTCGGCTCTTTCAGTTTGATTGACATGATGGTTTATAAACATTAATACAGCACTGCAATCCTTACAGCGCCTCATTTGTTTTCAAAATGCTAAACAAATGTAAAATGTTGAATAATACCTATGATCAGTTATTAATGAAAATGACATTTCTTTTTTGGTTTGTTAAATATTAATATAATGGTTACTCAAATTGTGTTTTGTTTCTATTATACATAAAAAAAATCTTGTGCGGGACACATCAGATTTTTTAATTAAATTATTTTTCTAGAGCTTACCTACTTATTATCATATGAAAAAGTTTATAAAGAAAACGTCTAAGATTATCTATTTTTAAAAAGCATCTCTGTATACTTTTTAAGCAAAAGTTTATAATTTTCGAGATATTTACAAAAGGTACTTAAGGACTTCCTATAAAGTAGCTTTCTTAGGAATTATTTATCATTCCACGAACGTTTTCATATAGGTAAGTAACTTGTCCAAAATGTTCATTGAAACTGATTGTGTATTTAGCAAGTTATATTGGGTACAACTATAGGAACCGTGTGGACAATAGTACTAGGTGGATCAAAAAGTGAAATAAGTGAAACTCAAAAAATTTTTTTTGTCCAAATTCAGATTTATTTTTCAACATACATTCCTTTTAAGTCGATACAGCGAGTTCAACGATTTTCGAAATTTATCCCATTCAAAAAGTAGTCCTTCGGAAGCTCTCCAAAATAGGCCTTAGTTTCAGCTATGAGTAAAATCGCTTACCGGTGAGCCATCTTTTCGGGTTTGGAAACAGGTAGAAGTCGCTGGGGGTCAGGTCTGGCGAATGTGGTGGCTAATGATCCAGCTTAAACCCGATTTCGTACAATTTGCTTGCGCAATTAACGATGAATGTCGTCGTCAAATACGGCCGTTTTCTGCGATTTCAATTTTCAAATGATCCAGTAATGATGATTAATATACGCCAGTTATGGTTTTACCTTTTTCAAGATAGTTAATGGTTGATGATGATGAGTGAATAATTAATTACTCCATGTGCATCCCAAAATACGGAGGCCATAACCGTTGCCGCCCATTGTTGCGTTTTTGGACGCTTCGGAGCACTTTTGCCCGGAGAAACGCACTGTTTCGACTGTTGCATGGACTCTACTGTGTAGAAATGTATCCATGTTTCATCCGTGGTTATGAATCGGCGCACAAACTCCTTTGGATTTTGCGTAAACATTGCCAAATTCTGCTGGGAATTCGTTTTTGGTCTACTGTTAGCAAACCCATTGCACGCAGGCGCAGAGCCATACGACATATTTGTGGTCTCAGCTAGCTCCCTTAATTTCACTTTGGGGTCGTTCAACATAATATGGATTTTTCCACATTTTCTGGTGTACTGAGGTCTTTTGGGCATCCAGATCGTTCAGCGTCATCGGTGCTTGTACGGCCACAACGTAAGTCAGAAAAACACTTTTTTGAATCATCTTCATCGACGGTGCAAAGTCCAGATAATACCTAGCTTGGCTTTGGTCGCGGTTATCGTTTTCTTGCGTAAGCGTAAATAACAGTGTTTAATCAGAACATGAAACTCAGATTTTTCCATTTACAAAAAAAAACACGTAGGTTGGTTGCTGATGGATTGTGAATGGTTCACATTAGTGCATACTAACGCTATCTCTTAGGATTGTTCCAAACTTCTTGATGCCTTAAAAATCTATTTTTTTACTAACACAATACTTGTGCAAGTCAGAAGAATCTTTGACCTCTAGTATAGACACCTGACAGTTTGCCAAATGAACTTTTTCTTTTACAATTCGATAGAGGTGGTTAATTTTCTCAAGAATAGTGGGGTACTGCGGGTAAATTCGAAAAATGCTATGATAAGTGGCAATGTAAATCCTTTGGCAGCATAATAATTAAAACTGTTATAACAGTTACTTTGATAACTTGTTCTAACTGTAAGCAAATTTTTGTGAATCTTACTATGCATTTAATAATTAAATATGCTATATACAAATAAGGCAATATTTAGAACAACAGTTCGTACAGACTATGAAAATGTAAACTTTCACGATTATTATTCATAATTAAAATATGTTTGGTTTTATAATCGTGTATTTTTCTTTAGTTTTTATACAAATAACAATTGTAGTTATCATCCTCAGTAAATGATAATAGTTATAAATATTAAATATATGAAATATGGCAAATATAAGCCGGTTGTAATAATTAGGGAACGTATACAAAAAAGTCAACTTCAGAATCTAATTTTATTTTAGTAAACATTACCTAGATCTTTAATAGATTAATTATCATTAAACTGCATTTAAATCGACAAATGAGAACACCCTAACAAAAAGAAATTTTTTTGCTTCACTGGACAAAGGAATTGTAGTATATGCTAACTAACAAAAAAAAAATCAATTTGTACATCATAATATTAATAAGAAAAGCGTTTAAATTCTTTTATTTAAGGTAACGTTATTTTAGGTTGGCGATGCCACATTCAAACATTCGTAGTAGGTTCCAATGACCTCAATTACAAAATGAAATGCTCACAGCGGCGAAGAAGTGAAGCATTTATGATAGAAAGAGTCTGTATTTCTCTCTTTGGCGGACTTATTTGTGTTTATGGGAAAAACCCTACACATGTTATATTTTCTAAATTGTTCATTTATTTCTTTCAGATAAAGTACGTTTCTGTTTCTTTAGAGGTTGTGTGTTTTTTAACCCTGCTGTTACCTTCGGGTCTATATGACCCGAAATCAAATTGTTGTTTAGATAACTTTTTTGCTTATTAATATCTAAACTTCGTAGTTAATGACTTTGTTTCTAATCCATTGAAGAATGAGGTGGCTTGTTTGTTTTAATAAATCTTTTTCTTTATTTTTTTAAACACGATTGTTACATTAATGTTCCTCGGGTCATTATGACCCGAGGCTGTAATACATTAGTAGGACGTATAAATTTGTATTTCCAATTATTTTATATTGAAATTTGAGGATAGATAATATGCATATCATCACATTCTTGTTCAAATGTACCTACCTATGCGAGTTACTACAGCATTTTCGGCAAGTCTGTAGCCGCGTGTGCAAGCCGAAACTTTCCTCAATCAGGGCGTGCAACTAGTGCAAATATAAAAGTCGCTCCAGATCCAACTAGATACAGCAATGCACGAGTCCAGGATGTAAAATCTACATTTCATCTATTTTTCAATAGTTCTCTGGAAAATATAATTTTGAAAATGAGTAACATCGAAGGTCGTTGAGTGTAAGGTGACAAGTGGCAAGAATTAGATGAAATTACGGCGCAGGCGTACATAGGTTTGTTACTGTTAGGAGGAGTTTACAGATCGCATGATGAATCTACCAGAAGTTTGTGGAATGCAGAAACAGGCAGACCTCTTTTTCGCGCAACAATGTCGTTGAAACGATTTTATTATATATCACGCGTGTTACGGTTTGATAATAAAGAAGATCGTCAAGAAAGAAGGCTACGGGATAAGTCCTATTAGAGAATTTTGGGACAAATGGGCTGAAATACTACCAAAATTGTACAATCCTGGGCAAAACGTAACTGTGGACGAGCAGCTGGTTGCATTTGTAGGTCGTTGTCCATTCAAGCAGTATATACCAAGCAAGCCAGCAAAATATGGCATCAAAATATGGACGCTTTGTGATAGTGCAAGTTCTTATGCTTTAGAAGTTCAAGTATATATGGGAAAACCACCTGGACTAAGAGGTCAAGATGTAACTTGTGACAATTTCTTTACATCGTATAAATTGGGTCAAATGCTTCTCAAAAGAAATCTTACAATGTTAGGGACTGTCAGGAAAAGCAAGCCTGAGCTACCTATCAAGGAACTAAATAACGTTGTGCGTAGTTCCAAATTTTATTTTACTAAAGATACCGCAGTTGTGTCTTATATTCCAAAAAAATACAAGGTCATTCTAATGAGTACGTTTCATAACCAGAAACAATTAAGCGACAGAGAAGATAAAAAAACACAAATTATACTTGATTAAAATTCTACAACTGGAGCAGTTGATACATTAGATCAGCTAATCGGTGCATACACATGCACACGAAAAACAAATCGGTGGCCCATAATCTTATTTTACAACATTTTAGATACCAGTGCCTATAATGCGAAATAAATCCAGACTGGAATAAAAATGTTTTGTTCAAAAGAAGACTGTTTTTGGAACAACTGGGCAAGCAATTGGTAAATTTTGTCCAGAAAACATCTTCCCCGTTGTGATAACAAAACTGTTCCGTTTTCTTTTTTTTATTTAAGTTTGGTTGAATTTATGGTAAGTTTCACGTTTCATATAAAAAACATTGCATTAGAGAAATAAAGTTAATAAATGTATAAAAATTGTTGTTATTTTGGTTTTAATTCATATTTCAGGAGTTCGGGTCGTTATGACCTGAAGGAGTACAAGTGTATAGTCTTGTCGAGGAGAACAGCAGGGTTAAGTTATCTAAACATAGAAACATAGGAAAATATTTATCTCAACCGAAGATATTAGATTTAAGAACGGGTTGTGGTAGTTTTATATCAAATACTCTTACGGAACCCCGCGTATTTTTGAATACAAGAATAAAAAATCTAGAGTGTCTCCACTCAACATTCCCGTTTATATACATATACCATAAAAGTACTAGCGGATTTATATAATTACATAATAAAACTAGCTACATTCAATAAGAAAGCGAAATTTTTCGATTTCATGTAATGTCCTTCAACACATTAATTCTACTCTAAAAAAGAATTACAATAAGTTTGTTGAGGATTTTCACTTTTTCTTTAATACATATTTTAATAGTGTTTTAAGATGCACTTTAAAAGATTAATGTAGGCAATGCCCAACGCCTTGTATTTAAAACAAAAATTAAAAATACATTCCTAAGTAGATTCCACTGTTTAACGCTTGTACAACATTTTTAATATCTACCGCCATTTTACAGTGTAAATGTACCTATATTAAAATAAAATTTAAAAACGATTTTAACAAAAAAAAAATTAATTTCCGGGTCGGGAATTAGAACTCTCCTTCCTTGTATTACAAGTCCAATCACTGCCATGTGGTTGTTAAGTACCTTCATGTAGGTATTGTGTTGTAAGCATATTTTAAATTGATACAGATTTTTAATTTTTACCATTTTTGTTTATTTTTAGTTCAATAATCAAGCTGAAACCACGTATACAGGGTGTCCCAGACTAATTGATTTGTAACCCCTTGACTCCTTCTTTTGGGGGTTATTAAAGACATTGTTTACCAATCAAAACCTAATAATGTAGATGAATTAAAAGACCATATAAGACAGGCATGTGACCGAATTACTTCTGCAATGATTCATGCAACCTGTACCAGAAATCTACTTACAGGATTCGAAATGTGTGTTACAGCAGGTGGACTACAATTCTAACATTTAATGTAAATAATGTTAATTTGTTAATTGTTTTTTATTTATTTTTATTGTTAAAACCACATTTCTCTTCTGACATTTAATGGAATGTCTTGTAAAAGAATCCAAAAATCACTTCTTAAAAATCTAATGAAATTTCTTCCGTTTAAATAACCATAAAAAAATGTGGCCCTATTACGTAGTCTCCTATTATCCCCCCATAAACATTCATCGATTTTGATGATTTGTTGTACTGTACTGGTGGTTATTTTCAGTACTGTAATAGCGAAAATTGTGCCGGTTAACTAATCCATTGTTATCGAAAGTAGCTTCATCAGTAAATAGGATTTTGTTTAAAAAGTGTTCTTCTTTATCTTATTTTTCAAGAAGTCGTAAACAAAATTCAAGCCTGTTTTCAAAATCGTGTTCGTATAAATTTTGGTGCATTTCAATGTGATATGGATGATAACGATGTTTTTTAAGAATTCTTTTAGCACTTGATTGACTTAATCTACTTCTTTAGATACACATCTTGTACTAATGTTAGGATTTTCGATTACTGATTGCAACACCAATAATTCGGTATTTTCGTTTCCCGTTTTAGTTTCTCCAATTCTCGTTTTTTATATGCCACGCTACCTGTTTCACGAAATCCTGCCAATAGTCTTTCAAATACTTCTTTGCGCGGATGATTTTCTAAAGGAAATTTTCTTTCTGCATACACTCGTGCTGCTGGTAAACAATTTTCCAAACATTCCCCAAGATTTAAAATCATAT